>KN824309.1:142685-178954 GCA_000827415.1 Serendipita vermifera MAFF 305830 | reverse complement strand
TATGCAGGTTTATCACCTGTTCTTGGTCGCCGAAATCTTCTTTGACCTTCCATCTAGCAAAAGTGTCATCCTAAAACTAGTTCATTTGAGAGAACACACGCAACTCGTCCCAATATTCATCGAACCCAACCCACTGGGTCACAGAAGCAGGTCAGAACTTGAGTGTTAATGGACTGGCTAGGCCTTACTGAAATGAGATATCTCTGTTCGCGGTTAGGGTTAACACGTACGAGTTGGAATATTGAGGAGTTTATCTTACCAGAACTGGCATCTTCGTGTGCTCGTCAAAGAAGACTCGTACGGCTTTAAGGGCGTCTAGATCGATTAAAGGTCAAGACAACCTCAGATTTTCACAAATACAGATGGCTTACCAACATCCCAAATCTCTTCTTCCGCCATTTCGATGTCAAGGCTCATGGTGGACGTAATTGAGCTGCAATTGCCACTGGTACCGTGGAAGGCATGCCGCTAAATGCGGCTGTATAACAATGAAAGCATTATTTTTTGAGCCCTAGAACAAATATTTGGATCCAGACTAGTAGTGCAATTCGATACTCCGACCAGGTTGATCGTTAGAGCGACTAGTACTGCAGTGGACTGTCAACAGATGTATAATCCTGTGTGTCATCTTTAGGATATTGAGATGCAAGTGTATATTTCGCTCAATAAAGCCTTTTGAGCCGCCTTATTGGGTAATTGCGTATTCTATGTCAAGCCAGAAAAAACGATGCGAGATGGAGAGTTTAGGAAGGGTATCTGGCTCTCTCGGGCCCATTATGATGTCGTGTGGTGTAGAATGAGAACACTTATTTACAAAAATATTCAGCTATACCCGCTATGATCATGAGTGAAAATAGAAGGTCTCAGTCTGTTACATGGATGGTCTGAGCCTTTCCCGGCGCAACTATCATTGTGACAAGTTTCAGTATATAGTGAGGGATTTGGGAGAATCAAAAGGAGTATTTGGGAGTTGTTAAGTGCTATATCAATGTAAATTCAATAGTCGGAGACCGTATCTATAGCCTTCGCTTCCGCATTCTCCGTGCCCAACAAGCCATCCTCTTATTCGATCTGAGAATCCTATTATGCTTTGTCCCCTGCTTTTCTGTTGAAATTCAGCCTTCGACAATTATAGCCACCGTCGGAACGACCTTTCTCATGAAGTTCTCTGTACCCAAACTAGCCAAGGCCGATACCTTTCACTTCCATTCACATATAGGTTCTCCTAAATAACCATACAGGAAACGATGGTGAAACGGGGTTGACCTGGGTACACCGCGAAGTTCAAGGGTTTGTTGCTTTGTTACAGGCTCCTGCCGCTCACCACGAATGATTTGCCCAAATTTCCGCAGAGATGGCGTCTGCACCATCAACAACTGCCCCCATATTCATCTAAATCTTATTTGCGATCTTTGTGGAGTAATGGCAAAGAATCAAGAGTACCTCGACGCTCATCTCAAAGGGCCCAAACACGCCGCGATGCAAAAGGCGAAGGAGTCTCAAAACCTCCCCAAGAGATGTTCCGTTTGTAATATTCGCCTCTTAGGTGCCGTGTCCGAAGATGCGCACCTCAACGGCCAACAGCACCAAGCCAGGCTCGCTGAACTACGCGGCCAAGGTCGGGCACTTAGCGAGCAGTTGGTTGACGACAACGAAAACATGCTTGAATGTTCCGCTGTCAAGCCCCTCTCCATCATTGTCGAAAGCAGGGACGATTGCGAAGATCCCGAGCCAGTAGCTCCATATATTCCAAAAAAGAAGATACAAAGAGAGCCAGTGAAGGAAGTGTTCGAAGGCGAACGTCCACCAGCCATCTCGGCAGTGAAATGGGTCATGAAGCTACCACCTTATGATTATCCAAAAACTCTAGAGACAGTTCTGGATATGCCCATGATGAAGGAAAAGATTCGTTTCCTGCGCTCTGGATTCCTACCTCTGGAGCTCACCTCAGCATCTCACGCGTGGTGGTTTCATGTCATGCTCTATATAGAAGAGCATCAGTCCACGTGAAATTTACTACTTAAGTCGACTATATAACCACTCATAATCACCCAGCGTTGATATTGAACGATATGACCAAGAGCAGTCATCGTTGGATCCTATCCGTGGTGGCTTATACTCGTGCGTGGGTTTTCAAGGATGTATAGTGAACTAATATTGAAATATTCTTACAGTCTCAAAGTCCCAGGACTTGCAGAGAAACGCCCAAGTCTGATAGTAGGCGATAAGATCTTAGTAAAAGAACATGGCGGAAAACCATGTTGGTGGTCAGGTTATGTTCATCGGGTCCAGCTTGAAACTGTCGGCTTGCGCTTCAACCCCGGGTTTAAACCTTCCAAAGGCCAGAAGTTTGACGTCCGTTTCACCCTGAATCGGTTAACGTTCCGGCGAATGCACTTGGGCCTGGATAGTGGCGGCCTAACTCCCAGGCTTCTGTTTCCCTCTGAAGCCGATGTCAAGAATCGAAAGCCCTCAGAAGTGACCATCAAGACGTTAAACCCTATAAACAGACTTGTTGGCCGAAACCCGCCTCAAATGCTCGCAGTAACTGCAATCCGCAACCTGGTTCCAGGAAGCCCACCATTTGTGATATTTGGGCCGTAAGCCTCATATCTACTCTCTAAATCTGTTTTTGACCTCATTTTATAGGCCTGGAACTGGCAAGACAGTGACAGTCGTCGAGGCTATTCGACAAATCTTAGTCGCGGATCCACGAGCTCGAATCCTAGCCTGCGCACCAAGCAACTTTGCTGCTGATATTATAGCAGAAAGACTGACCGTACTTGGAAAATCTCAGCTCTTCCGTTTATACGCACCTTCTCGCTCTGCTTCACTTCTCCCTCCTGCTTTGCAACAATTTTCACGTAGAAACGACCACGGAACATTTGACGTTCCCCCATTCGAAGAGCTCGCAAATTTCAGAGTCGTAGTCTCCACCTGCCTTTCGGCCGCGATACCATCAGCCATTGGTATCTTGCCTGGTCACTTCTCGCATATTTTTATAGACAACGCTGGTCAGGCCTGTGAACCGGAGGCTCTTATTACAATCGGAACGCTTGCTACAGCCAAGACCAACCTTATTTTGAGTGGCGATACAAAGCAACTCGGGAATGTCATCCGCTCCAACGTGGCTTTTAGCTTCAAAGTTGGAGTTAGTCTCCTGGACAGGCTCACAGATATGCCACTATATGACGATCACAAAGAGAATGGTATAACGTGAGTAACCGGCTTTTGAGGCTACCTCATTCATCACATTTTAATGCAGCGTCGTCAAACTTACCCAGAATTTCCGTTCGCATCCTGCTATCCTCAGATTTCTAAATGAGCGATTCTATCATGGCGATTTACAGACCAAAGCAGACCCTTCCGTGACAAACATAATGCAACGTGCGAGTTGCGTTGTTAAACCAGGATTTCCTATCATCTTTCATTCTATTGTCGGGAAGGATTTCCGAGAGGGCAGTTCACCCTCATTCTTCAATGTCGAAGAAGCCTCCTTGGTAAAGAAGTATGTTCAAGACTTGAAATCGGATCAGCGTCTGCGGTTAAGTAAGCAGTCCATTTATGACAATCCCTTCAATCCCCAATTCATTTCTCATAGGCGATGAGCACATTGGAATTATCAGCCCTTACAATGCTCAATGTGGCAAGATTAGAAAGGCTCTCCAAACTATCGCCAAAGGCATCAAGGTTGGAAGTGTGGAAGAATTCCAAGGCCAGGAACGTCGTGTCATTATCGTGTCTACTGTGCGGAGCAGCGTTGAGTTTGTACCTTTTGATATCACGCATACCTTAGGTTTCATTGCCAAACCGCACCGGTTTAACAGTATGTCCTTAGAATCTCTTCCAGCCTACAGTTTTTGCTGACTCTGTCATCTATTAGCTGCTATGACTCGAGCCCAAGCTCTACTGATTGTCATAGGTGATCCAAATGTGCTCTCTCTCGACCCCGTATGGCGCTCGTTCTTAAATTACATTTACAACAACGGCGGATGGACAGGTCGTCCATGCCCCAGTTGGAACACTGAGGACCTTGAAGTTGATGGTGCTGGGCTTCTTCGAGCACGACATGCGGAGATTTCGACAGAGGAGGAAGAGCTGATCGCCAAGGTCACTGAGATAATCAATAGACGCGTCCTTACGGAAGATATGGATGACTCTGGAGATGGTTATGGGGTTGTAGAGCGACCATGGCGGATGGAGGAGTGACGGCGCTCTCGTGAGTTTAATATTCAGCCCTCCGTCGGGACAACCTTTCTCGCCAAACGCTCAATGCCCAAATAAGAGAAGGCCAACCACCAAGGAAAGCTGGTACATTTCATTTCCATTATTAATAACATGCGGGTTCCTCCATATATACAAGGACACGATAAAGACACAAGGTCGATCTGAGCAAGGGGTGACGTTCGAGTGGCCCGGTTCCAAATCGGCAAATACCTTGAGCCAAATCCCTAAAATGCGATGCGATCGTGACGAGAATAGTTTCAGACCAGAAGCCAATGCCGACGAGCAAAGCTGTAGGAGCAATGGGATATTCTAAGAATATCCACTTGATTCGACAGGATGGACCTGAATCCTAATTAAACCACACGTCTGACAGACCGTTATTCGTAGATCTCTGTGATGCGTATGGGCGTCGTCGTGGACAATGCGTTAGCCAGCTGAAAAGCTGTGGGACGAGATTCTGGCCGACGGTCCCAGCATGATTTTATCATTGACCATGTTATCGATGACTGGGTATCGCAGTTTACCGCAGGGGGTATGCCCTTTTTTATGTCTGTATATACGACACCCCGCAGGTTATTCTTGCGATGGGAATATGGCTTTTTGAGGTATACAAACTTTGGTTGCGTTAGAAATAGTTGGCAGCAACCATCAGGGCCTCACCTCTAGTCCAAGACAGCCTACAGCGTATATATCACTTGCCGCAGTTGGTCGAGTATCCACCTCTTCGACAAGGAGCTCGGGAGCCAGATATCTACCTGTTCCGGTATGTTCGGTGGTTGTGGTCAACCCTGAATCAGTTTCATCGTAGAAGATTTGGGCCAATCCAAAGTCGCATATCCTCGGACAGCCAGAATCATCGATAATAACATTACCCTATAATATGTTAGCAGAGATATGAGATATAAATAACACCAACCGGCTTTAGGTCCCCGTGAACAACCGCGGGTCGATGCTGGTGCAGGTAGGCGACACCATCTATCACACCCTTCCACTAATCGAGGCTTCCCAATCAACGGCGAAAAGCACATGGTATAAAGACTCACGAGCATAATCCGATCATCTTTTGACAAGCGTTTACCGTGTTCCTCCAGGAACTTGCCTGCATCTCCATTCTCAAACCACTGAACTATCATCAACTAAAATTTCCTTTGTGTGAAGGAGTGGCTTACTGGGGAAATTAAAGCTCCGAAAGGGGTTTTAAGCTGACCAATTGTAGGGCCTTCGGTGTATCCATAGAACGGAAGTATATTCAAGTGTTTCATAAGGGTCCAGACGGTTCTTTCACGCAATATTCTCTGGTTGTGGCACGTCAGTCAAGATCTAACACGCTTGATGTCAGTAGTCATAACATAATGTATACGTACTCGACGAACGGTCGAAGGCTTTGCCTTGCCATGAATAATCTTCACCGCTACCTAAATCTAAGTTAAGCTGACTATAAAGTTGCACAAGCAAAATAATAACCAGTTTATCGTTCATAGTTCCTTTGAAGACAGACGAGTAGTTTCCTTTGAACTCCGGGTTGATATCTTGGACATTAACTTGGCCCGTGAGGTCGTATCCGTTTGATTCATAGCGAGATTCACTTCTGTCGATATGGGAAGATTCAAATTTTGTTGGCTGCCGTCCCTCCATCAAGCTACCCCATAATTGCGTGCTGCCTTTGTGAAGTCTCGTATTGACATCGCTTGCAGGAAGCTCAGAGTGAGACTTGAGCTCTTCCATAGTAGGCCGTGCGCCTGGTTCTCTGATGATATAAATTGTTTGACAAAATGTTGACTTTGACACAGTTCAATACACTCACATCAGGAAGTATTGATGCAAGAACTCGTGGCCTTGTGGATAGATATTCAAGTATTCTGGTGACAGAGCTCGCCGTGTTTCCACTCTGTGGCCACTTTCTATATCTAATTGACTATCGCGGACCAAATTTGAGGACGCTTTATATTCATTAAGCGTTCGATTGTGGACCTGTACTTTAATGGTGTCCTTAACGGCTTTGAGATGCGCAGGGTCCTACCAACGCAAAATTCTGTCAGTGTTGTATACCGTTTGAAACATAAATTAGTCACTTTGGTCCATTCTGGACGTCTTTCACCGGAGGGCATCTCAACACGACGGGAGAGAGTGGTGAATGGGAGTAGTCTGTTTCACCCCACCCGAGGCGACCAATCCGTAACCTACTGCAATTTCCACAAAACTCTGTACCAGCTTGTTGCCCATCACCTTTTTCGGCCTGAAGAATCACATTAAAGCCAAAATGTGTGAAATAAAAGGGTGACTGACGGATACGGCATGTCCAATATCCGTGCTTGCTTCGACCCCCCAGCGAGGAAGGGATTGGGCTCATATGTAGGGCACGTGTGGCGGCATTGTGCTCGGGATGGGCAGTAGTCTGCGATCTTGGGGAATACTGGACGACTTGGAATTCTCGAGGCAACTGGCATCAACAGAAGGCGAAAGATCGTCTGGTGTGATGATGTCCCGTAATTTAAAGTCATCGACGTCTATCCTTATAATCGAGACAAGGTTCAACCCATGGTAGCAACTCTTTGCGTATTAGTGAACACAAGAAGGCAGGGTTAAGGCGATTCAATGGTCCGAAGATTGTCGCTACAATCGAAATAGCCTTCACTTCCTCATTCTCCGTTCCCAGCAAGCCACACCACTGTTCGACCTGGATAGATCTGGAATACGAGAATAAAGGTTTCTGCACTCTTTTATTTTGTAATATAATTACCGACGTTGATCCTCCCTAAATGAATTGCCCCTGATCAGGTCAAACGGTTAGCCAGATCCCTACCCCTCCTACTCTATCTCATATTGCTATTCTGAAATGGCAATACTTGACAGTTATAGCCACCGTTCGAAACGCCTTTCTCATCAAGTGCTCAATACACAAACAAGGGAAAGCCAACCGCCAGACTTAGTGGTGTTTTCATTTTGCATTTATATGTATGTTGATAATTCATTCCTCTACAAGTGTACAAGGTCGCTATAGTGAAACAATGCAACCAGTGAGCTTCCGGGTGGTTCGATTCCATCGACAAGCACCTTGGGCCGGATCCCCAAAATGCGCTGGATATATTATGCGAATTGGGATAAGAGTAGTTTCAAACCGGACTCCTAGGCCGACAAGCATACGTTGTAAGAATAGTGGGATTTTCTAAGAGAAATATCCTCGACTTTGACCTAATGAGTGTGAACCCTGATTAAAACACACACCTAGCTGGCTGCTATTCATAGGACTCTGTGGTGCGTATGAATGTAGTCATGGATAGTGTGCTAGTCATCCTGAAAGCCGAGGGACGAGCCTCTGGCTGACGGTCCCAGCATGACTTTATCATTGACCATACTAGTGATGACTGGGTATCACAATCCACAGCAGGAGGGACACCCTTTTTTATGTCTGTATATATAATTCCACGGAGGTTATTCTTCCGATGCGAAAATGGCCGTCGAAGGTATATAAACTGTGGGTACCTTCAGAGTCAATGGCGACAGCCATCAAGTCCTCACCTCTAGTCCAAGACAGCCCACAGCGTATATATCACTTGCCGCGGTTGGGCGAGCAATCGCTTCCTCAGTGAGGAGCTCTGGGGCGAGATACCTATCTGTTCCCGTGTGCTCGGTCGTTGTGGTCATCCCTGAATCGGCTTCGTCGTAGAAGATTTGGGCCAACCCAAAGTCGCATATCCTCGGACAGCCAGAATCATCGATGATTACATTGCCCTATACTTTATTAGCTGAGGTATGGTGCACGTATACTGCTCACCGGCTTGAGATCGCCGTGAATAATTGCGGGTTGATGTTGGTGCAGGTAGGTGACGCCGTCGATTACACTCTTCCACTAAACATAGTCCTTACAATCAATGAAAAGAAATCGCGCAGTAGAAATGCTCACGAGGAAAGTGCGATCATCCTTTGACAATCGTGCACCGTGTTCCTCCAAAAACTTGCTTGCATCTCCATTCTCGTACCACTGAAATACCATCAGTCGAGACTTTTCTGCGCGAAAAAGTGGCTTACCGGGGAGATTAGAGCTCCGAAAGGGGCATTAAGCTGACCAATAGTAGGGCCTTCGGTGAATCCGTAAAATGGAAGTATATTTGGGTGCTTTATAAGGGTCCAGACAGTTCTTTCGCGCAATATTCTCTGTCATTGGCACGTTAATCAAGATATACGGTAGCAGTGGTCATGAAATAACGTGTACGTACTCGACGAACGGTTGAAGGATTTGCCTTGCTTTGAATAATCTTTACCGCTACCTAAATCTAAGTTAAGCTGGGTATATAATCGCACAAGCAAAGCAATAACCAGTTTGTCGTTCACAGTCCCTTGAAAAACGGACGAATAGTTTCCTTTAAACTTCGGGTTAACGTCCTGAACATTGACTTGGCCCGTGAGATCATATTGATTCAGTTCGGAGCTAGGTTCACTCCTATCGATGTTGGGAGATTCCAACTCTGATGGCTGCGGTCCCTTGATCAGGCTAGGGGATGTCACATCAGGAGCTACTGATAATCCTTTCATGCCGCCATACGGCCCAGACTGCTGCTGCTGTTTCTCCTTCTTCCTGAAGTGTTCCATGGCACTCAGAGGTAGCTCGTCACTGTTCTGTTTATACTTTACATTAGATATGAAAGCCTGATGTACGGGAAGAGGTGGTGGACGGCCGAGTGGAGGAATATTTAAGTTCGAAGGTGAAGCCGGGACGGATGTGGAAGCTGATATCATAGGGCTAGGTTTCGGAAGTGGCCGCGCTGGAGTCGAACCTTGACTATTTGCAGGTGACGGCGGTTGCCTTTTGTCGCATTGAGACGGCGACATGATGCCGGAGGGAGTAGTTGCCTGTGGAGATGCTGGAGACGTCCTGGAGAAAGGGCTCCCCGCCAATCTGTCATCAAAAAGATTTTCTGTCTGTCTGTCATCAATATCGAGGGGATTATCGTATCTGGGACTTGGTTGGCGAGATTGGGTGGCTGGAAACCGACGACTACCATTGCCCATTGAAGGTTCCATTACGACCAGTTGTGCCTGCCTCATTGCAGTAGAAGAAGAAAGCGGCGCGTGTGGGTGGTTTGGAAATGATGACGAAGGTGTTGGTAGATCACTTATGATGGGCAAGTCGGCATTTGTAGGAGGTGGTGGTGGAAAACGAGACCTTGGCCCGCGACTAACGGGTGACGGTCTCGATCCACTGTTGCTATTCGTGCCATTATTAGGCATACTCCTATTTCCACCCGTGCCGATGCCCGGGCTACTCGCTGTCGGTGACGGTGCCATATCATTTGTACGCGAATACGTGTGCCGCAGGTTTTCCTGACTTTTAGAAGGTAATGACCTTCGCGGCTCGTCATATGCACCAATTCGGGCTGCTCGCGTTGGAGGTTGAAGATGTGCTAAATGAAGCGCGGGTGACGGGATATCCCTAGTTGACCGTGACAAAGGTCCCCCGTTCTGCTTTTTTCCTTCCAAGGTTGGTGACGAGTCGTTAACGGTCGCCACCAGTGAATCGGGGGAGGGTGAAGGCGACCAGTTTGTACTGGGCAGTGGACCAGCAAGAGGGTTCGGCAGATTTGAGTATTTCGTCTGTCTTGTCACTTTTGTTCCTTCGAGTGTTGCATCGTGTGACACACTGTCGTGTGGATGACTCGGACGAGAGAGTTTGTATTCCGACTCTCCACTATGGCCACTCCGTGATTGGCCATTCAAAGACAATTTTAGCGGTTCCGTGATCCCACCAGACTGGTTTTGGTGTTCCACAGGAGATGGGGTTGGAGACGTGTGCAGGGGCGGGACTGACGGTGCCTTGCTGGGAATAGGCGGTAGCTTGCGACCTTGGGGACTATTGGATTGGTTTGAGGTTCCAAGTCTGGTGGTATCGATGGAAAGGCGAGGGATGATCCGGCTTGATGACTGTATATGGTTTGCAGAGGTGGGGGTCCTGGATGTGGGAAGAGCTCCTATTGACGATGGTGTCGGCATGGGCGATGATTGCATCCCCACCTGAGACGGTTGGATAGCAAACCGGAGCGAGGAGGTAGAACTGCCATACGTCTGGCATATGTTGACGATCAACTTGTCTGAAAGAGGAGGTCCCACCGCCAAGTCGCCCTGCTGTTGATGAATGGCGTACAAACGTTGGTAATCAGGTTCTATGTTCAGCTAGAAACAGAAAGCAATCGGTTTAGTGCTTGCAGAAAACGGTTCAATTACCGACCTCTGCAAACAATCGCTCCTTGACTATCTGGGAGGATCTCGCGTCTCCCAAATCGACTGTAGTCCATTTATTTCCGCCGTCAGAGGTGGCAAGAACCTTAATTACACGTGGATGATCCGAAGTAGGGCTCTAGAAATAGTAGAGTCAGTAACCATTGGCGTTCATGCTTTGAAATCAATGGAACTGGAGAGTATAAGACTGAAGCTGACCGGAAAATGCTTTGAAGAGCTGAGATCTCGAAGATTGTTATTCCCAGTTGTAGAAGGTGATGGCGTGAAGCGGTTTGTGCCAGGCTGAGCATAAAAAGGCTCATCACCATCACTTTGATCATCACTAAAGTCGGATTCACCGGGATTCCGTACCCGTAATGGAGATCTGAGCGGCATAATAGCCGTCGGGACACAGGCGCTGCAGGCAACAAGGACGACGAAAAGAGCTCTAATTCAAGTTTCTATTCGCCAATCAGCGCTATATTTTGGCCTGATTTTTGCGTTTTATTGTCTAATCCATTTGGTGGTCAAGGATAACGTCAAAGTAATAAAGTCAAATAGCGCCGGTGCTGACATCCTCTTCTGGAAATATGAAACGGGTTGTCTTCGTATGTAGGTGAGCCTTTTGAGCCCAATTTTACCTTTAGTCACGAGGTAATTGTAATATTGCACGCCGCTATTGTGCGATTCGGTCGGAAAGCATTAATGGCAGTACCACCTGACTGCAGTCTGTTAGGGCTATAGTTGCAAATAAAGTACCCTTTGTATGTGTTCAAATGGTTTACAGAGCGACACGTCAAGTGCATGGGCGAGTGTGGTTCTGGATAAGTTTTCATGGTTGGGAGTAAACCACGTCGTTTGTACCCTCATCCGGGATTACTGGTCCTACTTCCAATATTATCATTCGGAGCATTCGCTCTCGTTATCAAACAGCGCGAACCAACACACACCCAAATAGACTCTCGTCCTTCGTCAAACTTCTTGAACCCTCCCGCAGATCCCGCCAATGCCCGCAATTCTAGATAAACTGAAGGAGGCCCTTCATTTAAAGAGAGAAGTCTTTGATCACGACAAAGTTCTCGTCATCTTTGTATTGGGTGGTCCTGGAGCAGGTCAGTAATCCGAAATCGAAAGAGCGGCTCGCTTCCAAGTGGGGAACTTTTTCTAAATCCACCCCAGGTAAAGGAACACAATGCGCCAAACTAGTACAGGAGTTTGGCTTCTCGCATCTCTCCGGTGAGCGCCATCGATATTGCAGTCCTTTGAGATATGCCACTTAGCCCCACCAAAGCTGGCGATCTTTTACGAGCAGAACAACACAGAGAGGGCTCTCAGTATGGCGACCTCATCCGCCAGAATATCAAGGAGGGCAAGATTGTCCCGAGTGAGGTCACCGTCAAGCTTCTCCAAAACGCCATTGCTGCCGAGCTTGAGAAGCACAAGGACAAGACCGAACATGGGTGGGGTGAAGGAAAGGGTCGCTTTTTGGTAGACGGCTTCCCGAGACAAATGGACCAGGCACACATCTTTGACGAGACGGTCAGTACAGATAGATTTACACGACCTTGCACTTTCTAACACAGAAATAGGTGTGTCAATCTAAATTTGTCTTGTTCTATACCACAACCGAGGAAGTCATGCTGGAGCGACTGCTTGAACGTGGCAAGACCAGTGGCCGTGAAGATGACAATGTCGAAAGCATCAAGAAGCGTTTTAGTACGTTCATCCAGAGTTAATAGGTGTTCTAACTGAATTCCGTAAAGAAACCTTTGTAGAGACGAGTATGCCCGTCGTTGATTACTATAGGCAACACGACAAGGTGGTGGAGGTGAGTACTTTATTCCTTATGGAACGGAGGGTTGTTTTTTTTTTGGGTTGGTTGTTGGCAGTTGGTTGGCGGGGTTTTTTGTGGCACTTGCCGGGGTTTTCGGGGGGGTTTTTTCCTTTTATTAAGGAACCCGTTTCTTCTTGGAGTTCATTAAACTTGATTTTTCTTGAAATTGTTCTTGCGGTTCCTTGGGGTTCCCCTTGGATTGTTGGTTGACCGTTCCGGGTTTTCCCGGCCTTTTTTTCCTTGTTGCCTTTTGGTTCATTTTTTGGTTTTGTATTTGTTTTTTCTTGTTGGTTGTTCCGGTTCCCTTTTCCCTTGGGATTTCTTTGGTTACTTGCGGGGTTTGTTTTCTTGGTTCTTTCCTTGGGTTCACGGCCCTTGGATTGGCCCCCTTTTGGAAGTTCCCCCCTTCGGCCTTTGGCCTTCTTTTAGGTTTTTGTTCGGCCCGGCTTGTTACCCGGGTTTCTTTTCCGGGGTTGGCTTGCCCTTTGCCCCTTAATTTTGTTTTTCCCCGGCCTTTTAGGTTTTGAAAGGCGTTCAAATAACGGAAGTTATCCATCTACCTAGCACGCTGAAGGAGTTCCCAATGTAATGGCCCAGTCGTTAAGTTGAATGCCCCTTGAGAGACACTATTAGAAGGAGGTTGGGTGTTCATATTTGCTCTGACGCACCGGGATATATCATCGCAATGCAACCTAAGTGGTGATAAGATTTACTTCCAGACGAATCAAAAACAAACCTTTGCGGGCTGCAATCATGGCCATTTCAGGGAATCTAATATCATAGCATATCCCTAAACCAATCCTTCCGTAATCTACAAAGTAGATATAGGCTCGATGAGTGGAAGAACTCGGCGAAGATAGATTCACATGCCAGTATCGATGTGGGTGAGGCTAGTGCCCCCAGTCAACGTCGTACTTTCCTGTAGGGGAATCAACTAAAGGCTCAAATAGCTCTTCAAACTCACTTTGAAAGTAATTTTCCCTGGGATATCTATGTCGAACAGATGAACCTTTCGATGGATAGCGACCAAAGATCCCTTTGGCGAATACACGGTCGAAGTATTATACAAGTTTCCATCCTCTCCTCGTTCTGGAATGGATCCTCCTATGAGCCAAACACCAGCCTCTCGTGCTGCTTCTGACAGCATTTTGACGCTTTCACTCTCCGACTTTTGAACATTGTATTCATCTCCTGGCTTATATTTGATAGATTCCGCATAATTGGGGAAATGCACGTGTCCATACGGTGAATTGAAGCATTCCTAACGAAGAGGTTTTTGAGAATTGCTCGTGCGCAAACCCTCTTGCCAACTGACCGGCAGCACGATCATCTCTGGTTTCTTGCCATCCGGAGGTTGGGCGGCCTTTCGGATGAGATGTCGCGCATGAGAAAGATTATGGGCCTTGTCGGATGTCACTCCCCCCATTTGAATAAGAGCGAGACGAAAAGCGCGAGAATTGGGTGCCAAATCCGACATGCTGCTGAAATATCGTGTGCAATAAGCGACAGTTTTGAACGCCCTTGTTGTATGGTTGAGTCGGAGAAGCATACACCACTCTAGTAGCCACCACGACTCTACAAATAATATTATCGACCAAACAACTATGCTTATCATCTCAAATCCAAACGCTGGAGACAAAACGGGCTCCCAGTTTCTCAACGAGCACGTCATTCCTTTGCTTACTAGATACGCGCCGGCTTCAATCCCCATCGAATTCAAGGAGACTGGAGCACCTGGGGATGCAGGAGTACTCGCCTCTAGATATATAGAACGCATTGTACAAGGATCTATCCAAGAACAACCTGTCATCGTCCTGAGTGGCGGTGACACGACCATCCACGAGGTTGTGAACGGTACTGCAGGAATAAAGCAGCCAGCCTCGGTCATAGTGGTACCTTCTGGAACGGCAAATGCCCTCTATCATTCCCTTTTTCCGCCTAACCGTCGCACATCATTCATTCAAAGACTCCCTTCTCCAATTCGCGAGGAGGTAGACGCGATGAATGCAGATGTCCGGGAGAAACTCTATGCAGTATTAGCCTTCCTCTCAGGAGAGGAACTTACTAAGAAACTGTATTCCACTCGGACAAAGATCCTGGATGCGAAGGGGGAGGCATTCAAAGAAATCGTGTCTTGCGTTGTCGTTTCGGCCTGTGAGTATAGTGAGCAGCATGTACAAGGAACCCCACTCACTAAGAATGGTTAGCTTTGCACGCAAGCATCTTGGAAGGGGCAGAGGCGCTCCGCTCAACACATCCAGGGATTGAGCGTTTCAAAATTGCTGCCGCTCAAAGCATTACTCAATGGTCTGACGCGCAGCTTGTGGTCGAGCAGCCATATCAAGTTTACGATCTTCAACAAGGTGTCTTCCGCACTGTGGAACCCGAGGATGCCGATATCGCGGAGTTTCCTGGGCCGTTTGCGTACTTCCTGACCACAACAAATGTTGATCGTTTGGAGAAGGACTTTCGCATCACGCCATTGGCTACTTCAGTCCCGTTTACAGATGACGCAGGGTGGATGGAAGTGTTGATGATTCGGCCACAGGGCCGTCCTTCGCAATACATTGGTGCAGATGAAGATTCCCGCAAGAGCTTCGCAATGACCACAATGAAGGTTCTTCAAGCAGCGTATAATGACGGGAGCCACGTAGCAAAACCCCAAGGCGACCATCAAGGGCAGGGTGTCATCGAATACTTGAGGGTGCGAGGCTGGCAATGGCTACCAGTACGTGTTGATTGGTGTATACTGTATTCTCATCCTGATTGCATATAGCACGAAGGTAGCGCTGCTGCTGCACATCTGATCTGCGTTGACGGCGAGATATTGCGCATCCCACCGGGAGGCAGGGCAGTGGTAGAACTACTGTCGAAAGAGGATAGACCTGAACTCAGTGTATACTGCGAATCATGATAGCTGTTCCTATGCAAATACTTTGATTACTTCTGCGACCTTGACATCAAACTTTTCTGTTCGAATTGGCATTTCGGGAGTATGAAAGGGACTCTTCATGACAAAGTCTGCATAGGCTTCGTAGATTCGCTGAAGGGCTGCGTCGGCCGTACTATCCGTTAAAGATGTCAAGAGTACAAATTTTGTGCCTGCAAGGCGTCAAAACACGCCTGAATTCGCAGAATATAATACATACCGGTAGCAGTGAGGAATATAGTCATCTTGAATGTCTCCGCTTCTATTACCTCTACACCAGAACTCCTCCCAGCAGGTGATAGACGACTTGTGATGGCGTGAATCCCATGTAAAGTTCCAGCAAGGACCAAATATTCATTGGAGCTCAGTAAAGCGAGTCCATCTAATATAAGGTGTTGGATTTAGAGTGAGAACGGGAAATCAGTGGCATTTATTATTACCAGCAAAGTTCTTCTGATACACCAAACCACCGGCTTTGTTGATAATCTGCTTCGTACGTTAGTAAGAAATTCTCTTTTCTAATCGATTATTCACCGCACCCAAAGCCCAAATATAGTCATGGCGGAGTCAAGGGCAATTCTTTTGGAATTGACCACCTCCATCTCGGGATACCCGGCTATAATGATTGACATTTTAACGACACTGGGGGATCAGATTCGAATTTTTTTCTGTGTGAGGAAGGCGTCCGTCCGTTGGAGACGAGTGACTGAGAAGATGGCTCCTCGGAAACCGCTCGAGGGTTGTGGCGGCCCATGCAACCTACACAAAGATTCTAGACCCCGACGACAGCTAAGAGCTTACGAAGTGTCCGGGCATCGAGGGAGAAGCTTCGCCTAGCCATAAGAAACCTGTTTGTTCTACTCACCGACGGCTTTCGTGTTTGAGGGTTACCAATCTTCAAACGGCAAGCCAGTTAACCTTTCTTCTGCGACATTGAAGACACTGTATTAAAAGTCGACTATAAGTCTCTTTTACTGGCATATCTCCAGGCACCCATGATCGGCACCCGAGACGATCAACGGCGTCCTTGCGGCGTCCTTACTCTTTAGAGTATTCCCGTAATTAGCACGTGCAGTAGAAGCTTGACTATGGCTTCCTCATTCGGTATCAACGACATATCACATTATGCCGAAGCAGGGACGGATCAGCCACTTTCATAACAAAATCGACCTTAGCCATCAGCTAGCCTCCGTCCATCCCTATTCTACTGACGATAATGTGCCTAACAATGGCCCGACTCCCCCCATATAACGAGGGAACCCAGATGACCTCGTAAACTCTTTCCGCCCACTCTTTTTGTGACTTTTTAGTTTCACTCAGGCTTTTTTTTTCATTCCCTGAGAGCGCCTGATGGATTCAGGCCATGATCAGGTTGCGCAAGGTCCAGGTTCCTTCGACTTTGCCCCTATTCTCCATGTGTTTATGATAGGGAAGAGGCTTGCTTGTGAGTACTATCTCCTATTAGAATTCATCTCTGAATGAAAGTACAGTGGGTCTAACGGTGGTAATGTTCTACGACCTCTGTATGTCTGTATGACCCTGCGTCAGAGTGCCACTGAATTTTCCGTGCTGCAGTGCTTGCGTCCCCAGACCTTGTGGGTTGGATTATCCAGTCGAAACAATACTAGCGACTTATCATGTCTTCTAGTATGCTTCCTTTGTTTCTTCGCGTTGGTCGCTTGGCCGTGTTCTCTTCTTTCTGGTGAGCGGGCCGTAGCCGGAGCAAACGAAGTAGGCTGACCCTCTGTCAGAACCGTCTTGTTACTCCGGTCATGATGCTCATTCACACTCTTTGTAAAGAACTTCCGTATCACATCCCCTCTCTCTGACATTTGGAATAGCGATGATCGTGGTTAACCCGGCCCCTTGGGTACGTGTTTCCTGTTTCCCGGCGGGATAGTTGACTGATATGATGCTACAGTTGTAAGATACCATGATTTCTAAATAAGAGAAGCTCTCATTTTCGCCATCTAGCTGTGCCATTACCCCTTGGACATTGATGCTCGGCAATTGGCTTGTGGTTTTTTGTCTTGGTGGTAGGTTATTGACTTCTAAGCCCGTTTATGAAGACTGAATGTATGTCAAGTTGGACTCATTGCTCGAATACATGCGCTTTGGCAACGCCGCTGGGTGCTGATCGGATCTATAGCCGCGTTCGCATTCATTTACGGAGGTAACCTCATTTACGCCTCATACATAACCTCGGTCCGTTTTTCGAACCTTTGAAATCAGTATCCCCCTCACATATTGACGGCGTTCCAGAAATCCAATTCTGTCCCATCTCCCTTCCCACCACCGTTCACTGGTTGCTTTTGGACTTTTAACACATCTAGCATTTTCTGGTTGGGATTTGTGACGACTGGCGCCTGGGAAAGTACGTATAGAATTTGGCCTTCCGCACACTATCGGTTAAGTTTGCTTTCGGCAGCTATTTGTGTCGTCCTCACTACATGGAAGGCGTGGAGGGTTGAAGAAAAGCGAGAGAGCCCAATACTTCATCTGATTTTCGTCGAGTGAGTGGTCTTTACCGTGTCTTATCTCTCTTCTGATGGGAAATGTCTAGTGGCATCCTATGTAAGCAGAAGCAACGCGGATATAGCGGCCAATTCTTAATTGAATCATAGATTACATCTCCGTCATCTTACTCAAGGGTTTCACCATTATCACAAGCTTCTATGCTGAGGTATGCGCTTCACTTGATCCTAGTCATGGGCTGAGCACCTATTACAGACATCGCCTTTTGGAGCATCCAAGTGAGTAAAATTCACAGAGTCGCTGTGCAAGCATCTACTGACCAATTTGATGACAGTGCCATCCTAGCCTTAACCAGCCTGCTCTGTACTCAACTTTTCCTACGGCTGCGTAGTGCCGCCGACAAATCCCCATCATGGATGTGTAATACCCCACCTATGCTCTCAAAGTCTCGATCTCGCTCTTCTCAGCGTTCCACGGAAGAGGAAAGATACTATTGGGCGTTTGAGAAGCCACTGCCGCCAGTTCCGGTTCATATAAGTCGCGTCTAGGTAATTTCCACGGCTCCATGTGGATTGCCCTGTAGAAATACAATACGTTTGTAGAATCCATCCCTCGTCTGATCGTTAGAACTTCTGTGGGTGACGCTGTTGGGAAGACGGGATGATGTAATAGTAATCGTGAAGCGTTATTTTTGGTGTGGGAAAAACATTGTGGAGTGAATGCAATGAGTCCGAGCAGCGCAGTTAGGTGAAGGTACAAGCGAAAGCCACCGAGCTGTTCCTTGAATCCGGAGTCTACGGGACATATACAAAAAGGTGGATCTCGATGACAAACTCGGGTTTGTGGTTCCCGACGACTGGCTGGCCGAACGAAATGCGGGCTGCGGTATCGATGCCTGACAGGCCATCGTTTAGTCTCCTACTGATTCTCTGGCCAATGATATCTCGCTACAGTCTACATAGTGTACAGTTTGAGCGTTCGTATAAGTGGTGGCGATGGGCCTGCCATTGGGGGTTATTTAAGCTCAGTCCCACTGAATTCATTTCAGTTCCTCGGAGGCTTTCAACCCTTCCCATCTTTGCGAGTTGTTCGGTTTGAGTATGCTCGCACAATTAACTTAGCCATCCTCAACAACTGCGGTTTAGTATTCACCGATCTATCCGGTCCCGGCTGCGGCGCAGAAGGCGATGCGTAATGTAGGTCAACGACATCAGAATAGCGGACCAGCTTGAAGAATACAGTTTAGAGCGAAATCTCACTTCTAAATTCACCGTAGCGCCTGTCGGCCACTTCGAAATTTAACAGTGAACGAGCGAGCGCTGGATGTCAACTTATTATCTTTACACCCCCGTTCTCTCGAACCCATCCACACTCACTCACGACCACTCCCCATGATTATTCCAGCTTCTAAAGAGGATCAGTTGGATCCTCCTCCTCCATATACTCGCGGTGAGCATATGCGAGGCTGGGACGACGAGGATGTGGATATCAAGACGGAATACTTCAGACAGTATCAAGGTATATCATGAACGTGCAATTTTGGATTATCACTCATGGCTATTGACAGATTTCACACAATTCGAGTCTTCAGGAAAGGGATTGGTCTCTTCAGCCAACATCGCTGAGGATGGACGCATCAATATTACCATGCATTTCAAAGAGGCACTCCCAGAACTTCCGCCTCACTATGCTAATCCAATCAGCGAGTTTGCCATTGACCCCAGTCTCGCTGTCGCTGGTACCGACGGGAGTCTGGTTGGAAAGGTTCCTCGGATGAGTATTGTCATCATGATTGTTGGGAGCCGAGGCGAGTTTCATCTACTAGCCAAATTGACCATTCCTGAACTCGCACGTTTATTAGGAGACGTACAGCCCTTTCTGGCTCTTGGACAAGAACTTCACCGACACGGCCATCGAGTCCGCATTGCGACGCATGGGACATTCAGATCTTTTGTCAAAGGCGCAAACTTGGAGTTCTTTGATATCGGAGGTGACCCCCACGAGTTGATGAGCTACATGGTGAAGAGTGCGCGATTCTTATTTCGGGAGAGGACTCTAGCTGATCCCGTTTCAGATCCAGGTTTGATGCCTGGGTGGACCTCTTTGACCAATGGAGATATACCCCGAAAACAAAAAATGTTATCTGAAATCTTGGAGGGGTGCTGGAACGCCTGCTCCCAACCAGATATCGACGACAAGCCCTTTATTGCAGATGCCATCATTTCCAATCCACCAGCCTTCGCCCACTTACATTGTGCTGAGGCACTAGGCATTCCCCTACAACTCTCGTTTAGTTAGTCATTCGTGACGGGAGCTCTTTCGTTTCTGACCATTTGATAGCCATGCCGTGGTGCTCAACCACCGCCTTTCCCCATCCTCTTGTAAACATCTCGCAATCAAATGCAGAGCCAGGTCTCACCAACTATTTGAGCTATGGTTTGGCGGAAATGATGACATGGAAAGGGTAAGGCGCAGTAGTATCAATCGAAATGGACTAATTTCCCATAGCCTCGGAGGTGTCATTAACGAGTTCAGAACCACAAAACTGGGGTTAGAGCCACTGACTGTTCGTTCTGGCCCTGGAGCTATCGATCGTCTCAAGGTTCCTTGGACATACTGCTACAGTCCCGAACTTGTGCCCAAGCCCGATGACTGGCAAAACCACATTGGTAAGGTTTCTGCAAGATAATTGGGTTCGATTTAACATACTCTATGATAGATGTCGTCGGGTTTTACTTTCTTGACCTTGCGACAGGCTACACCCCAGCCGAGGACCTTGCTGCCTTCTTGGCTGCCGGGCCTCCTCCTATTTACATCGGGTATGAGTTTTATATCTCATATTTAACTAGCAAAAGTGCTAAGCGTCTTTAGATTTGGGTCGGTTGTCGTAGAGGACCCAGCCGAAATGACTCGCATCATTTTCGAGGCGACTGAGAGGGCCGGAGTACGCGCTCTCGTCTCTGCTGGTTGGGGTGGCCTCGGTAATACAGAAATACCTCCAAACATTTTCATTCTCGGCAATGTTCCACACGATTGGCTTTTTACTAAAGTATTTGCCGTGTGTCACCATGGGGGTGCGGGGACTACTGCCATTGGATTACGACTGGGTGAGTGAAGCAGAGTTTTGATAATCCATTTCCTGATCAAAATAGGGAAACCAACAATTGTCGTTCCCTTTTTTGGGGATCAGCCATTCTGGGGAGCGATGATCCATAAGTCTGGTGCAGGGCCAAAGCCAATCAGGAAGCAGAAATTAGACGTCGAGAGGTTGACGAACTCTATCGAGTTTTGCAAGACCGCAGAGGCAAAGGAGGCGGCTGAGAAGCTTGGAGAACAGATTCGTGCGCAAGTATGTACCGTCGGCAATCTGTGCGACCATCAAACTGACGTAGTTAGAACGGAGTCAAAAATGGCGTCGAATCATTCTATCGCCATCTACCGGTCTTGAATATGAGGTAAGTGTGCGTGTATTTTGTTCGCCATTGCCTTATCTCCGTTAGATGTGATATAGTGCCCGAAGAACTGGCAGTATGGTGGAGCAGCGAATACGTGTGTATATGCTCGTTACGTAAAGACTTCTGTTGTTCTAACTGCCCCACAGTGCCTTAAATTGAGCGCAGTAGCCGCGCAAGTCCTTGACAAGGCCAAACTACTGGATATACACAAGCTCGAAATTCACCGTGAGTAGGCGACAATTTAGGTTATTTCAATGTCTCACGATGCATTTTCAGGATCTAAGGAGTACGATATACGTGCTGTGGCATCCGATCCTTTGACAGGCGGTGTGGTAGAAGCCCTACGCGTTGTCACGACCTTTTCAGAGTCAATTGGCCAGATATTCACGTGTGTTTTCTCTCGAAATTTCTACTTGACGCTGATGTCGCTGCCAGAAATCCAAAACAAGGAATCATTAACACCACCACTGCGCTTCCACGAAGTAGGCGTTCAATGAGGTTTCACACAGGCAGTAGTACTCATCCACTTAGGTGTCTTGTATATTCTAGACTCGCTTACGGAAGGCTTAAGTAATACACCCGCTCTTTATGGGTCGGGAGTCCGAGAGCCTGGGGTGATGAAAGACTTTAAAAGTGGGATGAAAGAGGGAGGAAAGGTATGTCCGTATACTTCTGTGGATTGCAGTGCCCTTATACTCTGTGCAGGCATTCTTGTTTGGCTTGAGCGATGGCATTACGGGCCTCTGGGTGGAACCCGCTGAAGGATTCAAGAGGGGTGTACGTATTCATACATGCCCGATCATTTTTCCCTCTAATAGAACAATAGGGAGCCAGAGGTCTTATAGAAGGGAGCTTAAGGAGCTGTTAGTGGAGTGAATATTTTCCATTTGTCCATGACTCCTGACCTGTCCATAGATGTCAATCTGGCTGTCCGCCCCGCCGCCGGTAAAGAGATTTATTGTGTTGTTCACGTTTGGAGATGCTGACAAAGTCATCACAGGTTCTCTCAGACTAGTAACGTATCCAATACGGGGAGCACTCATGTCTTTGCATCATCAAGACACATCTACGGAGCGTCACCTTCGACAGTTGCGAGTAGATCAAGGTAAAGATGCCCTGTCTGCTCCATCCCGATTCGAGGACATAGTGGGCATAGATGAACGTGAAGAGAAGGAAGCCAAGGGCAAGGGAAAGGGAAAGGAAAGGAAAAATACCAAAAGGTTTTCCCTTGTCAGGCACAGAGAAGAATCCCTCGAAAGCCATCTAAGAGGGCTTCATATCGCATCTCCGGGCGATCTTACACAGGCCAGTTCAAGCACTCATGCAGAGATTATCGAGAAGTTCAAGATAGCGTGCCAAAAGGAAAACGTTTTACAAAGGAAGAATGTGATGCACAAGCGAATCCAGTGGATCATCACTAGAGGCACAGGGGGTTCCCTCACTGAACGGCCAACATCGGCGGCAAAAGTTGCTCAACAGGAGCCCATACGAAGCAGCAAATTGGTGCGGGGCCATGGTCCTGACGCATACAGTCACGTAGGAAATCAACCGGGGCCCTCTTCCAGACGATTACATCGTTTCCATGACCCTCATATGCGAAGAGGTTTCGGCAGCATTCCTACATCTTCCAGACGATTGCAGCGTAATCGGGGAACGTATCATCCACAAGAGCATCATCCCGCTCCCATGGCATATCATCCACAAGACCACTTTTCCACCATCGTGCCATCTACCTCCCCACCAACAGACTCAAAGCCTCTCCCACCTCTACCTACACGCTCATCTACAGCGTCTTCGTCCGACATGGCAGCGACAATGCCGGTACAGAACATTGAATGGACAGAAGAAGATGAGGCCTTGTTTTTGCAGCAAATGCACACGGCCAAGCAGCTATCTTTGCAGTCCTCGCTGCAGTCGCCAGCTACTTCTGCCTACTTTCCCCCAGAAGAGTACCAGCCATCCCCTTCGGACGGGGCCTTGACCTACGAGGATGCGTTACTGGCGGCAGCGGCTGAATGGAGCCAACAAGCACCAAACGCTCCAACTTTTGAGCCTGAAAAGATGGATGAGACAATTCAGAAAGGACCTAGAAATTAGTCCCTGTTCTGATGCACATTGGTAAAACGGTTTGTTGACTGAATAACGGACACACGATTCGTTTCCTAAAGATGGTTATGTATTTTGCCACGATAAGAGCTCAATATAGTAGTTGGATCGTTCCCAACCCTCTTGCACGATGGTTAATCCCTTCTCCCCGCTTTCTTTGGTCGGTTTCCCGATGCTGAGACCGAGTTCTTTTGCCGATTCACGCACCAACGTTCCGAGCTCTCCCTCAGCAAACATGTGATAATACCGATTGTATATTCCTTGGCTTGCTGTTGGTCCAGACGAGGTGGTAGCTTCGAGTCTACCCGAGTTCGTAGAGTGTACCCATGGGACGAACACATCTACGCCTTGTCGAGAAGGTACTGAATTTTCTAACGGACCAGGAATCACTCGTTTAGAGCTCTCGTCTTGCTCCATTGCCCAGACATAGATAAGGATCCTGCCTCCATGGGGAGTTACAGCTCTGATGGCTGTCTGTATTAAACTCAGCAAGTCGATTGTAATCCAAATCAGTAAGCCTACCTTCACGGCCAGTATCCGCCTAGAATGAGTGGCCAAATGGTGTATAGTAGCGATGGAGATCACAAAATCCTTTCCGTTAGTTAGAATGGCGCAACAGTGCTATCTATTCTTGATAACTTACGAAAGTACCTGCTCTCCACGGGAGTTGTATTACATCTCCTAGAACGACTTCACTTGTACCCACCCCGGAAGTACGTGCAAAGCCGAGGAGGTTAATGCTTCTGTCTACGCCAATTGTTCGAATTCTGGACGGGTTCTCCGAGGGCAGCGAGAGGTATTTGCCGTTTCCACACCCAAGATCCAGCCCAACTGACCCCGTCATCAGGGAGGAGATAAAGGTAGCAACAATTGGCCATGGCTATGATTTCGAATTTGAATGATACAGCATTGATTTGGCTAAGGATCGCCATACTTTGTAACGGGTTGAGGAGAAATGAGATGCAATCTCGTCGTAAACTGCATGGACATGTCTTTTCTCGTATTCGGAGGCGTCGTCAGAAATTTCAGGGGCCGATACGACTGCTCGCGAGTTGCTCATTTGAGGCGCCTGTATTGGAGGAGGACAAGGTATCCCTTGAACTATCTCATCGCAGGCCATCTTTACGGCTTCATTCTCAAAATAATTTCGGTTAATCCCATCAAACTCTATCCTCAACTTCTTTTTTGCACTCGTTGGTGGTAAAGATTGAGCTGTTCAAGTGGCTTCAATCCAAAATGCCCTCTTTTGACGACGATGAACTTCCTGGGGGAAGTGGATACAAGGACATGACCTCCATTTTGGCTAGATCTGCATCGGGTTAGATTCTAAGCTATTAAAGGGACTCGAAACTGAGGCGCCCTACTGTAGAGATCTCACAGGGCGGAATGTTGGCCATGCACAACTTCACCTTACACGATGCTATGATGGCTATTGAGGTACTGTTTTGCATTAATCGTTATGAGATGGAGATTTGACTCTTTTAGGTCATGGACCCGCGCATGGACAGTGGTGTAGAGCGACCAGAATATCCAAAGGGATCTTTTGATCCATATTCCCTCCTCCTACCAGAAGAAGTTTGTTGGATAATTGATCGAACATTTGCGGCAGAAGTGTGTTTCCTTCCCATTTCCCAGACTGCGCTGACCCGACTTTAGATGTCATGGTATGGCGGACAATCGTTCTCTCAAAGCGTCTTTACATGTCTCTATGTTCATGAAGTTGTACCCGGAAGAATGTGGTATGGCAGCCGCAGCGCTGTTGGAACTCCATTCCTAGATGTGGATGCAAGACGACCCATTCAACTACTGTCACTCGTTTTAAAGGCTGCAATTTACGGCCTTTTAAAAAGTTGCGACTTAGCGTGGAGAGAACTCACCAAGGGTTATGTTATCGAGGTGAATATCTCGGATGACATGTCCTATATCGCTGATTGTCAATTTCCAGATGGAAGACTTCAACGGGGAAAAGTCAGATAGATTTATATGTGAAACTATACAAGAAAATGAGGTCCTTGGAATGCTTGATGCTGCCAAATTGTGGCTTTTGTCAAAAGAAGGTTTGTTCGCCTTCCACATCGAAAAAGATTGTCTCTTACCTCACGCCCAGCTACCACGATTACTATGAGAGCGGAGTTGATCGCCCGCATTGAGCTCCGTCGTGTGTGCCCTAATTTCCCTAGTGCAAGCTTTCAGATTCTCATATCTCTGCTAGGCAATTTTAACCACTCTATCTCCATCGAGCGACATTAGCCGTCTTCCACCTGCTCTACGCGTCGCTCAGGCTCATATCCGGGATCTACGAACATTCGCGATGCCACCAGTGCCGGCTGACGGATCGCCTGCGCGCCGTGCTTTCGACCCAGCTATTGCTCATCGACTTTTATCTGTCATGCCTCTCAAGATAGTTTCTCTCCCCGAGCAGGTTGACGTATGGAACGACTATTTCCTGCTTGTAAGCCGCCTACAAGAGGTGTGCGTCCTTGCACAGTCTCCTTCCATGATTCAGATCAAGGTAATTGATAGCCCCTCCGATTTAGTAACTTTACTGATTTTACTTAACAGGAGTTCCTTGAGTTATGGGCATACCAACCCCCACTTGCGAACCGATTTGGTATCGTACGGAGCCTTGCTTATGTGCGAAAGCGTTTTGTTACTCGTACTGCTTGTTCTAACCGTTTACTACATCAGACGACACTCCTGATAGCAAAAGGGGAGCTGTGGGCTGATAATCTCTACAAAGAGATGACTGGCGTATCTCTGGAGGCGTTTACATCAATTCACCCAGTTCTCATCCAACAGACACCGCTCTCGCTGAAAGCATCTATCGATAAAATGACACAGGAATATTTCGCGTCCTTCTTCTGCAATCGTCCTCGGCAACGACGGAAACTGTGCAATTGGATGGGCCACTGGGCAATGCTACCGTTTCAATTACAAGATCTAATGAAATCTGCTAGCTCTCTGGTATGACGAATACAGCAGCTATAGGGAGCGCGCTTTGCCTAACCTTATACAGGACCCTGAAAAGTTGCAGAGTTGCCACCAGTATTTCTTGGGCGTTTCCGTCTTGAGACTCTCGGCTGCTGGTCATATCACCCTGTCTGGGCTCGAGCTAGACATCCATGATGACAACGAACTTCCTTATGTTCTTTGGCATGGCGTCCTTGTCTACAGTACTTTAAACGACGCCCTTAAGGATCTAAAGGCGATTTGCGAGCAAACTGCTCCGACCATGTGTGAGTCTGCCCGAGCTCTACCATCACCATTCTTAACCTATGGCTTTAGTGGACCATCTTTTCTACGAGATGATGTGGAGCTCGCTTATGGGACAATATCTCATGGCTTGTTGCACTGTGAGTCCTGTCACTTTGATTGAGAGGTTGGCTAATGACTTCCTAGACATCGTTGCTGTTAAAACGCACACCCGACATGTCACTTTCGAGAGAGAAGACAAACTTTTATAGACGTTTTAAATGGGCTTTTGGTGCCGATAACTATTCTGGACCTTCAGAACGAAAGGATCCATGTACACCAAAATTCGAAGAATGGATGGCCTTTCGCGAACTACAGGGACAAGCAATGGTCAGCCTCCCGTAAATGCTCACGCAAAATACCCCTGACAAAATCCCGCGACGGTACCGAATATAGCCCTGGGAACGAGCGCAAGCATGTGCTACTCTTTTCCAGAAGTTGGAGCAGTCGCTGCGCGCGTACGAAAAGCTGGTTCAGGCCGAGCATGAGATCGGCACAGAAGGATACCCGCGACCTCCCCAGACTGTGCAAGGGCATTCCGCTAGGTTACGATTAGAGGTAAACAATTTAATCGTTTCCCCAGAACATTATTGACGAGCGTTTTGGCAACTAGATTCTGAAGGAAATGAGGGAGACTGCGTCTGGCAATGCGCAGGGTTTGTTGGCCATCAGGGAACAGTGGCCACGTCACGAAGCCCATTCAGATAAGGCTAGCTCCACACCGGCAGTTTCCGAGGCTACACTTCAATTGCCCTTGTTCCAAAAAAAGGCAGACAAGAGCCGATGGTTTCCAACAGTTTGTTGATACAACCAACAAAGAGATTACAACAAGTCTTTTTCTTAATACTTCACTTTGCGCATCGTCGCAGGTTGACATACTGTCTTAATGAATTCGCATTAACTCCGTCCTTTTTGGCCGGTGGGTAAGGCACCGCTTGTAACATCACGGGATTGTCAAGGACGAGTGCAACCCCCGATACAGAAGGCGCTCATCGGATGCTATGATCTCAATGTAGTAATTTGCAACTCCACGCGTTTTTTGTGGAGTTGATGTCTCATAGCGTAAAAGCACAATTATGATGAACGGCGTCGTTTTAATTAAGGCTGGTCTGGTTTGCGACGTGTCATCTCGATCCATTTGACGTTATTGGCTGGTAAATAGACGGCCTCTTCGGTAGGGAGGACAGCCAGCGGGACAGAACGTCGACCCTCGAGTAGCCAAACTCCTCGACCACCCTTTTCGAGACTCGTCAGAGGGTCGTAGTTTTTTTTCTTGATAGATCCCCGTCGACCTATGATATCCTATCATTCCATCAGCCGTAGCGCCCTTGGCCGAATTCTCAAACGGCGAAGCGACCTATTGCATAGAACTGGGTACGTATATGTGATTCGCGTTTTGAAAGCATCGGAGGTCAATACAATGGATTTGGAAAGGTTTCAGCATGCGGAGTGTTCCTGATTGGGTTCATGGTCCGCAGAAGCCGTCGTCGTCGCCCGTCGGTTTCTCAGGCATGCGCATAGAAAGTAAAGCACACGGAGGAAGCGCTGAGTGTCCCTATCCTATCTGGGCCCCCCTGAGACCCTCTCCGCTTAAGAGAAAAAAGAAGACAAGGTATTATTGTTTTCTTTTATGATTGTGTTGTAACTTTACGCCTGCTTCGGCCGGAAGTTTCGCCCATTGGAATACATCGACCTTTTGCATGGACGAGTGAGTGAGGATGACAAGTCCCAACTCGAGAAGACGACAATGGGTTCCTTGATTCGATCCCTACCCAAGTTTCTCTTGAAAAGTTAAAGTTTCGGCTCAGAAGTGTTTCGTAAATGATGATCGGAGAGTAAGGGCAAAGTTCGGGGATGGGCATGCTCCCCTCCTTTTTTTTCGCGTCCTACGGCTGTCAAAGGCGTTTCCTGTGAGAGTCTACGGCACATTTGAATGCTTTCCATCGTATCCATGAAAATGAATCTATGGCGCGGAGGCGGGGCGACGGGGAATTTGCTCGAATGGGTTTCCGCCTATTCTTGCACACTCATGGTTGTCTCGGGACGGCTAGGAGAAATCAGGATGGATGGGAAATGAGAGCGGACTACCGTGTCCATTTGATCGGTAGCTTGGATACAGATAAGTACAAATGCTGTGTTATTTGGCTATAAGGCTTTTCTCTCAAAAGCAAGGAACAGGACAGACGCGAAGAAGTGAGCCAAAACGGGGAAGGGGAGGGGCGGTTCGGGTTGCAAGATGAATAGAGTCACGGGCGGCGAAGAACAAGAAAAAAGAGAGAAATGGTGATGCACAGGTATAATCTGTTTTGATTAATATGGCTTGAATGCCACTGAAGGCTTCTCCTGCGGCAAGTTTTGGTGATGAATGACCTTCATATGGCGGCTAACGTTCTGAATGCTGATTTGCTTGCCGCTACATACAATTATGATACAATGAAGGGGGCGGTTAACTCTGATGTTACTTCGCGGGTCGCGCGAGAAGGAACGTACCAATGTTCACATTCCTTGCGTCTTGGGATTGATCGCCGAATGTGATCGTCCTTTTGACCAGACGAGAAGAAGCGTTGGGTGCTGGTAGAGAACGTAAGCTGTTAGGGACAAAGCCTCTTACGTTTGAAGAGAGCTTACCAGTCAGGACGTGCGCATTTGCCACCGCAGACGTATGGTCTATAGTCTAAATGCTGGCGTGCGTGACCTTGGGCGCGATCCAGGCGTTCTTCTGTACGTTCGCAAGGACCATGCTCTGTCACAAACTGGCATTTATATGTCCGGGTAGGAGTCATTTCCAAGAACGCCCTAAACCTACTCTCGCCTGGACGGACGATCTTCTCTTTGACCACCTCGTCTGTCGTCTCCACAACGGGTTCCATTGCGCCCGTCTTGAACCAGGGTGAGTTTACAATGGAATTAGCAAGAGCGGCGAGGCGGGGCTCTTCTGAGAAGGAGAGCTCTATGAGGGCACGATGTTGTTCGTTTTGAGGCGAAGAAACTGTCGACAGGAATGATTGAGTGAGAGATTGTCTACAGGCGATACGGAAAAAGCCGAACCCATGATTGGTTATAACGATTAACTAAAGTATGCGTAGTTTGGTGCCGGGGGGGCTAGTCTTTGACTTGTGCTTTGGAATCCTCTTTTATATTAGAAGAGATGGAATGCTGGTTGCCAGCAGTTCGCACAGTCAAGCGGTCGGTTGGTATGAAAGGTCGAGAGGGCAAGCAAGCGATGGCAATGACACGGGCGGGACCGTTGGGGGGAAAGGTCAGCGAGAGGGCGGCGGATCAGCAAACATTTTCGGTTTTTATACATATCGGGGCCATTATTTGCATGGTACGTCTGGCTCGTTACTCGGGGTTTCGGAGCCGTCAGATGCACATTATTCCCATTTTATTATTTTCTTTTCGAATTTCAAATTCAAGACTTTTTCGCCCACTTGGACGGCTTCCTTGAATTGGGAGGACGGCATGCGCGACCATTACCGCCGTTAAAATAAATATTATATTTTATAATTATAATACAAAAATAGGGGGATTGCACCGCTGCAATTGGTTTGATCTGACCTTCTTGTTGACAACGCCAACAGGCGCCACAGGGCCGCTTTTATATCATGTAGCGAACCCCACCCACCCGGTACCGAGCCAATAGCCAACTACCTTCGAATTGCTATACGCAACTTGGGCTCGCCTACCCCCCTCCCCCCTCGCCGTCGGTTCGATCAAGGCCCCGTAACCATCGCCAATTAAAACGAGTAGCAGCATGATGCTGTCCATGTGCGGTAGCTTCTCTGTCTCACACTATTCCTCCTCTCCGTAGCGGCGTTGCAGATGTGCATGGCTGCACCATGATTAGGGTCTTTAATTTCAGCCGTGACACTTGAAGCCTGCACCGAGACGCCACACTCCCGTTTTTTTGCTTCGCCCGTGACAAGACTCCAACGCACAGTCTGCCCGTCCTCACCGACCAGCCGTTAGTTGTATTTGCACCAGTCTGAACGAGTTCAAAAATTTGCCCTCTTTTGATTAAAATCGTCATTTGTTTTGCACATCCAATAGCTCTCCTCGAGCGCCGAGGAGAGCCGCCACTCCCGATACGGCCGCCACCAATTCAGTTACCCAGAGGAGCTTTAAGAGCTAAGGATTCTCATTTACACGGAATTAGTTCGTGTCTTGTCCCGTGATAGGAATACCAACTGCGCATGGATCCCCGGCGTGAGACTGCGACACCTCGTACGCGCGTCTGCATGGTGAACGATCTACAGCGGCGCCTCGAGAAGCGTCGCATAGTTATGCAAATAGGCTAAGAGTGATGTAGACTGAAACCATATTTCCAGCGTTGCATCGCAATTGTGCGCCCGGCCTTTGCTGGGAAGCAGTTAGTGCGAAATGGGCCACGACCGCCTCTCTGTCGGCAGAGACCAGCAACCGAATTTTGATACGTAGCCTTATCGCACTGTATGTAGGTTCCAGAAGGATATATCGCATTCAATAGCCCGCACGCATTGCAGATAAGCCTCTTGACTGATCCTGGCCGTCAATCACGGCCTTCATATCTTGAAATATTATCATTTGATCAGATAACGCGTTTAATGCAAAGAAGAACCAGCCTAAATGCTTGACGGCCAGCCTGGTAGCTCGTGTAGACGCTGGATTTCACAAGTCTGAAGATTCCGGAAATTTCTATAGCAAGAGAAGCCCCCAAGATTATCTTTCATTCCACAGAATACTTATGAGCGTCCTGATTCCGGTTTGATGGAGGTTCCCAAGCACCGATAGTCGAGGACTGCCCCGAACGCACGTAAAGGTAAGCAATAGAAACACCATTAATTGAATCCAATCTCCAGCCTCTGTCGTCTTAATGGCTGTGACCTGGGTTGGACGCCAGTCAATGGCGCGCGCCTTTTTGCCACCATCGCCTACTATGTTGCTGGACCAAATGATTGCCGCAGAAAATGCTACACTAATCAGGGTCGAAAAGAAAGCGCTGCACAGCTCCCAGTAGAATGTTGAAATCCTCGTATGGAATTTCTTTGAGAATATTTCGGACGCAAATTCCGTTCTCCACGCACAAAAGGGCAGCAATGGAGTCCACAGGCAGTTCCATAACACGACAAGCACTGTTCGAAGAGTCTCCTCTCTTGTGATGCACAGTTTGTGACGCTTGAGGACGAGCGAAACGTTATGGCCGGTGCTGGGAGGAAGGAGAGTGGTTAGTTTGTCGACCCTCCGGCCAGTCAGGTCAGGCTCGACAGATGGTTGGCCACAGGCATTGCCAGAAAAACCAACTTAATTTTAGTCGACCAATTTAAAGTAAAGGTTTTCCCAGCTGATATCCCAACTATGGGTTATCTAACAGCCAGCCTCCATCTACATACAAAATAACCCCGTTAATGTACTTATTGACACAGATCCCATATACCGCCGCTGCAATATCATCTTTTTCGCCGAGCTGCGTTAAAATCGATCAGAATTTTGCTGGTGGAGCCACCTGTATGGAAAAGCCATAACTTACCCGCTCTCTGATTCCTTTTTGCTTCTTCCATTCTGTCGTATCGCCTTCCACAGCGGTCATCTCACTTGGAAAGAACCCTGATGAAAACACACCAGTCAGCGCTACCGCCATTGTCGATATCCCGACGCTTGCAGCTATGCTCACCCGGTGCTACACAGTTCACTCGCACGGAAACAGAAGGATGTTTGAAGTCGTTTGCAAGCATTTTAGTTAATGAATGCAAGGCAGCTTTGGACGCCTGCCCAAACTCGGCGTCAGGAGCATTCCGACGCATGAGAGTGGATAACGGCCACCGCTGGGAATTGAGGAAGGGAATAAACGTACATTATATGCATATTGTCCCGTTTGGCTAAGTGCGGTTACACCAGAGATACTCCCGAGCGTCACTATGGACGCGCGTTCCTTGTGAGGGTTGGCTGCCAGTAACGGCAAAAAGGCCACGCAGCTAAAATAAACGGCCGACAGATTGATACGCAGCAGACTGTCCCAATCTTCCATGGACTGTTGGAACAACTGGTCCGCATACTCTTGTGCCGTAAACGGTCCTTCGGGCTGAGGAGTAACGAGGCTTTTGGGAAACACGGCTGCATTTGCGAGAAACCTGATCATTCGTTGGGTGGTATGATATATGGAAACTAAATACGGCGCACAAGTCGATGTGTGTTTCCTTGCTTTATGGTCAGTCTCCTCTTGCACGATCCCAGGTGGATCTAGTGCTTACACGCTTTGAGACCTCTTCTACAGCTGCTCGAATGCTCTCCTTGTCTGCATGATCTAGTGTCAAAGCAATAATCTCTCCAGGGCCAGTATGCTCTGCTGCGATCTTGTCCAGTAACTCGCGGCGACGGCTTGCAATGTCTTCACCAGAACATGATGTAAATATGAATCCAATAAGTCATCGAAGACCCACAAACTCTTGCTCCCGATGCGGCAAAGCTCTTCGCCACATGCAATCCGAGACCAGAGCCACATCCCGACCCACTATATGATGGAGTATGATATGAGAAAGCACCATCAAAAGAGATGAGGTTCATGCCAGGGAGTGGTATCGCCACCAGAGACGATATTGCGAGCTTCCTGCACGAGACTTACACAATCACCCATCCTGATACATCATAGAGCTGTGTCGATGACTTGTAGCTATCCATACTGGCTAGTGGGAATCCCTTGGGTTGAAGTTACTGTCAAAGGTGCAGTTCACGCAATAGCGCCTGATTACAGCTACTGTCATGAAGGGCCATATATTTGCCCAAGGTAAAGATGACACAACACGTTGTAATAAATATTGCATTGATATCATTCCTCGCCTATACCCATTGAAACTTGCAGCGGCTCCGGCTGAGTTTGAATTAGGCGTCAGACACTGACAAACCTCTAGGCGGAGTTAAAGGTCATCTACATTGGGATTTCGTGTTACACAAGCCAGATGCATACTCCTTGTCGTATTATTTCTGAAGACGGCACTACGAGCGGCTCCAGAGAGTAGTCCTTAGTTCCATTCGAAAGACGTAAGCTGCAAGTTTCAAAACCAGTGCCTCACAAGTTTCTATCACAGTTTAGCGCCACTATTTTTTGTGGCCACCACGGCCACCCCGTGACGCTAGTCCAGGCAGGGTTTGAGAGATGAATTGTATTACACTTCGTCATTCGAAGCAGGAAGTCCTCAATTTAACGCGTAAATTAGCGCCGCTTGTTTGTCGCCGGGCTCCCTAATGAAACGGGATGCGTCGTCACATTTTCGTTGTGGCAGACTAGCAACTACTTCTGGATCCTGACCGCGTTTGGCATTCTCTCCTTGGTCCGCCCTTTGGCCGCCAACTAATACTATTATTTCTCAAAAAGGACATTCCAGCACTATCACCATTCGTTTTGACCAGCAATCAACGCTCAACGTCCGGCCCGAATGGACTCTCTCTTTGGCCGTTCGAAAAAGCTGACAAAATCGAATCGTCCTTCTGTTGCAGGATCTGAACTTAGTGAACGATCTGTTCCATATGAACGCGCTGGCGCTGGGCGCATGCCCATGCAGGTCGGCACCGTCTCCCAAGGCCTACGCGCTGCTGGAGTCATTTCCGCCCCGATAACAAACCCAACTTTGACCCAAGAAGGCACAGATCTCAATATACATAGCGGTGCCCATTTACGAGCAGAGAGAGAATTGACATATGGGCTGAACTCGTCGGCCGCGTCAGGAGATGATCCACAGGCGCAAGCGAGAGATGGTCAGATTGCCCCGACGATCAAGATGAAGACGAGGACGAAGAGCACTGGAGAAAGCAGTACCACCGGAAGCTACTTCTCCACTGCCAAACGCAAGGCCGACACCGAGACGACAGGCACTTCAACACCTTATTCCAGTCGAGCCGGTACATCGGATTTTGGGACATACCCCATCTCTCCAACTTCATCTACGCGCACAAGCAATTTGCCAAGTACTCGCAGTATGGCCACTACAACCGGAGGGGGCGAACCATTGTCGGGATTTGACTCTAGCCATGGCCGGTACCCATCATCCATATTGTCCAGTGGTTCAGACGCCGTCAACTCCGTGACGTCTCACCTTCGCGAACATCTCCCCGATAAAGTCAAGGATTCTTTGAACCATTTACGCCAGTCGTACTACGGGGCATCCGATGCCGCGGGAGAATTTCATTTCCCACGTCCTGAAAATCCGCAAGACATTGAATACATGTTCGAACGCGTTAGGCAGGAGAGGGATATGGGTGATGTCAACATGACCCTTGAGCAAAAGTGGGGCATTGTGCACGCGCATGAACAAGATAGGTGGACCCAGCAAAAGCGAAAAGAGGCACAGCAAAAGAAAGGTGCCGCTGCCGGGAGTGGACAAAACGTCGTGATTGCAAAGGACACCCCGGAATGGTATATGAAGAAATTCATGGATCAAACAATCACTGCCAAGCATGTTGGGAGTCTTACCGTCTCCTTACGAACCCTTCCCATCGAGTTAGTGTGCTTTTAAACCGCCGTCTGATTTTCACTAATGGTTACTAGTTGGATGCATCACTTTGTTGCCCTGCAGGGCATACAAGTAGTCGCCCGTGCCTTGAAGACCATCTCTATGAAGGGTACATTACGGTATGCGACTTTATTCTAGTTTGAGATCTGGAGACTCACCTACCCTGTAGACGAAAGGCTGACGTAGAGCTTGAATACGAACTGTTGAAATGCCTGAAGCTCCTGCTTAATCACGAGGTTAGCCACGTAGCCATCGACCCGGTGTCTCCTTATTGACGCACCCTTGTGTAGACAGGCGCGGATGATGCTGTTACGCATCCGACGACCATACATGCTATCGCATGTTCGTTGAGTACCATGGACATTCCTTCAAGACGTCTCGTAGCAGAGATTCTCACCTTTCTCTGCTACTACAACAATGGCATCGCACACGAATCTGTACTCAAAGCAATGGATGCGCTTAGCGCCGCGAACAACCAGACTGGAAGATACGATTTCTGGTTCCAATCTCTCCTCGCTACGCTATCTGGCCGTGGAAAGATGGGCAGTCTTGTGGGAGCGAGCCAGGACATCCGAAAGCATGGTGGTAGTGAGGCAGCATTAACGGAATACGCTGTATGTCTGTGAAACCACTCTATGAAACCGTGACTGACTCTTTTCCAGCAAAGCAACTTGATTCTCATCAACGGAATCCTTACCGTGGATGATTTCGAGCTACGTTTGCATTACCGGTCGCAAATGGAGGCAGCAGGCCTGCGCAAGATTCTAGACATTTGCCATGAATTCCAGCACGACTCGCTTGAGAAGCAAATCGACGCATACGAAAAGCTAGCAGCCGTGGATCAAGAGACCCTGGTTCAAAACTTCGATCAAGAGGTCTTGCGTGATCTCTCGGATCCCTACGACGTTTACCGTGCTATCATGTCGTCCGTCGAAGGCACCCCGGCCTTTCCATACTTTTTATCATCCTTACAGCATTTGCTTCTAATTAGAGCCGAGACGGACGAGAAGACAAAGTACTATCAGCTAATCGATGAACTCGTGACCTCCATTGTTTTGGACAAGAAACAAAATTTCTCCGGTGGCTTATCATCTGCTGTCGGGGTTTCTGTCGCAAGGCTAGTCGCCCAATTTGGAGAGCAAGATCGTGCACGTATAGCCGAGGAAGAGGCCAGTACTGCGCGACGAGAAGCAAACGAACTTCGGCTGCAGAAAGAGCGTCTGGAGGAGGAAATCGCGGAAGGTGGAGACGGATTAGTCGGTAACCTCAAAGCGAAGCTAGCAAAGACGGAAGAG
>KN824309.1:65752-142311 GCA_000827415.1 Serendipita vermifera MAFF 305830 | reverse complement strand
AGTGGGGAAGTCTCCAGAAGAGCAATCCACAGCACCAGTAGACGACGTCTAAAGGGACCCGCCAATGCACCCTTAGAGCGGAGCTCGCAGTTTATGGACGCAGAGGATGAGCGAGTTCGACAACATACCGAAGAGAACTTGGCTAAAGGAACCGATATGATCGTGAGTTCCACTTGTCAATACTGATTGTATCACTGACCCGTGCCCAGTACCGTCAAAATTCTATACAAGCAGCCAAAAGTGCTCGAAGCTCCCCTATTCGCCCAGGCCCAAATAAACTACCTGGCGGTTCATCACAGCGCTTTTTGGATGACCTTAGAGCAAAGGTAGGCGGTGGCTTGGGAGCCCCTGGTGGGCATTCAGCGACGGCCGAGTCAATCTCAGAGGGTTCCAACAACACGTTTGACAGCAGTGAACTTGCCAGTGCGTTCACTGACGATACAACGCCGCCATCAAGTGTGGGTGCTCTTGAAGGAGCTAGGTCAAACACAGGGGAAACTGTACCAGGCAGGCCGAATATGGTGGAACTTTTAGCAGGCAGGCTCGCAGAACGCAAGCAAGCCGTCGACTTGAGCTCGCCTCCCACAACAAGGACAGCTCTGCCTCCGCTCACAGAGGAATCAAACTCTGGTGGACCTCCGCCGCCCCCGCCCCCACCGCCACCACCACCTCCCCCTGGCTCGGGATTCATGCCCCCTCCTCCCCCTCCCCCACCGCCTCCAGGTTTCTTGGCTGGCTTCAGCCCACCGCCGCCTCCGCCACCCCCGATGCCACCCCTCAGCAGCGCTGCCTCCTTTGGGTCTTCCGTACCGCCCCCACCTCCACCTCCTCCAATGGGTGCATTTTCTCCATTCAGCAAAGCAGGCTCGCTGCCTTCTCTTCCTGGATCGACACGATCCTCGGTGACAGGAGGACAGAATTCGATGCAGGCCGTTCTCGCAGGCCGTAAGGATGTTGCTCTTACAGCAAACACCAAGATGAAGCAGCTTCAATGGGACAAGGTTCCACAACAAAAGGTTGGAAAAACTGTATGGAAGGATGACGAGTACAACAAGGAACAAGAGTGGGTCCAGAAGCTGCTAAACGACGGCGTGTGGAAAGAGATGGAGGAAGATTTCAAGGCTAAACAGCTCGTCATCAACTTGATGGGTATGTACAGTCCCAAGGTTAGAGGGCGGGCCATTGCTCACTCCCCCATTTAGCTAAGCAAAAGAGGGCCGAACTAAAGAGTGTGCTAGACCCTCAGACCAAGAAGAGAGTCGGTAAGTTCATGTGATATCTCTGCATTTCAACTACTAATGACGCTCCCAAGAAATCATCATTCAACGCGTCAAGCGACTTTCCCCGGAAGAAATCGCCCAGCAATTACTACGAATGGCGCCAGACCTCTGTACAGAAAATTTCCTCAGTGAACTCAAAGGCGTGTTGCCGTCTCCAGAACAAGTTGGCAAACTCAACGTATACCGTAACGCGGATCCTGAGGAGCTTGGTGGTCTTCACCCTTCCGATCGACTCATGGTTCAGCTCATCAAGATTGAGCGACTCGGCCCTCGTCTCGAGGGTATGCTTTTCAAAGCAAGATTTGACGAACAGATTACCCTCTGGGAAGAAAATGCGAAAAAGCTCTCAGACGCTAGTGATGCGCTGTTGAACGCGGTCAAATTCAGGGAACTCTTGAGTGTTAGTGCAGACATTTTCATTAACATTTCAAACTGACGTCACTGATTTAGCTAATTTTGCTTATTGGAAACTACATGAACGGCGCTGGGGCAAAGGGAGGGGCTTATGGATTCCGTGTCAGCAGCATCAACAAGCTTGTTGACACAAAGTCCGTCAATAACACTACCCTGCTACATTTCATGGAGAGGACGGTGTCCAGCCACTTCCCCGAGATGGAAGCTTTCTTGGAAGAACTGGCCAAACCTGCAGATGCATACCGAGGTCAGTAGCTTTGGCGTATCAGGAAGAGAAATGATCACCGATCCATTCATTATCAGTCAATCTTGTGGATACGCGCAAAGGGACAAACGAGCTTCGCGATGGTCTGCGCACCCTTCGCACAGAGTTACAGGATCACTTTGCTGAGGTCGATAGCTCCGATCCTAATGATGCTTTTAGCAAGAAGATGTGGAGATTTGTGGGCGAATCAAAGGAGCGTCTGGACGACCTGATTGACGAGGTGACATTGGCCGACTCTTCCTTTAGTGAAGTGGTGAAGTACTACGGCGAAGAAGATAAGAACATGTCATCAACCGAGTTCTTTGGCATTTTCAAGACATTCGTGACCTCTTATCAGGTAAGGCATTCAGTTTCATTCCTAACTGTACACTGTCTCATACACTTCCAGAAATGCAAAATGGAGAATCAATCTGTGGCAGAAGAGCGCGCAGCTGCAATGCGCCGAAGACAGCAGGCTCAAGACGTCAAGGCTGCACGCGAAAAGGTTGAACCAGCACAAGCCGAGGATACTACCATGCTTGATTCGCTGCTCGAGAAATTGAGGGCCGGTGATAGCGTCAAGGGCCGAACACGCAAACGACCCACTGCCAAGGAGCGAGCAGCGCGTCCTGCACCGCCTCCGCTTGCCATATTGCAAGAGGGCGGAGAAAACGGAGATGCGGGTGACTTGGCCAGAGGTATGCTAGCGGCCCTCAAATCAGATGGCTTTGGACCCGATGCCACCATCGCACCGATTCCCATGACCACTCCAATGTCACCGACGAAAAGGAGGCCGAGGATAAAGAGTGATCCGCTCCTCGCTGAAGAGTTGGCGAATTTAGCAAATAACCCAGATCTGCTCAGGTCTCCACCCCAGGGAATCGAAGAGGCTGAACTAGAAGAATCTGAACCTGAAAGCCGCCGATCACAAGACGGTGCATGATGTTCGCCCTCCCTATATTAATTACAACATCTTTCTCACGCGCTCATCTCGTGTTTCCATGTGTTTGCAAAGCGTATCTTATTGCCTCCAATGAACGTTGTATTTGTCGACTCTCCACATAGCATTAGAATCAAATTCATTCTTATTATGAGCTTTTTTTTTTGGTTGAATTGGTTGAATTTCTGGTCAGTTATTGGCACATTATGTGATATTACAAGATAATGGTATCATCAGTAGACATATTGTCCGTATCGTTACAAGACATTGATTAGACGTTTTCAGCGGCGTGAGGATTGTGTGTGATGCTTCCGTTTCCTCGCGTCCTGGCACCTGTCGAGCCGCCAAACATTCCGGCTCCTCCACCACCCATGGCAGATGCGTCAAAGGGTGCACCACTGCTCACTTCCTTTTCATCTCCCCATCCACCCTCACGAGTGAATGGCCATTGTCCCGAGTCGCCGAGACCATAGCCAAATGTTAATGCACCTGCATCGGCGGAAGGCCTGCGCATGAACAGAGAGGTGGTTCGTGGGAGGAGGACGTGGTTGAAGCGGAAGTCCCAGATGCTGGCGAATGTCATGCGGTATGCAACAAAGGCACATGCAGTTCCGATGAGACCACCGACTGCAATGTCCCACCAGTGATGGAAGCCGTCCATTCTGTGTGGAAATAAAGCATCAGAATTGAATCCAAAATGCATTGGGAGGGTTATACGTACGTCATTGCGAGTGCGATGAGCAGGGCGCAGAGAATAGGGGCCATGAATAGGAGCATCTTCCAGTATGCCGGATTGTGGGCGGAAAGGAGCTTGAGTTGGGCATTGAAGTAGAGAGCGAGGTAGACGAAGCCTGCGAAAGCTGCCGTAGCATGTCCAGATGGCAAGCTTTCTACTGCGTCGTTGATGTCCTTTGGGTCACCAGTGCAGACCTCGCGCGTAAAGTAGAGCATCTGGTAGCCTTCCCCAACTGTGCCTGCAGGCACTTGTGGTGCGCATACAACGAGGAAATGTGGTCTAAGTCCTCCAATAAGACACTTGATGATCACTTGGAAGAGTGCGGCGGTGATCAGCGACTTGAGGAGACCGATAGTAGTGGTGAAGACGTGTTCCATGCTTCGTAGGCGAAATTGGAAAAGACAGAAGAAGAAGAATGGTGTGAAGAATGCCAGGAAAGCAGCGAGCCAGATTGGGACCAAGTCACGTTGCATGGGGACTGCAACTTCAGGCTGGAATATACATTAGATCTGGCGTCGACACAGTATACTTGGGACATACATAAATAACCTCTCCATCCTGGAATCGGATTGGGAAGTAACGCGAATATGCGGGAGCTAAAGGTATGGTCAATTTCGCGTGGCTGGTAGCGACAACAAGGCGACGTACGAGCAAAATAGATGCCCAAACCAGCAACTACGGGTATCAAGTTAGTTTGATATTAAAACAACGTTAAGTTAACCACGAACCTCCAGCAAGCAGCATGGTGATGATATCAACGCCATGGAGTCGAAGCCATGTTCCAAAGCGGAAGCCGGGGCCGTTGCTGCGACGTGCAGAGGATTTTGTGGTTGCAGGCTTTTCCCCGTTTCTTCTAAACATGTTGCTTGCGAGCTGGATTCAAGTGACGAGCGAGGGTGTGTCGGTCACGTCGCTCTTTATAGGGTGAATAGGCGTTGGCCCTTACATGATGTCACATCTTCGGTGCGTCATGGCGTTGACGAGAGGGTCATTCAAATTGAATCCACATGTGGGAAACGGTTTTATTTTTAGATCTTGATGTTGGAGACGTTACGGCGACCCGGAGCAAGAAGTCGAGATGGTCACGTTGGCGGGAGGTTCATTGTAAATCACTGAAAAGTCGTCATTTTATCAGACAGACTCAAAGAATGTGTATATAACTAGATGGAGACCTTTTCAGGCTGCTTCGTTGTATTCGCGGAGGTGGCCCACATCAGAACCGCCCAAAATAGCTAGCCTTAGGCGCAAACCTCAAAGCCTTTTGGCAAATTGGAAGAAGAATGTATTATTCGTTTGAGAAGATAGTCGAGCTGTAGTAGGATTCTCTGCAACCCAAACGAAAAGCAACCCAAACGACCAAAAGGAGCGCCGGTCAAGCGTTTGCCAAGACGGCAAAAAACGAATGATAGCAAGCCCGATTGTATCGATATTACACGGTTTTGACTCATAATCAACAGTAGATCAGCGAAAAGCTGGTGAGCCTTCGTTGCCCGTAAAAAGAGCACGACGACGCTGTTGGATAATCTAAGGACTGTGTGTAATAGAAAAGAAACGATTGAGAGAGATGAACAGGCAGCCTGCCAGGCTATCGCTGTCCCGGGTGGCAGCTCACAAGACGATCATTCAAGGCGTAAAATCATAAAGGATGCTGGAAATCATATCAGATATCATCTTTGGATAATTAAGAGAATAAGCAAAAGAGGGCACAGGTTGACGAAGGGAGTAGAATGCAAGGTTAGGGCCAAACCACTACTACATCGACTAGCCGTGATTGCGCCTTGAGACGACTGAACAGTAACAAGGACAACTTAATTTCCATCTTGTATTCGATTCAATGGTATCTTCTTCGTCGCTGTCGAGAGTGGTTCAGTAAGCTGACTTACGGAATCAGACAGAGACCGCAGAGGAAAACACGGCCGCGGCTGCGACTCAGCAAGTAGAAGAACCCTCTCAAGTATCAGTAAACGATCGTATGTATCTCTTAGATCTGGCAAGGCCAATACCTCATTGCTCTGTCACAGATGAACAGTTCATGGCAAGGCATCTGCCGGATCTCGGCCAGGAAGTCGAGGATACTCAAATCTTCACTTGGCCTCTGACTAATTGGAGGAAACTTGAGCGAAAGATAACGAGTCCAGAGTTTGGCTGTGGCGGTCATAAGTGGCGAGTATTAGAGCTCACACGCTTCAGCGCTTTTGTGATCCTAACACACAGCATAGGAGAGCTCTTTTATTCCCATTGGGCAATTCGAGCGTACCTCCAAACGATTCGGTCTCAATTTACCTTGATTACGCAGATCCAAAGACGTCGGACAACTGGCACGCCTGCGCTCAATTCGCACTCGTTCTCTCAAACACAAACGACCCAACAAACTTTGTAGTCAGCCGTATGTGTCACGTTTTGTTCATTGTGCTTCGCCTTGGCTCACGTAAGCCGCTTCCCCTAGACGCCCACCATCGATTCGTCCCGGAGGAGTGTGATTGGGGTTTCACCCGCTTCTTTGACCTCCGAAAGCTATTCCAACCGACCGACCACAATGCTCGGCCTATCATTGAGAATGATTCTGCCACCGTCACGGTCTTTGTTCGTGTCCTCAAGGATCCAACCGGAGTCCTATGGCACAATTTCGTAAAGTGTGTACCTTTTGTTTCGAAATTTGTGTACGCGAACTGACCTCGGCTAGTTATGACTCCAAAAAGGAGACCGGATACGTTGGCTTGAAGAATCAAGGCGCCACATGTTATATGAACTCGTTACTCCAATCTCTCTACTGCACTCGATATTTCCGCAAAGTATGTGATGCCTACCCTTTGTTCTACTTTGTGTCTTACGCGTCGCAGGCCGTGTATCAAATACCAACAGAAAACGATTCTGCTACAGAAAGTGTAGCCTTGGCATTACAAAGAGTCTTCTATGGTCTTCAAACCAGCGACCAACCCGTTGGTGGGTTTAAACATTTTCCGCTCTATATTACCGGCTAATCTTTTCCCCAGGCACACAAGAATTGACCAAATCCTTTGGTTGGAAGTCTTTGGACTCCTTCATGCAACATGATGTACAGGAATTCAACCGTGTCCTGCAAGATAAACTCGAGTCCAAGATGAAGGTATGGAAGCATTTCTAGTGATGGTACTGTTCTAACACCCTGGACAGGGAACCAAAGCAGAGGGTGCTATCAATCGGCTGTTCGTTGGCAAGATGAAGAGTTATATTCGATGTGTAAACGTCGACTTTGAGTCGTCACGATCAGAGGAGTTCTATGGTAAGCCACTACGCGTTCATTGTAACCTGTCGCTCACGTCCCAATAGACATACAGTTGAACGTCAAGGGCATGCGCAATCTTCGGGAGTCGTTCCAGGATTATGTTGCCGTTGAGACATTAGAAGGCGACAACAAATATCAGGCGGAAGGCCATGGCCTACAGGACGCCAGAAAGGGTGTCATCTTCCAATCATTCCCCCCGGTACTTCATCTTCAGCTCAAGAGATTTGAGTATGACATGCAACGAGATGCGATGGTTAAGGTACAAGATATGCTCCTTTTTCGTTCCAGACCCTTCTGATTCACTGTTGATACAGATCAACGATCGCCACGAGTTCCCCTACGAGATCGACCTGGAGGAGTTCCTCGATGAATCGGCAGATCGTTCCGAACCTCACGTCTACAAACTACACGGTGTGCTAGTACATTCTGGAGATCTTCATGGAGGTCACTACTTCGCTCTTATCAAACCGGACAAGGAGACTCGTTGGTTAAAGTACGATGACGATCGCGTCACACCTGTGACTGATAAGGAGGTTCTGGATGATAATTATGGAGGAGAATCCACCAACGGCCTTTTGCAATACCAACGCCAGCAGGTCCGGACGATGAAACGATTCACAAACGCTTACATGTTGGTGTACATCCGGGAGAGTAAACTCGACGAAGTCCTCGGTAATTTCACAGACGCGGATACACCCGTTCACTTGAGTGAGTGAACTGAAACGTCCTGAATTCTGGTCCTGATATTTTACTCAGAGCGTATGATCGAAGAGGAGCAACGACAAGCAGACCGTAAGAAACGAGAACGCGACGAACAGCATCTTTATCTAACTGTCAAGATTATTACGGAGAAGACTTTCCACCAGCATCAAGGCTTTGACCTTGCGACCTTTGAGGATAAAACCTGGCAACCCTCGGACCTGCCCACGTTCCGCGTGTTAAAGCAGGAAGCATATACCAAGTTTAAAAATCGAGTCGCGCAAAGCATGGATTTGCCGAATGATAGAATACGGCTTTGGGTCTTGGTCGGTCGTCAGAATAAGACAGTACGACCTGATGTCCCCATTCCTGATAATGACCCGTCGCTGAGTATGAGGCAACCCTCCAAATTTTCTTCCTATTTCTGATCATATTTATAGCTGTCGAGGCTGTCCGAAACACGATGGCAGTTCGTTCCTCTGACCTTCGGCTCTTCCTCGATGTTCGCCCTGAACAAGAAAAGGTTCATCCAGAGCCCAATGGAAACACCCTCGTCATCTTCCTCAAGTACTTTGATGCCGCTAAACAACAGCTCTATGGCGTTGGCAAAGTTTACGTGCAACGCCAGATGAAGGTCGGCGACCTCTCTGGTCTCATATACGAGAAAATGCGATGGCCTGCCAGTACTCCCTTGAGATTCTTTGAGGAAATCAAACCTGGAATGATCGAACTCATGAAGCCCAAGGCGACCTTTGCGCAAAGCGAAATCCAAGATGGCGACATCATTTGCTTCCAGGTGGAGATTGGCGAGAATGAGTGAGTGTTTCTCTATGCTGACGAATATCGATAACTAAACGATGCCAACCTAGTATTGCTGATCTCGAGGCGCAAGGTCTTGCCTCATCACCCGTGGCCTTTTACGATTTCTTGCAGAATCGTGTCGTCATTCACTTTAGACCGAAGGATGACCCCGATCCGGAGGCAGGCTTTGATCTCACTCTGAGCAAGAAAATGACATATGAAATGGTGAGTGGGCCAACCCGTATCGACAGGTGCAAAAGCTGACGGTTACGCGCTCTAAATATAGATGTCACAAAAGGTTGGGGACCGCCTCAAGCACGAGCCTCTCAAATTACGTTTCACTACAACGCAGCCCAACGGACAACCGAAACAAGTTTTGAAACGCTCGTTGAATCAGGCAGTGTCCGAAATCATCCAACCGAGTTATATCGCTCATCAAACGCCTACTATCTTGTACGAGCTTCTGGATGTATCGATATCCGAGTTGGAGACCAAGAGAAGCCTTAAAGTTGTGTGGACGGGCAAGAACAACAAAGAAGAAGGCACATATCCGTTCCTGCTTCCCAAGACAAACAACGTTGCCGATCTGGCAGAACAGGTGGCCAAGAGCGTTGGCGTGCCTGGACTTGACCCTCACCGGATCCGTTTGTTTGGCATCTCTAAAGATGGCAAGCGCCAGGAAGAGCTAAACGCGGGTGATATGCTAGGGAATTATACTGATGGCGTAGAACTGTTTGCCGAGGTATGTAGTGCGGTCTCAGCGACTGTGCATCATTCTCATTATGTTTAGGTCCCAATGGAAGATGAAGAGGCGGAAGAAGGCGACAAGATTATATTCGCCTATCACTTCTATAGAGAGCCAACGCGGGCTCATGGTGTTCCATTCCGATGCGTTTGCAAGCCTGTACGTGCTCCTAGATTCTTTGGCCGTTGGCTATCTCTAACTCGAAGCTGGACAGAATGAGAGATTCTCTGAAACCAAGAAACGCTTGGCGATTCGACTTCAAGTACCCGAGAAGGACTGGGCGAAATATAGATTTGCTCTCATTCAAGAGGCTACATTCAAGCAACCCACCTACATCAACGACGGTTTGTGCCCTTTCCGTGTTACTTGTGACGTACGACTAAGTATTTCCTATTCTTCAGATGATTGCCTATACGACCATAAGTTTTTGGCCGACGACGTATTAGGGTTGGACCATATGGACAAGTCTGGAAGACGAGCGAATGGTGCCTACAAGAACGAAGCCCTGGTAATCAAAGGATAGACTTTGAGCCATTCCTTTCGGGGTACTTTGAGTTTCTCGACTTTATTTCGCGATTTGTGGGTACAACGCCGTTTCCATTTCTGTTTCCAGTCTCCTACCCTCACCTACGACCACTTCATGTGACAATGTAATTAGTGTTTCGTGCTATTCTCCAATCTTCTTCACGAAATGCCTTCCCACTGAACTTGACGCCGACCGTTATGAGTGTTACACCCGCGCAATTAGACGCATTCTTTGAGCGACAGCGCGAGTTGCTGGCTAAAGAAAGACAAGCTGAAATCGACCAGTCCTCACTTCTCATATCCAACTGCAGCCCAAAGCTGCTGGAGAGGAAGGGACTTGCACTTCTTGGTTTGGCTGTTGTACAGGTTAACATCGGGCTTGGTGGTAAGAGGTATGATGCAACTAACGTCTATTCAGCGCTCTGAGTTATCTCCATTAGCCTTATCGAGCTTGAAAGGCCGGCTGCACATCATACTTCGACTAGTTTCCCTCCCCACTCATTTAGGTGGGCAAAGCTGCATGTTTCTTTCTTCTCCAACTCACTCTATCTAGACCAGGTGATCTTGCTCGCATCGATGAAGGGTCTACCTCGAGTCAGGCTCCTCGTTCAAAAGCGGCCAAAGCCAAGCCGGGAGCTAGCAAAGATAAAGGCGAAAGTACCGGCACAGAAGGCGTAGTCTACAAGGCATGTTATCTACATCGTTTGTCACTGGTCATTCAATGACCAACCCAGAGGTCTCCAGTACCAAGATTATCATCGCCGTCGACGCTCCAAAATCTGATTCTAAATCCGACGAGCTGGACATTCCGGAGCATTGTTGGGTCGTCAAACTTGCCAATACCGTAACATTTGACAGGTATGTTTGCACTTACATGATGAATCCGTCTAATTGAACGTTGTCTAGGATGGATCAAGCTCTCGAGAGAATGGCCAAAATCATGCTTGGGTCTTCAGACTCTACATCTTCGGTTCCAAATCCTAATCCACTCCAGAGAGTACTATTTGGCTTAGCAAAGCCTTCTAGGCCCGAGGATATTGGGGAGATCCAGTACTTCAATCCTTCCGGCCTTAATCCAAGTCAGAAGCAAGCCGTTAAACTCGCGCTATCGGCCCCAGAGCTAGCTTTAATTCATGGCCCACCCGGTGTATGTTTTGCGAATAGCAAGTGGAAGTTCGCAGTTTGGTTGACAATACAGATAGACAGGGAAGACCCATACCTTGGTAGAGGTTATTCTACAACTCGTGTCGAGGAACAAGAAGGTTCTCGTTTGTGGAGCTAGTAACCTCGCAGTTGACAACCTTCTCGAGCGGCTTTTGCCTCACAAGATACCTTTGATTCGGTTGGGCCACCCGGCCAGGGTGATGAATGATCTACAGGATGCCACATTGGATGCACAAGCGGACAAGAGTGAAGAAGCACAGCTAGCCAAAGATGTAAAGAAAGAAATCGAGGCTCTAATGGCGACCTTGGCTGGAGGACCAAAGGGCAAGAGGGTCAAAGGCGCGGAGAGGAGGAAGATGTATGATGAAGTGAAAGAATTGAGAAAAGAGTGGGTCAAGTACCAAACGTCGTTTTACTGTCCTCACACATTGATAGATATCGCAAGCGCGAGGGTGTTGTTGTGTCGAGGGTAGTAAACGACGCAAAGGTCCGTACCTTATCTTCTGACATGAATTAAACGATATTAATTTGTCTCGATTTTTGTTTAGATCATCTTGGCAACTTGCCACGGAGCTGGAGGGCGCCAGTTATTCAACCGCTCATTTGACGTGGTTATAATAGATGAAGCAGCACAGGTATGTCCCCTCTTTAGAACCTTGGAAGCCTCTGAAGCATCACCAGGCACTAGAAGCTGTCTGTTGGATTCCAATACTCAAGGCGTCAAAACTTATATTGGCTGGTGATCCTTTACAGTTGCCCCCGACTGTAATATCCTCAAACGAAAGGAAGAAATCAAGTACCAAAGTAACCAAGGGAGCTTCAACGGCAAAACTGGCTACGGACAAAGGCAAGCTCAAGACGACTTCAAAACAGGCTCCACCAGCCAAGCCGACTGAGAGCAACTCTTCTGATTCTGAGGCGGAAGAAGGAGACAAGGAGAATGAAGACACGTCATTCACTCGAGCAGTCACTGCTAAGAGGATGGGGCAACTGATACCTCCCAAATCACTGGAGACGACACTTTTTGATCGAATGGAAAGAATGTGGGGAGATGGTGTGAAGCAAATGCTAAACATACAGTACAGGTGATTTACTGCGTCCTCAACTCTTTCGTTCATAGGGTCATGACATACATCTGCAGAATGAACGACACAATCTGCGCATTCCCATCTTCCACCTTATACTCATCCAAACTCGTTTCTGATCCCTCAGTCTCTGCACGTCTCCTCTTGGATGATCACACGGACAAAGATGCAGCACAGGACACGCTAGGCCATCCAGTCGTGTTTTTCGATACCGCAGGTTGCGAGTTTTACGAGAGGGTGGACACTGCTAGTAGTGATTCAAAGTCATCTCTCTCAGTGGATGAAGGGAGCAAGTGTAATGCCAACGAGGTCGAGGTTGTGAAGGCCTGGGTCACCGAGCTAATCGCCTGTGGCGTTCCCGCAAATGAGATCGCCATCATCACCCCGTGCGTCTGGCTTTGGTTCCTGGAATTTCTGAGCTTACTGTAGTGTGGGTTAGATACCAGGCACAGCTATCTCTTCTCTCAGACTCGATGCTTCCCACTTACCCTGGGCTCGAAATTGGCACAGTCGATGGAATGCAAGGGAGGGAAAAGGATGCCGTGATTATCTCTCTGGTGAGAAGTAATGATAAGGTGAGACGTTTGTCTTCAGTGGGTGACCATATCTGACCTGGCAATTGGGACAGCGTGAAGTTGGCTTTCTCAAGGAAAAGCGCCGTCTGAACGTGGCCATGACGAGAGCAAGGAAGCACTTGGTAGGTCGAATAATTCATATCACCAGTTAATTCGCTCACCAAACCATAGTGCGTTGTTGGAGATAGCGGTACTGTCCGCCACGGTAGTCCGTATCTGAAAAAGTGGATCGAATGGCTTGAGGGAAATGCTGATCTTCGATTTGCCGGAGACGCATAAAGTGTCGCTACTCATAGAGGCTCATGGGTTAGATCGTAGGTGTCTTTTTGTGCATAGTCTGGGGTGAATACATGGAGACATGAGACGCATGACCATAAGCAGCATCTCTGCAAGAAACCATTGTAGACAATGTATCTACTGTCGGCCAGCTCCAGGGACGGTTCTCCTCTGTCGCTGCACGGGGACGTATGCCTGGACGGCGACGACATTGACGGGGATGTTGTCAAAGTTTAGCGATCGCAAGAGCTCCTATAGAAATAGTGAGTATTATAAATGACAGATGGGGGTCTGTGCGTACCTTTGTATCGGCATCCACATCCAAACCAGTTTCACCGACATCGAGGGCTGAGACTTCGGGAACGTAGTTGTCCTTGCGTTCTCTCTCTTCTTCTTGCAGCTTGTAGGAGATACCACGGACGGGGCCCTTTTGAATACGACGCATCAAGTGGGTGGTAAAGCCTGAAATCTTGTTGCGTAGGCGCTTTGAAGGAACGACAGCCTAAGTTTATCAAGATGATTAGTACGCCATAGGAGCGAAAATGGGGCTGTACTGACCACTTCGTCAATGATACGCTTGTTTGTGTGAAAGTCATTGGTGAGACGTGGGTAGCTGAGGAATATACCGTTAGCATCAGATTGATAGATTCTGTTCAAAGATACTGACTATTTTTCAATCAAAACCCTGGAAGCACGCTTGACAGTCTTGGTGCGGACTCGACCCTATCCGAATGGCCACCATCAGTATTTCCATGGTCCATCTGTAAGTCTCGAATGCATCCAGCAACTAACCATATTTTCTTGAGATTATTTATGGAGTTTAAGTCGAGGTGGGTGTTAACTTTGGTGTCTGTTTTGGTCGCCAAACCTTAAACCGTCAACGCTACTGCTTGGCTGCCTCCCCCCTTTTGCTTCCTGCTCGCCGTTGACAACAAGTCAGTCTTGTTTGAATCGTGTACAACACGACACTCATTCTGAGATTTACGGTCTAGCTCTCAAATTTTTCTTTTCTAAAATCCACCAGCTACCACCATGGTCCGAGTCTCCGTCCTTGTGAGTCCTAATCGAGAGTCAAATCTGCATCTAATATCTATTTAACATACTATTAGAACGATGCTTTGAACAACATCGTCAACGCTGAACGTCGCGGAAAACGCCAGGTCCTCATCCGACCGTCCTCAAAAGTCATTGTCAAGTTCTTGTCCGTCATGCAGCGACACGGTGAGCATCCTAATTCAACACCCTTACACCTTTATCTCCTCCGACGTGATAACTACTCGCGGCGAACATACTCTTCGCCACTCGTCTCGAGTTTTAATGCGTCGGGATATCGATCGGCTCGCCCTAGCCAGATGTAGACAATTAAGAGACCTCCCATATTCCGTGGTCTCTTGATTCATTATCTCTTGCACATCCCTTATACTTTGTGATCCTGTCACTGACATTGCCTTCGTTAGGTTACATTGGCGAATTCGAGATTGTCGATGATCACCGCTCCGGAAAGATTGTTGTACAGCTCAATGGTCGATTGAACAAAACGGGCGTCATCTCCCCTCGCTACAACGTACAGGTCACCCAGATTGAAAACTGGGTCAATTTGTTGCTACCCTCTCGTGGGTTCGGCTACATCATCTTGGTCAGTCTCTTTTCTGTTATGTAGCGAAGCATGTTTCTTATCACGTTCTCGCACAGACCACTTCTGCCGGTATCCTCGACCATGAGGAGGCGCGACGAAAGCATGTTGGTGGCAAAATCCTGGGCTATGTATACTGAGTTTGTACTCTCCGCTTAGTCATAGTTTTTGACAATCGCATTCTATTGGCGAACTTTTTGGTGTTAAACTGAGATAAGAGAAATATCTTGGGTCTCAGTATTGTGGGATTAGATCCTAGCCTCCACCATGCCTAATCCTTCCTTTTCCAATAATTCAATAAGAGGATCGCAAAGCTCCTTTGTGTATGGCGCGTGCACGCCAGGTTTGTTGATAACTCCATCGAGGACGAGTTGGGTCGCAATCCCGCAGGGGACTCCGACAGTAACCGCCATCGCGCTGTGTCCTCCTGGGGTACCGTACATCTCAAGAGTAGACGTGATGATTTCTTCTTCAACTTGGCCGTTCTTGTCCCACGCGACTGTAAACTTGTGCTGCAGCATCACCAGATCCCTCTCGCCCTCCTCGTACTTCATCAGCGTCTCGAGCCGGCCGCAAAGGGTATCGAGTAGGTTGGAACCACGAACGGAAACCTTTTCGGAAGACAAGAGGCCGATCCACTTGAGACCAGAAGTGATTCGAGAGCGTTCTGTTGCCGATGGGAAATTGGCGATAGAGGCAACATGTTCCACTAGCGACCTAGATAATCATTAGAAATTGCAACGCCTATGTTTAGAGTGTGCCTACTTTTCATCTGCGCTGTTGGCTCCCATTGCCTTTTGAGTGACCTCTCCCCAAGTCAACGAGTCATTCAGCCATTCCTTGCTCTCTCCATCAAGCCATCCCATTTTGACGAGCACCGCAATAAACTCTGGGAAGCCTTGATACCGCAAAGTGCCCCGAATCACGGTTTCGGCTTCGGGGATATTGTACCATTCTCTAAACGGTGTAGAGTCACGATTGGGATACGCGACAAATGCATAGGCCGGTGTAATAAAGTAGGGCTTGGCATGGGTCATTAACTCAGAGCCGGGAATAGAGGCCTTTTCCGAATTCTGGATATAGGAAGCAGAGTTGAGGAGGGCGAGCAGTACACCACGCGAGGACCAGGAGAATTTGTATCCTAGTGGATTGTTGGAGGCTTCGGGAGCAGGAAGTCCACCACAGTAGGAGAGGAAAGATTTAATCTAATCAGAGACAAAAGATCAGACCCCATTTAAACGTGCAAATGGTGAATAGTTGTTACCTTTCCACCCTGAGCGTGTACTTCATCAATAATTTTGACCGCATAGAGATGATCGATACCGGGGTCCAAGCCAATTTCATTCATGACCACTATTCCAGCTTCTTTCGCTTGTTCATCGAGCTCCCTCATTGACTGCGAAACGTAGCTAGTGGTCACGACGTGGGTCTTCCCTTTGATCGCGGCTTTGATGACCAGAGCATGGTAGGTGTATGGAATGAGAGAGATGACCACGTCATGAGCACCAATTGCTTCTTCTAAAGCCGCTGCGTCGTTGACATCGAGTGAAATAGGTGTCGTGCGGGCAAGTCCCTCTCCGAGAGCGACAGAGGACGCAAGCGTGCGGCAAGCTGATATTCCTTAGTAAGACTTTCTGGAGTAAACAGTTCAAAAATATGGAACATACCGATTGTGAGCTGGTTGGCGGGGTTCCGGACCACATATTCAGCGCATGGACGGGCAACAAATCCACTGCCCAGCAGCAGGATTTTCTTAGGTTGTACATCCTTCGGGGCAGCAGCTCCGAGCACGGGAAGGATGCTTTCTCCAGTTTCCAAGATTTTCTTTCCGAATTCAGGAAGTGCGAACGCGGCTCGGTGGACCTCTTCGTTGTAATACTTGGTATTGGCCACTTTCCTCACGGGAGTTCTGAGGTCCCGATCCGCGTCTTTGCTCGCCAGACAAAATCCAATTTGACCAGACGGATAGGTGGGGATAGTAGTGAATGCATAATCCACTTTTGGGAAAATATCTTTTACCATAGTATTGGTACTTTTGATGAGGGGAAGATGGAGCCATAAGCACTCTCCTTGAGTGGAGATGCTTCCTCCAGGTGCAAGTGCGTCATGCAGAAGTTGGAAGTATGGCTTTTGGAAAAGGGCTTCGGCTGGTCCAACCGGGTCGGAGGAATCAGTGATAATTACATCGTAGGTTGAAGTGTTGTCCGCAAGGAATTTGAAGCCATCTCCTACGTAGACACGAACGCGGGGAGACTCGAGAAGCTGGGACATGTGTGGCAGATATTGCTTTGAGACTTCGATGACATCCTGTGAGAAAATTGTCAGGCTATAGCGATCAATATAAGAGAAGTGTACGTTCCTTATCGATATCGCAAAGCACGACCTCCTCGACGCACTCATGGCGGAGGACTTCACGAACCACGCCACCGTCTCCACCACCGATGACCAGAACTTTCTTCGGATTAGGATGACTGGCAAGGGGAATATGCGCGATCATTTCCTGGTACCTATTAAAGTCAAAGACGCGTGAGGGAGATGCGCTTCCAAATGCGCTTGGTATACACACGAAAATTCGTCCCGCTCGGTGCATTGGATCACACCATCAAGAACGAGGACGTTTCCGTATGTTTCAGATTCAAAGACCAAAACGTCCTGGTACAAAGATTTGCCAGCGTATAGGATCCGGTTCACTTTCAGAGTCATGGCTTGTCCAGGCCACTGGGAAGAGATCTCGCGAAACCAACCATCTAAATCTCGCTCAGTGATGTTTTTAAGACATTTTCGATATATTTTTATACCTTTGATCGCAGGATGAGTGAGAGGAGCCATCGGCCGGATCGTCTGTGGCAGAGTCGAAAAAGAAGCGATAGGCGCAGCCTTCTCACATGGAAAAACTTATATGGCTCTGAGAGCTCAGGAAAATGTTCAACGAAATAATAATAGTGAGCGATTCTGCAGCGAAGCATACAACGATAAATATCGACCAGCAATTTACTTTCGCTTTTTCGTCTTCTTTCCACTCGTCTGTCCCAAGCGTCAGGATGATGAAACCGATACTGAAGATTGTAATCATACCGGAGAGGCTGGACCTTGACCCGAGGTAGATGTGGGAGAGTCGGAGGTGGACGGTGAAGCTGGAATAGGAAGCGATTGTTGGAGTGTTTTGGATGAGATGGTCGCAGTAGGAGTAGCAGCAGGTTGTGCTTGAACCGGTGGTGTGGTGTTCATAGTAATGCTGGGTATAATTCTTTTGGTGACGCCATGCTTAGCCTCTGTAAACATTGGGCAATGAGGACATGAAACCAAATCATTCTAGACAGCTTACTAACCCAATTGAGGCCTGCTTTGGAACACCTTGTTCATTCCCTCGCGCAATTTTTCATTTTGGACAATTTCGGCAGCAGTCTGGAAGATGAGGTTGCCCCATCCTTGCTTAAATGTCTCCGATTCCGTAACAACTTCGAGTATCTCTGCTTCAAGCTCCTTTTCGGCGGCGAGGAAACTGGTCCACAGGTCATCGCCGATAGAACCTCTTTGCAGGAGGTTTGAGAGAGCAACCTTGTCTTCCCGGAGCTTGAATATCCTGTGGACGTCTGCAACAGCTCTGCGAACCAGAGCAGCCTTGATGAGACCGTCATGAGCTGGTGGGTCGCATTGAAGGAGTGACACGTAAATGTCCCGCTCGGGGTGAGAAGGGAACCATGGTTCTAGCTTTCGCGATGCTGAGTGACTATTAGCAAACGCAAAGCGAATGAGATGGATGAGATCGTACCAGCTACGCGTTTGCGATATATCCGCCCGAATACTAAAAGAGCGACGACGAGAACTGCTAAATAGAGAGCAGGTACTAATAAAGAGGCCATTTTGTGTGTAACCAAGCTTAGAGGGACTTGATTTAGTTGGCCTCGCTGGCAGTTGTCGAAGTGGAAGAGTGAGGTGGTCTGTTTGGCACTCGGGTCATAGCAATGTTACGTCTCGCCACTACTCGTCATTGGGTTCGCCCAGCATGCACCAGATTTGCGTCAACAAGCACAAAAGTAAGAAAATATTGTGTATGAATAGTTCAAGCTGAGAAACCCTCTAGTCTCTGCGTGACACGATGGCAGAGATCATTCCCAAGAAGCAGGCACAACTCAAGCAGCTTGTAAGCTAGCTCTTGCAATTCTAGATGACAATTTATTCTTTTCTAGAGAGCAGAACATGGCCAGGCAAAACTGGGCGATGTCACGGTATGTGGACAAAGGGCGAGAACGCAACCTACACGCTCAATTCTTGCATCCAGGTAGAGAATGTCATTGGAGGAATGCGAGGTCTCAAGGGTATGCTTTGGGAAGCGTCGGTGCTGGATCCGAACGAGGCAAGCTCTCCAGCTGCATGCACATACCGCGTTCTTACAGTTTGAAAAGGGAATTCGCTTCCATGGATATACTATTCCAGATTGTCAGAAGGTCTTAGCTCCCGCGCCAGGAGGAAAGGAGATTATTCCCGAGAGCATGCTCTGGCTCTTGCTCACTGGCGAGATTCCTTCTGAAGCCCAAGTTCGAGCACTTTCCAAAGAATTTGCTGAAAATGGAACGTTGGACGAAAAAACTGTAAAGCTCATCGACGGGTGCGTGCCCATTCCATGTTCCGGCCGTGATTTCGACCCTGTGTGCTGATCAGGCGCCCCAAAATCACGTTCCGACAGCCTCGAGCCAACGATGCACCCCATGACCCAATTTGGAATAGCTGTCGCGTCTTTGAACATGAATAGCTCGTTCGCTGCCGCGTACGAAAAGGGCATCAAAAAGACCGAGTATTGGAATTATGTGCTCGAAGACTCACTCGACTTGATTGCAAAGCTCCCAAGCATTGCTGCAAGGATATATTACAACATTCGAAATCCAGGCAAGGCGGGCTCCTCTGACAGTGCAGGGTCTTTGGCCGTGAATCCACGGTTGGATCTCGTTGGTGGGTGATAGTCTGGCAATGTAGAATGTAAACTAATCCACTGCGTAGGCAACTATGTGGAGCAAATGGGATTGGGAGGCAACCAGAGTCTGACGGAGTACTTGCGACTCTATATCGCTTTGCATGGTATGCCATTGTACAATTGTTGTTTTCCAGTGATTGACCTCTTTTAGGTGACCACGAGGGTGGTAATGTATCTGCGCATACCGCACGTTCGTGTTTTTGTTGTCTGTTCTTGCTTCATTCAGCCTGAATGTTATCCAGATCTGGTGGGGTCCGCTCTGAGTGATCCATACCTGTCGTATTCGGCTGCACTTTTCGGATTGGCGGGACCATTGCACGGGTAAGGCCCAGTCCCAACCGTGGCGTGTACGTTAAACTCATCTTCACCAGCTTGGCCAACCAAGAGGTGCTTCGATGGATCCTCGATATGCAGAAGAGCGTGGGAGACAACGCATCTCCTGAGAAGATTACAGAATATCTCTGGTCCACACTCAATTCCGGTCGTGTCGTTCCTGGATACGGACACGGGGTCCTCCGTAGTCCTGATCCACGCTTTATTGCCCTTCAGCAATTTTGTGACGCGCGTCCAGAGCTGAGCTCTAGCCCTGTCATCAGGCTGGTTAAGCAGGTATCCGAAATTGCCCCTCAGGTATTGAAGGAGCACGGCAAGGTACACTAGCGCGCTTTTCTTCCCCACCCGCCCTCCCGCTGACATTCAATGGCCACTCTAGACAAAGAATCCGTATCCTAACGTTGATGCTACGTCCGGTAAGTCGAATACCGCCGCCGCCGGAGAGGTTGGCACTAACCAAGCGCAGGTTGCCTCCTGTATCACTATGGCCTGACGGAATTCAAATACTACACTGTCATCTTCGGGGTTTCTCGAGGTACGATGCTTCAGTCGGTTTGTGAACGAGTGTAACTGACGTGATCAAATAGCTATTGGGGCACTGACGCAGCTTGTGTGGGATAGAGCACTCGGACTGCCCATCGAGCGACCCAAATGTACGTGCCGTCACCCCTCCTCGGCAGGGGTATGTATTGACCTGTCAACACAGCGCTCTCGATGGACGCCATCCAAAAATTGGTTTCAAAGTGATAGACACGTCATTTACGTATATTCGCTATTCTTGAATGGAAGCTTTAGTTTTTCTCGGGGAAATTTCCAAGCGTTCCTTCATTGCCCACAAGTATTGCCAGAGACGAACAAAAAATGATGGATTGCAAACACGACGACTAATGAACAGATTTCTACCAAGACTCTAGAAGGATTGCCAGTGTACGAAGAGGACCAGACTGAGAGATTGGATCAAAAGGGTGTGGTAAGGAAACAAAGTGAAACAAAAAAAGGGAAAGTGGACAGGAAGAGCTCAACGAGAGCAACTATTCCTGATGTATGATGAGGAAACAAACGGTCTTGGTGAGAGTCCAAAGACCTGAAGCCGGACAAACAGGGTGCCAGGCACAAAAGAATGCGTCGTGCAAACGTGCATGATATCGCATTGGTTTACTGGAGTCGATGTATAGTGTGGTTGACGAACGGAAATCAGAAATATCTGTAAAGTGGAGCGTGATTAGTAATGGGACAGGTGCCGAAGGAAGACGCGACGAACGTACCCATGAGAGACTGAAAGACGTGCAGTAAATCAAGCGATCACGCATCCACTTCCGGTGGATCCACCACTGCTATCTTCCTCCATTGGAACATCGTCCTCGACAGTGACTTTGTCGGCGAAGATGGTGTTGTAGAAGAATTCCATTTTATGTGAGGAGCAAAGAAGCTGAGGCGCTGGCGCAGTGGGTGATCGCTTTTGTGTCCAAAAGACGATGGGAGTGAGGGATCTGGGATGATGAGAGATTGTCGGTTGATGAGGCCGGCCTTATATGCTCTTCGTCGCAAAGACAAGAAATTCCAAGTCGGGACTATTGGCTTGACTGAATACAATCTCGGCTCTTCCTTTTCCTCATTCATGACCGTCGCGTGGCTGTCCCTTGGCCACTGGCATTGACACTCGGTCCGCTCTCGCCCCTTCGACCCAAATATGGGACTTTGTGCGTCGAACGGCTTGTAATAATTCACACCAAATTGTTCGTTAGCTGCTAACACCCGTTATGCATCTAGTATACTATATCTTATACATTCACCCTACGCAAAGAACTTGTGACCGGGGTAGTAGACTTTCAGGTACGGCGACCTGTCATTGCCTTTTTGGGTATTCGTTGTAATGTTGTGCACTTGCAATTCTCGCCACCAGCGGATCTAACGGAAGCAAATCACACTAAAATCGTATTTTAAGCATTTCGAAGGATCTAATGCGAGGCGCTTTTTGCCTACTTTCTACTGTGGTTTGCGCACAATCCAAGATTTGACGAATGGGGGAGGCTTTCTTGTCGTCCATGAATCACCCGACGCTCCGAATAACAATAATTCAGGGCCGGAGCGAGGCTATTGCATGCAGTCTGTATGTGGCGGCCCCCGTTTCCGTACTTGGGTGGCCGTCAGCATGCTGACAGATGGAGACAGCATAAATGAGTCCCCTACGATCGATCATTTAACTTTCGTAAGCCTCCGGATTTCTTGTATTTTTTTTTTAACAAAGTATGGTATATTTAGGTCGCTGTCTTGAGCCTCCACGTTTTATTTTCTGATAAATGAAAGACAGAGCCTTCAGCGTCAAAACTTCTAAAGATATTTTCCGTTGCTTTTTCAATCTTGAACTTGCAAACCAGTGTAGAGTCGTAATGAGCGTCCGAGATTCTAGCAGCGGATCGACAAGAGCCCCGACGAGCCCCTAGGCAATGACCCAGGCAACACAGGCGATGACGATTACCCACACTTTCCAGCAAACAACCAAAAAGATGTCGAGATCTTGGAAATTCCTAGGAAAAAGAAGCGAGTACACAATGGTTGCCAGTTTGGCTGGAGGCGTAGCGCCAGTCCATTACAGGGATCCTTTTTTCCGACGATATCGCATCAGAAGATCAGAGAAGCTAATAATCCATGTACATTCTCTACTTACGCACGCTTCCTCTATCCAACCGAATAGAGAATGCTTAGCGAGGCCTTGTATTTTATGTTTGCCTCTAATGGCCGCGTTCTACCTTCATAATGTCTCGATATATTGCCGCTTGTGACATGACGCCACTTCAATACTAGCTTACATAGGGCCGTTCTAGACTGTATACATCAAGTATTGAGGCTAGCCACCCTTTCGTCCGACTTCGCTGCGCATCCGTCCCACAATACAACGGATAATGTGAGGACGCTCGCAATAATCATAGCTCCGGACCGAACAGCGTAAGAACAAGCTTGCTCGTTCTAGTCATCATTGAGCGTGTCTCTCGCCTGTAGATGTTTATGCACACGCGGTAATTGAGCCTTCTTTTCGACCATCAGATTGTAACCAAGTCTTACACGGCCAGAGCCCATCATCATTGAGCTTGTCTTCCCAGTATATGGAAATCCTTGTCGAACAAGAAAACGGACTGCCACGGACGTCTTCCGATTTTAGAACAGAAGCCGTACACTGCTACGTACGGCGTGTTCCCCGAAAGTGCGATGCAAGACGCTCCTTCCCCCCACGAACGGATGGCGCATACGCTCTGTTACACGCCGAGACACCCTTACGTTGCAGTGAGCCCCGGTTGTTGTGAGCCCCCATTGTGAGCCCGGTGCAAGCCCGCTTCGGCATTTTGGACACCCTCTTTGTCACAAGATTTCCCCATCGTCTTCAACATCCGAGACGGACGTCGCTCTTGGCCTAGGCAGGTGTCGCGAGCGGGGGTTTCATCAGCCTGGGGAAGAGGTAGCATTTCCGCCGGACAATGCTGTAATTGCTTGGTCATTTGCGGCAATCTTGGCTTGCACCGTTACAAATGAACCGTTGACCGGTTAATGTGATGGCCCAGAGCTGACGACCAAGACCAGGACTGCAAGCAAGCCGAGGAGACGGAGTGCACACGCACTCGTAATGTGTATTCATGCTGATCAATGTCCAGACCAAGTTTCTCTTGGTGCCCGCTGGATAGAGGCCTGGCCGTCTTGGCAGGGAGGTGGGCACTGGAACTGTGGAAAATCGCTGAAAATCGTATGATCAGAGCTCTCAATATTTCCCGCATCCTGTTGTCGTCGATATCTTTGACCAGTTCCTTCTCAGGTCGCCGGGCTCTCCCAAGGGTTGTGGAAATTGAGAGTAGACGGTGAAACAGCCAATCCATCTCCTAAGTACTTGGAATTTATATCTCTACGTCTGATTGTGTACCTGTCCCCAGGCCCAGGAGTTTCATATTTGACGACGTTGTCTGCACCCACTGAAGCGCCCAATGCTACTATACTTGTCGTGACTTCGGATATTATCGTAGGATATAAAGGAAGAGAGTTCAAGCAGGTCCTCGATATCTCTATTAATGAATGGCGGCGTGTGGTCTGTGCAACGGTTCGAGCCCAAGGTTACGCTCAGTTATTAGGTCGCCAGTACGTACTTCAATTGACTGTACCCTGTGTATTTGCCTGGCTACAGACCCCAGTGGCGCATCGCAGGATTGACACCTGATTGGATGATTTCATCTGGGAGTGGATATTATTACAAAGAACCAGTAAGCGGTAGCATCCGAACTCGGCCTGGTAGGATGTAACACGCAGATCCCAGGTTCGACTCAACTTATTTAAATCATTTCCAACCGAGATTCTTCTCGAAATACTGACCTTGGTATGTGATGGGAGGATCCCATCACGAGGCCTGGCGCAAGTTTGCAAACAGTGACGACTAGTATTACAGGAAACAGCAGAATTCTGGAGGGAAACAACATTCGAATTAATATGGATGAAAGATGCGGATGCTTATGTAGCCCAACTCCAGCGCCGCCTCCAGCTATCACGCGAACTCTTACTGGACGTTGTTGTTCGTGAAACCGAGTATGACTACGCGAGAGAGAAGAGCGATATTTTATTTGATATCCTACAACAAGTCAGTGTTGACCGCTGGCGATCGCTGAAAATCCTCCACTCGTGCTTCGAGCTCCCAGGGAACATGATAGGACGAATGAATGGGACTTTCACCTCTCTAAAATTGATCCAAAATGATGCTTCTCTCATCCCAGACTGGTTCTTCAAATTCATTGCGCAGTCTTCATCTAATGTGGAAAAGCTTGCGTTTGTACGTGATTTTCCTGACTGCTTGCAGAACCCTTCTTTCCTCCGCAACGTAAAGGAAGCCACCTTACGAGCCATATATTACGATAAAGTCGGAAAAGCAGCAAATCTCGACAAGGTTACCATACTCGATTCGCACTCTCTACAATAATCTGTTATCACCCCTTTCCCGGCAATAGTCACATTCCCAGGGATCAGACGTGTTAGCAGCCTTTCTTTATTCGAATTCACTGCAGTTAGGATACTGGAAATCCGAGGCATCCTCAACCCCGCGGACTTTACAGGCACAATCCAATTGCCTTCCCTAGTCACACTGGCCGTTCCATTATATGCCCGTTTTGTCAAGCAACTATTCGCGCCTAATGTGACGTCTTTAACAATATTTGAGTACCCACTCCATCGCTCTGGGGTAGAGGAAGGTATTGAAGCACTTCTAGAAATATTTGGGGCGGCTGATAGCCCGTTCCACTTTACTCCGTCTTCTTTACGTATCGAGGCCTCACTTTCTTCGCATTTTGTGCTACCAATGTTGTCAAAGTGGCCTCATATGCAGCATCTTAGCATGAATCTCACTTACCGCGAGAAATTCGACTGGAGAAAAGAACTTTCTGCAGCTTTTCTACGGGAAGAGGATCCCCTTTGTCCGAATCTGATCACCCTCAAGCTTTGGACCAATTGGCAAGAGGCCGACTCGTACAGATGGGAGCTGGTTGTTGAGCAGTTGTTTCAAATCCATAACAGGGGTTCCTTAAGTGAGGTTTCTTGGGCTGGGACTCGAGAGGAATATCATCCTGGCAGTAAGTCAATGGTCATTAGGCCTACAGTCATTAGGCGTAGAGACATTGTCGCACACACGCATTTGCCTGGCGGAATGGTGTAACTAGACAAGTAGCTTGTGACTTCTTTAATTTATTTGAATAAGATGCACTTGTTCTCAAAGCCAGCCTCGGAGAGTGGGCATCTGCTGTCAGTCGTAATAGTACCAGTGGCAATATCAAGCTTGGCTACCACCACATCGGCGTCTGCTTCCAAAAAAGACCCTCGGCACTTCCCAACGTATCAACCGAGTATGGTGCGCACCTCGCAAGCCACGACGCTTACGTTTGCTGCTACAAAACAATTTGAGGATGGATCGGAGAGTTTTGCTCAATGGGGTTCGGATAGAGTCAACGTCTGTAATATCAGTGGAACTTGCTGCGGTTTCTGACCATCATTTTGATGAATTTAGCCTCATTCTCATCCAACAGTCTCCTATTTCTTTCCCAAAGGCGTTGGCGAATATCATTATGGCGTATGTCAGCCTCTTGGAGCCTAAGGTTTCACTAATCACAACCTACAGGACACTCATCCTATGAAACCTCATAGGTTGACGTTAACAAACTCACTGGTTACTGGCTACAAGCTAGACAAACTCATTGATTATGTACACAGCCCTCGTGCAGCTACCCGCCAAGAACTTGAAGCATATCACGACCCAAGATATTTAAACATTTTGGAATCTCGGACACGAACAAGCCAACAGACCGTAGGCTCCCCAACCTCTCGCCGAAGCCATCTCCAGGATGCTAGCATTATGAGCACAAGCTATTTTAATCAATTTGAGCCAGATATTTTCACCGATGACTGTCCTGTGTTTGGTGGCATGTACGACTTCTTCACACAATATGCAGGAGGGTCATTATCAGGTGCAAGAAGTCTTGCTCAGGGCCAGTCAGACATTGCTATCAACTGGTCTGGAGGGCTTCACCATGCCAAAAAGGCCGAGCCCAGTGGATTTTGCTATATCAATGATATCGTGCTGGCCATACTAGAGCTTCTACGGTGAGTAGCACATTTACGACAGCATTGCAATTTCTATACTCAAACTGTTTCAGTTATTATCCACGCGTTCTGTATATTGATATCGACATACATCATGGGGACGGTGTAGAGCAGGCATTCTACCACTCCAACCGCGTTTTCACGGTCTCCTTTCACAAGTACAATGGCGCATTCTTCCCAGGAACTGGCAAGCTACAGGACATTGGGAGTGGGCAAGGCAAATATTTTTGTACGAATATCCCACTGGCAGATGGAATAGACGACAATGCATACCTCAGTGTTTTCCGGCAAATCATTGACGCCATTATCACCACGTTCCAACCTTCTGCAATCGTTCTTCAATGTGGAGCCGACTCCCTCGGAAACGACAAGCTAGGCGCATTCAATCTTTCGATCAAGGCCCATGGAGAATGCGTACGCTTCGTCAAACAATTCAACCTTCCTCTGCTAGTGCTAGGCGGTGGAGGCTATACAATTCACAATGTAGCACGCTGCTGGACATACGAGACTGCAGTTTTAGTGGGTGCGGAGATAGGCAACGTACTACCAATCGGGCCGTACCTATCCTATTTCCAACCAGACTTTTTGCTGCATACTCAAATCGTGTCTAAATACGAAAATGAGAACTCTCCAGCAACACTCCGCAATATGGTGGCAAGCGTTCTTACAAAATTACGTTACCTTCAAGGAGCACCAAGCGTCGCCATGAACGAGCTACCGCCCAACCTAAAAGAATGGTTGGAGCAAGAGGCGGCAAAAGAGGAAGAAGAGGATGCGGAACGCAATGAGGGCGACAACACAATGGACCAGCGCGTGACGGATCGACATTTCCCGCGAACAGAATACTTTGCCGCCGACAACGACAACAAGGGGGAAGGCATAGAGGAAGAAACTGGCTCCAAGGATAATAGGAGGTACCGAGGAGGCTCCCGTCGAGGTGCTGGACGCAAGCCGCGGGGAAGGGGACGAGGAAGGGGCGGAAATACTGGCGGAAACACAGGAGACGATGGGAACGATTCCGAAAAGTCGAACCCTGCTCCTATAACAGTCAGCATACCGGTAAAACGAGGTCGTGGCAGAGGCAGGGGTAGGGGCCGTGGAAGAGGAGCAGCAGCCCGCAGCGGAAATGTTTCTAGTTCCGGTGGTTCAGACGCTATGAGTGAATGAACCCCATTTGCTGGGTAATATCTGTATTCATCTGTATACCATACATAGTGTATTAAACATATAGGCGGTCGATGGCTAACTCTAACACGAGGACGACGACGATTTGTTTAGAAATTCGCCAAATTCCCATGCATAGCATTCCTGATCCTATAGTTGGTATCTGTCAGTATAGCGCACTCCTAAGCCACCTCTAGCACTCACGTCACAGTCTGACCCGTCCACCGTTTCATCGGGAACAGGCTTCCCCTCTTCCCAATCTTCGGCTAAGAGCCTATCAATTATGACCCCAATCCGATGGGTTCTGACATCTTGGCTCCAGCCATACTTGGTGACGGTGTCGTAAAGTCGCTTCTTTCCCAGATGGCATCGACTCTCCATTGCGTAACCAGCGATCGCGCAGGAAGAGAGAACTCCAGTGCATGTGCCCATCGGAATGGGGTCTGCAGTGTGAAACACGTGAGTGATATGTTGGATTTCGGGCTAAACGGGGCATTAGAGAATGAGACCGAGATATGTGGGGCCGAGAAAACTGACTGGTTGCGGGAGGTGTAGCCTTCGGGAGGCCATGCGTTCCGCTGGAGCCTCAAATGTCACTACTGGTAATCCGAAAGTGACACCCATGAGTCCAGACAGCGCTCCACCGAGACTGTGACCTGTGACCCAGATATTTGCTTCGGGATATATGTAGGAAATGTTGTTGTAAAGATTCTGAGGCAGACAATGTTAGATTTGCGCAGGTTGGAATGAAAACTTGCTCACAGTTCCTACTGGATAGAATAGACTCTCCTCCACGAGAGCCTCTTGTACGCAGTTCTCGTCACATCGATATTTGCCGCCGTAACAACCACATACAGGCGACCAGGTAGGTCCTACTCTGGCGCAACAGCAGCTGAGAGGAATATGAGCTTGTGAGACGCAAGAATGAAAACGAAAGGGCAAACCTGAAGAGCAGATTATCGTTTAGTTTATCCTTCCCTACAGTGGGGCCACCACCAACTCCACTTGCTGATGTTCCTTTGATGGAAACAACGACGGTACTGTTGTCCGTCGACACAAAGACATGACCTCGAAGGCCGTCATCTGAGGGCTCCCATCCAAAGGGATAAGTCTACACCCCACCTCATGAGCATGCCAAAAAAAACTAATTGAATCGTGATAAAAAGGGTACGTACGGTGCCCCAGTCTGATAGATCGTACCACTGCGGGTCCTCTGGCAATATGTACGTATTCCACGACATCTTGGCGAGTACCAATAGCGCGTCTCGACTACCGGTATCTGGTCCTGGCACGTCCCACTCATCCCAGGCGACAGATATTTCATCGTCCTCTACGAGCTCGCCTCGCCGCCGTTTGCGCAGTCGGTTTCGGCTTGCTTCTTGAGCCTGAAAGAACTGCTGCTGCGATCTAGGTCTGTGGACTTTTGTAGAACGAGGAGTCAACGTGAAAGAAGTGCTGAATTCTGGTGTCGTCTCAGCGATTGACAGTCTTTGATGTTCCATCACATCTTTGAAGACGACCCTCGCTCCTGTGTGTGCGTGCACGTGACGCAAAGTAAATTCCAAAGGTTTTAAAGACGTCTTTTGGGGCTCGGGTGCCCAAGGCCACAAGGCCCAGGTGAACACCTTAGGGATGTACATGTCAAACAAGCTGATTGCACGTGGAGGCGTGTTTGGCTTTCAGCTCACAACCAGGAGTCAATGAACGAAAAAATTGTTTGATATTTTTCCAAAAAGTTTTCCTAATCCTTATGATACAGTTTGTGTCTATAAGTCACTCATTTCGTAAATCATTGGTTCGTTTCCATTTCGTTGGTCGTTAAAGCCGTGGCTTTTCATTAATCCTTGTCCTTTCTTTGGAATCTCTTGACCATAAAGAGGCAAATTGCCGCAACGACATTTGCCCCTCCAGCGAGTGCAATACTGATTTGGAAGATGTCTGCACCCGTGCGTCCAAGGACCTCGGTGGAGTACGTGTTCAACGCAAACGCCATGGGCACGGCGACCAACGTGATTGGAGCCGTTACGATCCAAATGATTGCAAGTGAGTCCGAAAAGTCTTTGAGTCCGACGACCTCTGAGAGCAGCGGTCCCAAGGCGGAGAAGAAGATACCACTGAGAACACCCTACAAATAGCGTATGAGTACATGATTGCGTCAGTCGCGATAAATGGACTCACATTGACCAGTGCGAAGAAAATGAGGAGTCCATAGTTCTTTGCGAACATCCAGATACACAAGCAGGTTACACCTGCCAGGAAAGTAAAGATAGAAGCCATGTTGATACGTCCTGTCGACGGTATGAGAGGTTTATCTTTTCTCTTAAGTTTTATGCTTACCCCATGCATCCAAGAAGAGACCCAGACCAGGTCGCCCAACTAAAGAACCAAGACGTAAGACAGGGTCGATCGTAGGCGTCTAAAAGCACATACCGAGTTGTCCAGCGGCCAAAACTGCCTGGATTGATGCCCCTTGTGCCTGGGTGAGGCCGACGCCGAGCGTAGAGTAAGTGGCGATTGACAGGAGCGGGATCATATAGCCGAGCATGACGAAGAAAGACCATAGGCAAATGAAGACGAGGCCGAGGTTCCTGAGCATGCCGATGCGCACGAGTTTGAATTTCGGGTTCATAATACGCATACGAGCTGTGGATTGTGGTTTGTCAGGATGACACATTCGGATGCAGATTTGAAAATACTCACGTCTGAAGAGGATGGTGGTGGGCGTGAGCATGACGAAGATGACCAGGCCGTGGATGATGTAGGACCATCGAACACCATGTTCTGCGAGGGCAGCACGTGTCGTGAAACTGAATACCAATCCACCGGCTCCGACACCGGCAGATGACAGACCCATTGCGACACCACGACGCTTCTGGAACCATTGACTAATGAGGGGCTGCGTGGCCATGAAATTCTAGAGGGAGACAATGAGTAAAAGAAACTTGGAGGCAGGGGAGGTACTGCATACCCAACCGACGCCGATGCCAGCCATCAACCCTTGGGTGAGTGCCAGTGCCCAAATCTGAGTGCTGAAACCAGCGAGGATGTACCCCAACGACATCATGATTTGAGCCAGAAGCAAGTTGACTGTGGAGCAAGTGATGAGTATTTTTGGAAGTCAGGCCAGAAGCACGGCGGAAAGAAGAAGCACGTACTTCGGAGAGGGAGAAGTTTGCAAAGGTAGCTTGTCAATGGAGAGATGAAAAAGGCAATGCTGACACCGAGACCGGCAATCCATGCGTATTGGATGTTTGGACCTTCGAAAGTTCTTTCCTGGATGAACCAAGAAGTGTACACGCCGCTGTGGGTTCGGGTAAGTCGGATGGGAAAAGGCGACAATCGGACGAGAGCAAGGCATGAAAACGACGACTTACTAGGTGGTTAACATGCCCCAAGTTGCCATTTGAGAGAAGAATTGGCATATGACGATGACTGTAGCAACACAGGGTCAAAACTGAATTAGGTAGGGATGAAACTTGCGCAGCTTACCCCAGCCAAAACCTCCATCTGGAATAGGACCATCGTCGAAAACAATCTTTTCAGTCTTTGTGACCTCTGTTCTGGCGGCAGCCTCCTGCAAAGCGGCCTGTAAAAACGACGAGCGCTCGGTTAATGGCACCATAAAATCCAAGGGCTCGGGCATAGACTAACCGGTAAGCTGTCTCTTGAAGCGACTGCCTGATGGTTTGTTACTAGCTGCGGGTCTGGAGTATGACTTATTAACGTCGGTGCTTGAGACTCGAGCTCATTGGCAGCCGCCGTCGCGTTATGTTCGGTCTTTGTCGACTCGGACAGGGGACGCGGGTGTTTCTCCAAGTCGGACTCCATGGCGCAAAGCAAGCGACGACTGCTACAGATTTTTTAAAACCAAAAATTTGTTTGGATTTTTATCCTTGTTTTTAGAAAATTGTAGAAAAACGCAGTCGGGTCCAAAAGGCTGATACACTCCAGATCTTTATTTAGCTTTTGAGGAATCATTTCAAGAGGGTGTTGCTTCGTGATTGTCGACCCATGAGAAGCGTTGGCTTGGTTCGCAGCTTTTGAATCTAGAAGTCCGGTTGAACCCCGAGATTAGGTGAACCCTAATGCCGAGGCCGGCCATTTTTGATGGGATTTTTCTGGGGGCGAATTACTGAGAGAATTATGTGAGGGAATTCTGAGAGACAGGTTGTTTGTATTTTTTATTGTTCAACGTATTTTATAGTAAGAATTGATGTCATTTGGAGCCTCCGCGCTGGTCTTTATGTCCAGATTGGGCACTGGACAAGACATCGGACAAGCAAAGGCCATGTAAGGGAGCATAACGATTTCCAAAATACTGAAGACAAGAGTTGAAGGAGATTTTGAAACCATAACGAGCTATAGGCAGATAATTTATGGTTATGAACGCCATTAATCGGGTACCTTGATGGCCTCAGGCATTAATTCACCCTGTCGACTAGGCAGTCGCTCGGTCGCCCTCGCTTCGAGTCCTGCCGACCCTTGAGCCAGCAGTTCACAGTCTGTTCTCCTCCTCTTCCTCGCAGTTTTATCTCTCCAGTTCTCGACACTCGACCGAGCAATAGGATTCGTTTGCATCTCGACCAATCGGATTCTTGACCTTGGTTGCTGTATTCAACGTCCTAGATTAAGCTCGCATCCTCGATCAGTACATAGCTGTATACTCTTACACACCTTTGGTTTACTCCCTACTCCCTCTTCTTATCTTCTCCCCCAACCTTCTCGAGGGTCCCCCCAACTCGCACGATTTTCGCCCAGAATATTTAACCAATATCTATCCATAGTATGTTCTCGTCCTCTGCACACGTTGCACAACACTCATTCGTCGCTAGAATGAACGTGCCACTCACTTCCCGAGAGGCTCCATGTGCAGCACCCACCGCCTGCTTCTGTAAGTGCCTGATCGGTTTTATTGTCATCTATCAGGCTCACGGTACCTCCATAGGCGGTCAGATATGCCCACCCGAATCGTACTATTGTTCCCTTCAATGTGCTCGGGTAGACGCCTTCAACTCACTCACGTTGGGCAAACCCCACGAATCATCAAAACCTCCAATGGCCCCTTTACCTACATTACCTCCCAACTTTTTCAAACTACCACCAAAGCCAGCCTTTCACGATGCCGACGAATTAGTGTTTATGAGCGAGGATCACGGGCCCTTTCAGGCGCAGCCTTCGCGTACCAAAAAACGCAAGTCGCGCGCTCCTCGGCGGCCCGTGCCTAGATCTAGCACGTCTAATACGACGTCTTCGGTTGCCGGTGACAGCACTGCCTCTCCTTCCACCTCCACCAAGCGATCCGAGTGGCGTAGCCATTACCGGCATACGCAATTCCGCGAGTCTTTGACCAACACTTCTGAGATTCCCTCTTTCCTGATCGACCAAGTTGAAAGTAGCACTAATGATCAGGTCACTCCTATTGTCGTCGGGGTTACCCCGGTCGAAGACGCCGATGCCTTGGCTCTCCCGGTGCTTACCGAGCCTCGACTACAGGGACAACAGGACCAACAGGGTACCGACCTCGTCGTTCGCATCGGCAGCTTTGGCATAGTCACTGGGTCATACCCGTCACTCACATGCACCGAGGCAGATACTCTCACGCCGTACGATTATACGACTGATGCCTCGAAGCGCCATACTAACAATCAGCGCTCTTCGGCCTCCTCTTACAATTCACTCTCGACTTCCGGAACCTCTCGCTCGTCTTTTACTTCGGTGACTGGAAGCTCGGATCGATCCCCCACGAGGTCCTTATATCGTACCTCCTTTTCAAAATCCCAACCTCGTCTTGGTTACGGTTCCGCCTTTGGTGGACATGATGAAGTTGTCACTTTAGAGGTGGCAAAGATGGTCGCACAAGCAAAGGAAAACTTATTGATGACTAAACGTGCCAGTCGTAAACGTTCGAGTACCGACGCCACCGCTCGACCGGGTACCTGTGAGGAAAACACCCAGCAAGGAATGGAGCCACCGGTAGTGGATTCCCAACCACCGGCAGTGCCTCTAAAGGACGCGGCAGCTATCCGAGTGCCCCCTCGAAAAGTAGCAAGCACGACTGTCCCAAAGTCCCATTGGCCACACTTTGGGGCTCCTATCACGTCTCGCTCGGAACAGAGGCTTCCGCTAGTCGCTCCAACTCCCTCGCACTTGCGTGCTACCGAGGCTCCTCCATCGCGCCCAATACCTGGGACAGTGGTCAAGACGACCACCATTGCGTCCAAAGGTCGTCTCCCCATTGGTACACCTCACCCGGTACCGCCACGACCAAAGACGCCTTCCAACGTACTCCCAGCCGGCATCAATCTCTCGCTTTCATCTAGGTCATTCTGTGCACCAGCATATGCTATGAGTGCGCCAAAGATCCCAGTTTCGACCCGCCCCCTACGCACCTCTCCAAGCAAAAAGTCATTGAAGACACAGAAAGAAGACTCTAACGCCAAGGCGGACCAACAGGCTCTGGAGGAGAGTTTCAAGCCGAGCTTTGAGCCAATGGCAGTGGCACAAGCCGAAGACTCGCGAGGCGTGGATGTGCTGGTAGTCAATGAGCTAGACGTCGCTTCGAGTGCACAGACGGGTTCACGGTTCACATTGTCTAACCCGCCCAAACCGCAACGGGAGACCAAAGGGCCTCCAACTCCACCTAAAGACAGTCCCGACAAAAAGAGCCATAGACCTACCCTGAGCCTGGTAGATCCCGCCCTGTTTATCCCTCCTTCGACGCACCTGGACGTCACCCCGCGTCCTTCTCCAATGGGCGAGCCAGAAAGAAGCCCAAGTACGGCAGGCGGGCCTCTCACACCGCGAGCTACTCCTCTCGGGAGTGGCCAACGGCCAGCCTGGCTATTATCGCCCACCGATACCTTTAATAAAGCAAGCCGCTTCATGTCTTCTCTACATCTACAACGAAACACACGCATAGGCAGTAATGGAAAGGACCTTTCTCCTTCTGCCGATGATGACACCGTTGATGCCCAGGCCTCCATGGCACAAAGAATGAAGTTTCAGACATCGTTTTCTCCTCTCCGCATTGCGGTCTGAGTGGAAACTTGCTTGAAAAGGATCGTCCTCATGATATTTACAAACAACACAATTGCCCTCAATCCAATTCTCCCAAGGTTTCGTTCGAATCAACAAACTACAGTCTTTACAGTCTAATGTCGCACAAAAATGTGCCCTCACGTTATGCCTCCTCATCCTTCTCACTCTTGTTTATGAATGATTGTATTTTGCCTTTCTCTTTTGTCGTTCTAGCGCATATACGTTCATCCTGGGGTGAACGTATGTCTTGTTATCTTTGTAGCTTTCTTAACACGGCTGGTTCTTGATTCTCACATGTTTGATTTCTGAGGTCGTCGCGCGCGCGGCTAGTTGCCTTCCTCCAGTCCTCTTCCTGCCTCCCAGCCTCTCTCAGCGCCACATCTTGACTTCACACACCAGCGTATGGCAGACACCGAGATTCTCAGATTTGGGGCCGAACTAAAGGTGAACCTAATTGAAGACGTCATACTATAAGACGCTAGCTCTGACATGGTCGGCTTTAGGATCAAGTGGACGTTATCCACGGAACGAACGAGGCCCAAATAGGGCTGTTGGGTGAAGTGAGCGCACATAATAGGCAACGCCCGAATCGACTGATCTGACCGAATGCGATCGTTCAAGATCCGGGAGCTTATATACGAGCGAGCGAGTTTGGAGAGGGACTATGCGACCAAGCTGTTAGCTATGACTAAGAAGATGCAGGCTAAGAAAGCCAAGCGAATGCAATCCGTGATTCTCGGCGAGGATCCGGCGAAGACGTTTACTGACGACACGCTGCGCTCCAGTACCCTTGATGCTGCGTATACGCAGCTCTTGACTGGGTGGGAGGAGAGTGCCTCGTTACATTCCACTTATTCTCAAGAGTTGGCGAATGGGATAGCGGAAGAGCTGAGGAAGCTCGAGAAGAAGAAGGAGGAGACAAAGAGGAATGTCAGTCGCGGGTTACCGTTCTGCTGCAAATATACTGAACCTGTCTTTTATAGCAAATGCAGTTCTACGCCAAGTTGCTCTCGGAGAGAGACAGGCTCTTCGCGGATAGGGCTAAGGTGGGTTACTCGGCTATCTGACGCACCATACTGATGCACGTCGAATCAGAGTCAGCAAAAGGTGGAGAAAGTCGCATATTTCAAATAACATCCCTCACTAGGGTCTTTATAGTATTACGACGAATGCGGCGAGGTGGAGGCGGCACGTCAGAAACAGGTGAGGCTCTTTAAATACGTGATTAACGGTTGCTAAAGTTATGTAGGAACGATCCTCTGCTCATGATAGACACTCGGAACGTATTGCTAGGCAATATGAGCAGCAAAAGAACGACATGCTCAATAGCAAGAAGTATGCCAATAGGCAAACCGAAAAGACTTTTGTTAACTGTTTATGCAGTAATTACATCGTGTCTATAGCTATGGCCAACAAGATAAAGAGCAAGCTATATGAAAGCGATATTCCTGAACTCGAGGATGTATGTATGCGGCTTCCCGAGTCCAAATTGAAACTCTGACCTCGCCTTTTACTAGCAATTTCGTAGGTCACTCGGTGGCTCTAGGTGAACCCTCTCTGATTACGGGCAGAGGATGTTCAGGCAAACCTGATCGCAAGGCTGGTCGAGATCCTCGCCCAGACTCAATCATTCACCTTGAATCATCTTGCTTCATTGACCACAAAGAATGACTTGATCCTGACGGCTGTCAACAACGTCGACATTATACGTGACCAAAACTTGTTTATCACCTTCAACCTTCGCCACTTCACCCCTCCACCGGATTGGAAATTTGAAGTCTGTGCATCCTACTATGACAAGGTATTTCTCTATACAAGTGTTACGAGTTGATCTTATAATTACCCAAGCCGAATCTGAACGTGGAACCTGCGCCGAAGGTCTTCTTGCAAAACAAACTTTCTAAGGCGGAGGCGAAGTTGAAAGAGGCGAAAGAGATTGTTCAGACAAAAGGTAGCTCAGAAAATCACCGGCCACCGATGTCCATTTAACTCGTTCAATGACAGAGCAAGAAGCCAATGCCAACCGAGTACGGATTCCTCAGGAGAAAAACGATGAGAAGACCGATGTAAGCATGCAATTACGTTGCGCTTTCGGGCCATCAATTCCCATTTTCTAGAAATATTTGGAGGGACTGCACCAGGTGACATTATACAAGACCTCGGTCGCGCTGCTCGAAAAGGAGCTCGAAGTGATTAGAACGGCGTTGGGAGGTACGCTCAGCTACTACGCTTGTGGATGTGTAATGACATGGATACAAGATGACATTGGTGCGCAACAGCCGCATAATTTCAAAAGCTCGTCATTTTCGATACCGACTACTTGCGAGTACTGTCATGTAGGTGTAGTATCAAATGCCACTTTATATTCTCACAACCGTCTAGTCATCAATATGGGGGCTTGCTAAACAAGGGAAAACATGTAAGCAGTGTGGAATCTCCGTTCATACCAAGTGTGAGATGAAGGTTGGTGACCCATTAGTGACATGGAATGTGCACTGACTTTCCTTTTAGATGCCTGCGGAATGTACTGGTACAAAGCCTGGTCATACCCATACTAGAAGCAGTCTCTCTTTGTCAAAGCTTGAGGCCTTTAGCGAGAGCAAGATGCTGTCACCGACGCCCAAGACCGCCATTACGCCATCTGCGGCTACACCATCTTCTTTCACAACTACGGCACCACCACCACAACACGAAGAACACCCAACAATTTGGGCCACTGTTGTGTTCGACTTTGTCGCGTCCTCTCCCTTCGAAATCTCGGTAAATGGTGAGGCGCTTTGATTCAACATTTATAGTACTAACTGTTGGTGTAAAACAGAAGGGACGCGGGTAAAAGTGATGGAAGAGGATGATGGCTCGGGCTGGATTAAGATCTTCAAAGAATCGACAGAAACCTCCGGGCTTGTGCCTGCGAGCTATCTTAAGCTCGACAAGGATGAAGACTCGGACGACGAAACTATGGTGGAGCCTAACCTCTCAATGCCAATTCCAGGTGCTCTTCCTACTCAACGCTCTAATCGCTATGGTATGATACTGCCAGACGGTGTTTATTCGGAGCCTAACATGTTTAAAGTGGTCGCTTTGTATGATTACGAGGCTCAAGGGGACGACGAGCTGCCCTTGGTGGCTGGTGAACGAGTCGAGCTGAGTGGCGGCGAAAACGGTGGAGATCGATACGGTGAAGGTTGGTGGGAGGGATTCAACTCTCATGGGAGGCTTGGGATATTTCCAAGCAATTACGTACGTATTGTTTCTCATTACAACGGTATTCTATGTCTCATCATCAGCAGGTACAACACATTTGATTTTGGTCCCCCTTCGACGATGCCACATAACTCGCCCATACCTTATCTCCGATTAGTGTACGCCGGACCCTGTTGATTGATTGTCAAAGAAAGTAATAATGCCGGAAAATCATTGTGAAATAATCAGACAATCCGGCGGCAGTGTAGACGCCTACTATAATGATTCAATCAATGATGCTGCCCATGATGCTGCTACTAATTGTAACATCAAATATGTTTATCAATCAGATCGAGATCTACACCATAGGAGGATGGCAATACTATAGAGTTGTAATTCTCATAGGAAGATCTAATAGACTCAATGGTTGGATTTGAGGCGAACATAACAGAACTATGAAGTGCCCTCACTCGGTGGCTCCCCCTTGATCACGCTTGGCTTTATCGTGTATTTCTTTTAAAAATGCATCCACACTGAGCCCTGCCTCGATGGGCAACCCAAACCCTGGCATGAGTTGACCCAGAAGCCCGGTGGCAAAAGCCCTATCAAGTTGCCTAACGCTCGATTGGAATGGAGCTGACTGAATGACCTTGCGTAAAGTCTCCTCTGGTGTCGATGATGGATCGTTTGGTAGATCCGGAGGTAGAAAATCTTGTAGGGAGGCAAGGACACCAGAATTTGCCGGCTCAAAAAGGGGTGCAAGAGAAGTAGGTGAGAGTACATCAGAGAGCGCGACAGATGTCTGCTGGGCTGCTCCTGCTGCCCCCGAGGGTGGAATCATCATATTGCCCATGAGCGCCCGGACTTGAGCGGCGATTGACTGTGCAATCGGGTCATTTTCTATTCCCGGCTGTCTTGTCTGAGTAGCCTCTACTGAGGTCATTTCATGGTCACGCGTCGTGGCTGTTGGTGCCGTTGTTGTGGTCGCTGGACTAAGAAGAGTCATTGTCAGATCAAACTTGCAGAGTATGGGCGGTTAGAATAAACGTAATGCTAAGATTCAAAACACGAGACAACAACAAGGAGATCTAGCGATCGAAAGTGCACTTACGCCGCAGTTGAGGACGTGTTCCATGAGGGCTGGAACGTGGGATCCTGCAGCAGTCCATTGACATTTTGCTCCACTCGTTCTAGGATCGTAGGTGAGGGATCCTGTGCAAATTTTCAGGATGGTTGACGCGGCAATCGAAAAAGACACATCCGTACCTGCACCCAATACTGAGGATAACATGTCAGGATCGGCGATTCCAACGCAGGAGATCGACTCACGAAATTTTTCTGATCAGAAGACTCGAATTTGAGTACAAAGACACGCCCCGAAGATTCAGCCACTTTGATGAAGGACGCGTCACCGGGGATTAACAACAACTCCTTTGGAGAAAATACACGGTTAATCACGAGATGAAAGCTATTCAAGTATAATACTGACTTCTTCGACAGTATCAGTTTCCCTGTTCTTCCATGTAAAGTGGACAAGCCCGTCGTCACTGGGTGAAATTGTGAGGAGACCCTTGGAGGGCAGAGGGTCTACCCAAGAAGTTGATTCTCGACGAAATGCGCGGCCAGCTTTGATGGTGAGCATGGTTTGCAGACAGCGAGCCAGACGAGGGAGGGATCTAAATGAAAGGGGAGCCTGATTCAACGGTCACACTTGTTTTTTTTGTCTTGTGATTGGTACATGGTTGGCTTCTTTCCACGACAATCTCCGAAAATAGTATAACGGTATATTTATCTGATGTTGGAGACGCAAATCCTTTGCTTAATGGATCGTGCCTGCTCTGCTTGTACTCTTACTGAAAACGGCGTCAATGAGGATTTGGAATTTAGACGAGAGAGGGAGATCTTCGCGGCGCAGTTCGTGAAAAACGCTTAACTCCACCAGTAATAATAATTGCTGGCAGGACGCGTGCAATACCTATCTGTGGCTAAAGAATCCGGTGACCAGCTTTGTCCGGTGTAAAGGTCTTTTCGGAGAGGCACAACCTATTCCAGACATAAATCAAACATATTCCTATTGCAGATACCAATTCTATGATCTGCGTCTTGTTTGCCCTCCACCATCTGTGTGTCTGCTCATTCTCCTCGATCTGGATTGCAAAAAACGGAAAATCATTTCACTCGCTTTGCTTGCACCGAGATCTCGTCAACAGTCCTGTTGGCGCAATGAATGGCTGCTCGGGCCCCTGTCCGGTCGAGGGTCCGTCTATATAAACCCAGCGCGAGAGAGAGGAGAGCAGAACGCCAACTCAAACAGGAAATGTTCCACCCCTCTTCTACGTCTGCGACGCATAGCTCTGTTTCGAGTCTCCAGCAGATCCCCCCTCGCTCGCAGCGCTTTATCCAGCTGCCCAACGCACCTCCCATTCCAGTCTATTTCGTCCAGGTTCCCGAGAGAGCTCTTGTAGGGATTCGTGGATCATTTGCCTCTGCTCCCCCGATGTATGTCTCACTCGGTCCTTGGTGCATGTCGCGCTAACAATGACATTGATGATAGCTGGCCCGAAACCACCGTTGTGGACCGAGATGGACAGTATACCTGGCGCCTCGTATGCAAGAACAATGTCGTCGTTTATATTCGTTCTCGGCCTGTCCCGAATGACCCTCAGGGTACGGACAATTTGCCTTTCCTGCATGCGAATGCTCACCCAAGTCTCCACAGGCGTGTGGGCCATCTCACCTACACGGGAAGAAATTTTTATTCCAGGATCCATAGCAGGATTTAATATTTGGTACCCAAATCCACCTTCACCACCAATCCCAGCCGCCTCGACGGTGGCTGGTCCGAAGGATATTCCTACTCTGCTAAGTATGAAGCTTTGTCCAACCTATCCCACTCTGTACCTAACTTTTATCAAAGCACACCTCCGTGATGACACATTCCGTGGTCGTCGCTGCAAAGTGTGTGGAGGGTTTGATCAGCACGACATTTATTGCCCAAGCATCCATTCCGATTTTACATGTGGATGGTGCCACCTCACGGATGGATGTCATGAACTTGGATGTTCTGGCTTTGTCAATCAATAACTCGTTCCCCAAGAGGTTTGGATCTCAGCCGCACGTAATCGTTTGGACTCACAATGATCACGGAAAGTTGACTCGGAAATACCCAGCAGTTTCATCATTCATACACGCATATATTGGACTGCTTTGGCTCTTTTGCATGAAATAGCATTGGAAGAAACAGAATATAAACTATGTTACACAAAGAATGCATTTGATACACATCCTCCTGCCCTGCTCGAAGAATGAGGTTTAAAATCGTAGATCGTCGATAATTGCGTGATTGTACATGAAGAGTTGCAAGTGGTGGAAGAGATGATTAAGATAGGCTCGCTCAGTCGGGGCTCCGCATAGGGTTATCCTCGAGCATGTGCTCAGACGCCTTGGTCATGTCTCTCGACGCTCGTGGCGAGTCTCTTTGCCACCGCGTGAGATCCGTCTGAGGGCCGAGGTTCCATTCTAAAAGGGTCCGCGCTAACCGTCGAACGGTCGAGGGTCGCGCAGGACTTGTACTTGAGGGTGTACGTGGGACGACGGGAGAACCGGTAGTAGAGCTACTGGAGAACATGCTGAAAAAGGAGGAGGCGGGTGGTTTTGTTGGGGTGACTGTTGCGGCATTTCCGGGCGGTAGGACAAATGGAGAAGCGGAATCACCATTTCTTCGATCTGTAGGTGATTCTAGCATGTTGGTGTTGGCATTAAACGGGACGGTGACTGTGTATTGGTTCAAATGAGTCTCGCGCTTGCGGGCTATACGTCGGTCTTGAGAGGGCAAAAGGAATCATAAAATGAGATTAAAAGAAATCTAGAAGAGGAAAGGCGTACCTTGAATCTGTTTCTTGGTAGCATCCATGTTCCACGCATCTAACGAAACACAAATATACCTTAGTAATTCGATGGGTGGCGACGGCCTTAATGCCGCTCACCAAGAGACATTTCCAGAGAGTCACGATTGCTTTTATTTGAGGATGTATTGCCGTTTGTGTCTCTGGGCCAGGCAGTTGGAGCGGTTGAAGCCTTACGCCTCAACGGGCCCGTATTTAATTGGACATCGTGTTTATAGGAATGAAGGACACCCTGGGTCGCTTTTTGTCGTGTCGCATTGGACATTCTAGAGCCTCTGGCGACGAGAGAGCTCCCACTAGGACGCCTGCCACCATCTTCGTTGAAACTGGCGAGCGAGCTTGACGAGGCCATGGCAGGATCGAGCGCAGAGGGCAAGAGCGGCGCGATTCTATCCATCATTTATGGATTCTTGAAAAGAAAAAAGAATTATTGAGAATATCCAAGACGATTTTGCGAGCCTTTCTGCTGCCGCCTGGCAGAGGGGCGAGGTCCAAAACTGTATTGCCATCAACGCCTCGTGCAAGGGAAGTGAGAAACTGTAAACCTTAGCCACAGCGAGAGCGGACCGTTATGAACGTTCCCGACGACGTCCCCTGCGACGCTCTGGCTATCCCGTTTGAGGATCAGATTGATGCGTTTGTGAACAGTTTTCCAGAGCATCTTGCCGCCTTGAAAGAGCTCGCCACCGACGGTGAAAAACTTGAAAAGCTGTCCATTTTACTCAAAAACCCCCAATACGCTCTCCATGTCGCAAGACTCTTTTCTCCTCTTCTTGTCGATCTTTGCGCCCGTTGGCTCGACGACGACGAGCAAGACGAATCAAAATTTGCAGTTTTTGGCTTGCTGCTCCCCGCCCACGAACAACTATACCCGTAAGGCTTGTTTCTATACGTCTCTATCTGTTTCTAATTGAACCTTGTTTCAGCGTACTATCTCAATTCCTGCGCAGGCCCTCACTTGTCAATGGGCCACTCGGCTTTGTGACCGCCGAAAATGTCGCGCAAATCCCATTAAAAACGCTCCAGACCCTTCTTCTTGCCTATCATCGGCTCATAGAGGCCTGTTGTCATCTTCACGAAGAGTTTAAGTGGCCCAATACCCCTTTACAATGCTTGTTTGAGCCGCCGCATCCAGATGCTGGCGTTCTTCTCTTGGCGATTCGTTGCTTTGCTTTCCATGTGGGGATGAACGAGCCCGCCCGTGTGGAGCTGGAGGAAAAGCTCGTCGGCTCCCCCGAAAAAATCGACCCTTTTGTCGACACTGGTTTCGGCAATACCGTAGACGTTTGGGTCCTTCCTATACTCGATTCGCAAAGAATACAAGAAGAGCGATCGCTGTGTGACGAGACCCTTCGGCTTTGCCACGGTTCTCCCAGGCTGAATGCATCAATGCTAAGGTATGCTTCCTTACGATACCTGTCAATTCTAAACTAACATTCAATTAGTCCAAGAGTAGCCTACATTGGTGGAACTCTACTACTAAAGGATAGCACAAACACGGTCGTAACAAACTATGTCCAAACCAAAAGCAACTCGGTTGCCCTCCAACAAGTAGCAACGCTTCTCACTCGCAGAATGCCCATCCTTCTCTCAGGACCCTCTTCGTCTGGAAAGACGACGATGATCGAGTATCTTTCCGCGTCCCTACACACGACAACCTCCAATGTTGTGACAATCCACCTGTCAGATACGTCACTAGATCCACGCTCGCTTCTGGGATCCTACGTCTCCTCGACCCAAGACCCCGGCACATTTGAATGGAAAGATGGTGTCCTCGTCCAGGCATTAGAAGAGGGCAAAGTTCTCGTCCTTGAGAATATCGACAAGGCCAGTAGTGAAGTACTTGGCACTCTTTGGCCTTTGGTGGAGAGTCTCAGCATGCTCAAGCCCATTGGTTCACACGCACGCTTGGATGTGCTTGGCCGCAAGACCGTCATTGCCAAAGAGGGATTTGCACTCTTTGCGACACGCACTGTTCCTGCGTCTGAGAGTGGTTCCCTGCCACCACCCACTTTCCTTGGCTCCCATAAGTGGAGCCGGGCCGATCTTTCCAGTTGCTCGGACGATGAAATGGTGCTTATTATTTCGAACAAATATCCCACGTTGGGGGCTCCACTCATCAAGTCTCTCACCCTCGTTTGGAATGGGTTGAATGGCCTAGAGAAATCTCATCCCACCACCATTGCTCGCCCGATACATATGGGCGATCTCATCAAATGGGCCTCTCGAATTCAAATTTTACTACGAAGCAGTCCAGGTGCTGTAGTCGACGCAATGGAAGAGGACGAGCAAGCCGATGCTCCTATCTCCTCGTTTATCCTGAACCCCAAGATAAGAGAGGAAGTCTTCTTGGCAGCCCGTGATATTTTCTTTGGCTCTGTTAACCCGTTTAACGAGTCATCTAAAACCCGTATTGAGGCTGGGCTCCGCCTTCTTGCAGATGGGCTTTCAATCAGTGCCGACCGTACCAGCTGGCTCCTCGAAAAGAGGACGGCTGAGATGGAGTTGAGAAAGGACCAGGATGGGCGTATCACCCAGGTTTCATTGGACCGTATTGTTCTCAATGCTGCCAGGACTTCGTCCCCCATTTTTGACCAAGTTTCCACAAATAGTCGATTTGCGTTGCATCGACCTTCACTCAACCTTCTGTCTTCTCTCGCTGGATGTATTCAGGCCAATGAAGCGGTGCTGCTTACTGGCGAGACAGGGACGGGCAAGACGACGGTGGTGACTTACCTGGCATCGCTTCTCTCCCAGCCATTGGTGTCACTAAATTTATCGCACCAAACCGAGTCATCGGACCTTTTGGGTGGATATAAACCTCTTGACGCACGCGTACCCGCTCAGAACATTCAGCAGCAATTCACCCAGTTGTTTTCTAAGACGTTCAGTCGGGAAAAGAACGTCAAGTTTGAAGAAGCTATCCGAATCGCTGTATCGGGTGGAAAGTGGAAGCGGGCAATCGCTCTATGGAAGGAAGCCGCGGGGCGGGCGGAGGAAAGAATTCAAGAAAAAAACAAGGCGGATAAAGAAAAGAGGTAAGCTTGATGACCATGTCCTTCTCTCAGAGCAACCATATACTGACCCGGTTTCAAGTCAGGATGGTCCTCGCAAACGACGCAGACTCGACGATTTTGCTGGCTCGCCTGCTTCTAGTGAACAATGGGCCACCTTTCGACAGGATGTGGCGGATTTCGAAGCTAACCACGTTCTCTCGAGCTCCAAGGCGGTCTTTCATTTCGTTGAAGGGCCACTCGTCACAGCGCTTCGGCTCGGGCAGTGGTACGTGATTCTGCAAGTAACTTGAAAAAGGTTTTGAACGAATTTCAGGGTTCTACTTGATGAGATCAATCTCGCGAGTGCCGAGACATTGGAAGCAGTGGGCTCAATCCTTCACGACTCCACTGGTTCAATTACCCTGACAGAAAGAGGTGACTTGGAGCCTGTCGTCCGCCATCCCAATTTCCGTTTGTTTACCTGCATGAACCCGGCAACCGACGTAGGCAAAAAGGATCTCCCACCCCACATTCGGGCGCAACTGACGGAGATCTATGTCTCACCACCGGACGCGAATCGAGATGCACTACTTGCCATTGTCAGTCAATATATCGGCCAAATCGCTATGGCTGACCGTGCCGCCATCTTGGATGTCGCCGACTTCTATGTGGCAGCAAGAAAGTTGTCTGAAGGTGGACACATTGCCGATGGTGCCAATCACAAGCCACATTACAGTATGAGGACCCTGACACGGGCCTTGACATTTGCTGTCGATGCCGAGCCTACATTTGGCCTTCGAAGGGCTATCTGGGAAGGTGTTCTGATGGCGTTCTCCACCATTTTGGAACAAGACAGTGCCACTACACTCAAAAATTTGGCTGCAAAGCATTTGTTGTCCAGTGTGAAGAATGTCAACTCTCTACTTGCGCAAATCCCAGCGCCTCCTGATGACAAAGATCGGTACATGTCCGTTGGACCGTTCTGGCTGGAAAGAGGCTTGATCGAGCCACAGCCAGTCTCTCATTATGTCCTCACGCCATCTGTGCAAGCAAAGGTGCTTGACCTAGCCAGAATCCTCACAACACGTCGGTTCCCGGTATTGATCCAAGGTCCCACGTCCAGTGGAAAGACCAGCGTCATCGAGTACCTAGCCAAGCGAACTGGTCATCGTTTCGTACGCATCAATAATCACGAGCATACAGACATCCAGGAATACGTCGGGTCGTATGTCACCAATCCGAAGACTGGCCTTCTTGTGTTTCAAGATGGTCTACTTGTGCAAGCACTTCGCAGGGGTGACTGGGTCGTCTTGGACGAACTCAATTTAGCTCCCAGTGATGTCTTAGAAGCGCTTAACAGGCTATTGGATGACAATCGGGAGCTTGTTGTTCCGGAGACAGGCGAAATCGTAAAACCACATCCACATTTCATGCTTTTTGCCACACAAAACCCGCCGGGGTTGTATGCGGGGCGCAAAGTCTTGTCCAGAGCTTTTAGGAATCGCTTTCTTGAGCTCCATTTCCAAGACGTTCCTCAGCAGGAACTAGAGCAGATCATTAAAGAGCGTTGCGAGATTGCTCCTTCGTATGCGCAGCGCATTGTTGCAGTATTTCGTGAATTGCAAACCCGGCGTCAGTCTGGTCGTGTCTTCGAAACCAAGCACGGGTTTGCAACTCTACGCGATCTTTTTCGCTGGGCAGGTCGAAGCGCAGGAAGCTATCAAGAACTCGCAGAAGATGGGTATATGCTTATTGCCGAAAGAACGCGCAAGGAAGAGGACAAGATGGTGGTCAAAGAAGTGCTAGAGAGCATCATGCGTGTTCGCATCGATGAAGCAGCCATGTACGATATCCGCAGCCCCCGCGTCGCCGAGTCACTGCATTGTCGAATCCCAGACGATTCCTCCGTCGTATGGACCTTTGCAATGCGTCGCTTGTTCGTCCTTCTGGCTCGTGCACTTTGTCATAAGGAGCCGACGCTACTCGTTGGAGAGACAGGATCGGGGAAGACCTCTGTGTGCGAACTCTACGCAAACGCAATGAGCCTGGAGCTAAGGGCTGTTAACTGTCATCAAAACACCGAGACAGCGGACTTGCTTGGGGGCCAACGACCTCTTCGGCACCGTGCTTCGTGGTTGGAGGAAAGGTTGCAGCGGGTAAAAGCGTTGCTTACTGAGATGAGTATCCCCCTCGATGACGAAGATACAGAAGACTCTTTATTGGCACGCGTAAATACGGCACTCATTCCAGTAACGAACTCCAAGGAAAAGGCTACTCTTCAAGAGGCCACAAGGCTACTCAAGCAGCCTGTTCCTCTATTCGAATGGCAGGATGGTCCGTTGGTCCTCGCCATGCACTCGGCTTCTCTCTTTTTGCTTGACGAGATATCGCTGGCAGACGACTCGGTTCTTGAACGCATCAATAGTGTTCTTGAACTATCTAGAACCTTGATCTTAGCAGAAAAGAGCACATGGGATCCACAAAACCAGGAAATCACAGCTAATCCCGAGTTCCAAATTGCCGCGACTATGAATCCTGGTGGAGATCATGGAAAGAAGGAACTTTCTCCAGCCTTGCGCAACCGTTTCACAGAAATTTGGGTACCCATGATTAGTAGCCGCGAAGATAGGTTGTTAATTGTGCGCGCCTCGTGGAAGCATGCGGCCTTTCAACCCTTTACTGAAGCTGTTGTTGACTTCTTACACTGGGTAACTCAAGCACTCAAAGATGATGGCGCCTACGGGCTACGTGACCTTTTGGTGTGTACAGAAGACCTTTCCGAAAGAGACGCCCTGACCTTTCAAATCAGGCTTGGGTTCAGTTCTCCGATGAAATGGCAGAAAAACCGGGACTTACCCCAGAGGAGATCTTCGTGAGTATCAAATTTTAGTTGGATTCTTCTATTCTCATCACTTATCTAGCATCACTCTGCACACATGGTTGTCCTGGATGGTCTGGGTTCATTGCCACGAACTCAGGGATGGAGCAAAGAGCAACTCTCTGAGTTGAAGGGACGCGCACTCGCAATGTTGTCATCCCTATTCCCAATAAGCTCTCCCGTATTCTCACACCAGGTCATTCTTGAGCCAGACACCGTGGCCATTGGACCCTTCCAAATCCAGTGTGGGCCTCTCCCTCCAAACTCGCTGGCGTTTGCGTTTCAAGCGCCGACAACGTTAGAAAATGCTCGCCGCATCCTCCGTGCTTGTCAACTCAATAAATCCATTTTGCTAGAAGGCAGTCCTGGAGTGGGCAAAACAAGTTTGGTATCGGCGCTGGCTTCTTTGGCCCGTCAAACGCTATGCAGAGTCAACCTTTCCGATCAAACAGACTTGATCGATCTGTTTGGATCAGACCTCCCCCTGGAAGGCGGCGCGCCAGGCGAATTTGTGTGGAAGGACGCAGAATTCCTACAGGCGCTCCAACATGGTCATTGGGTTCTTCTGGACGAGATGAATCTGGCACCACAATCAGTTCTCGAAGGGTTAAACGCTATTCTCGACCACCGTGGCGCAGTATTTTTGCCGGAGCTCGGGCGTTCTTTCACGAAGCACCCCAACTTTCGGCTCTTTGCGGCGCAAAATCCAGCACAGCAAGGAGGTGGTAGAAAAGGCCTCCCAAAATCATTTCTCAATCGTTTTACCAAGGTTTACATGGAAGAACTAAATGCAGATGACCTCCTCATTATCTCTAAAAACCTGCACCCCACTCAGTCGGAAGATGAGCTTCGTCAAATGATTGCTTTCAATTCAAGTGTTCATTACGAAGCTACCGTGCGCAGGTCGATTGGTCGCCAGGGTTCACCTTGGGAATTTAACCTTCGGGATATCATGCGCTGGCTTAACCTCCTTGAATCAGCGAATCCTCTCGAGCGTGATCCCGGAAACCCAGTGGAATATATGGACGAAGTCTACTCTCAACGCTTTCGAACTAGTGGCGATCGTCTCAGTCTCCGCCTAATAGAGGAGCGCGTGTTCCCAAGCCTGCATGAACCAGTGTCAGGTGTTCATGCCTCATTCTCGGCGAGGTATGCGCAGTTTGGACACTCGCTGATCCAACGAAAGTCTGCTTGGCGCCAGCCCACCTACATTGCCCCACTCTCGTCGACGCACTTCAAAGTTTTCCAGGCAATGGAACAATGCGTTCAGCAAAGTTGGTTGACGATTCTGGTTGGTAGCGCGAACTCTGGCAAGACCACAGTACTGCACCAGTTTGCGGCCCTTAACGGCGAAACCCCGATTTCATTCTTCGCTACAAGCGGAACTGATGCGTCCGATCTTCTTGGAAGCTTTGAACAAGCACAGAGTCCACCATTCGCCAATCAGCCCGTTTCGGATGACAAATCGGGCCGCAGGTCGCTAGATGGTATGAGGAGTATTCCGTATAACGCTGACGATAAAGTTGCAGGATTTACACCACTGACAGTGCCCACAGGAGATATTCACACCACCATGAAAGACAATGAAATTGCATCTGGCAACTCGGCAAGATCCAAAGGGCGATTTGTGTGGGTTGATGGTCCTCTCGTCAAGGCTCTCAAAAATGGTACCTGGTTCATTCTCGACAACGCAAATCTTTGCAATCCGTCTGTGCTTGATCGTCTTAATTCTTTGTGTGAGCCGAATGGTGCACTTACACTTACAGAAAGGGGTTTACTTGATGGGAAACCCTTAATCTTGCGTCCTCACCCCAATTTCCGACTATTCATGGCAATGGATCCGGTCAACGGTGAACTCTCGCGGGCTATGCGAAATCGTGGGATTGAGATCAACATGGCCATGACTGACGTACTAGCGGGACAAGCTGTCAACCCACAAACCATCTACAACAAACCATATTATGGTGGAGCCCTCAATGCTTTTGGTCATCTACATCTGAGATTGGTTCGACACATGAGTTTTCTGCTATCATCTTGCCAAGACCTTCCGCTGGATATTCGCCTTGAATTCGTGCTTTCACAGATGTCACAACTTGACGCGTTGCTCTTCCTCCGTCTCAAAGATTCCCAGCTCCAGCCCGTAGTCTCCACAATTTTGGAATCACGTACCGACTTCTTTGATATGCCACGAATTCTTGCAAAAGAACTAACACTTCCACTTGAATTTTTGGCAACAGAGGTGCGAATATCTTTTCTGTCGCGAGTATCGCTAATAGATCACAGGGTACCGAACCGTTGCTCAATGCTAATGTATACGCTAGAATACAAAACAGAGGCGCGTTGGATTCCTTAGCGTGGAATGCGCTCAAACGTACTGTGACACTTCGATTGTGGAAAACCGATCACGAATCAGAGCAAGAGTATGGATACCTTGAGGGGAACAGTATATTCGAGATTTCCAAGAGCCTTGTTGAGGGGCAAGCCTTTGGAAGAGAAGTTACTCCCGAGGTCAAGGCGATCTACCCCCTCCTATACATCACCAGACGCTTTTTAGAAAGCATTGTTGCTACCGTGTCACCTGTACACGTCAGTTCACTGGTTGTGAGCCAACTACTTCCTTCGCTTATACTGAATACAGGATATTGCTGCCTGCGTTGCGCTTGCTGAGCTGTGGGTAACTGCTCGTGAGATGACAGAGAAATCTACCCTTGACTATACGCTATGGCGTTCATTACTCCAAGATTTTGATCGCTTGCTCCCCAAATTGATTCTTCCCGACCTGAGGGATGCTATAGCTGCGGCACTTCATAGCATGAGACTAACGAGTGGCTTTGCAATGGACAACATCTGGGCCCATCAAAAGCCATACTTTGATGGACAACGGCGGATTGATGCCATGTTAGAGGAGTTACAAAAGGACCTGTTTACGGAGCGACCCGGTACGCATTTTCCGAGCCCTTCGTACTATCTACTCATATGACCTAGAACATCGTCGCACTAAGCTCCTTGATTTGGCCGCTCTAATCTCCATTGAGTCACCTCAAAAGCCCGTTCCTCATGAACCCATTGCGGAGAGTCCCGTCAGTTCTTTTTTTACGTCCCAGAGGATCCAGTTCTGATATGTTATATTTATAGGTTTCGGTCGAGACTGATGATCAAGAGCTCGTCAAACAACTAATCCTACTTCAGCTGCCTATACTCCAGCTGGCCATCAAACAGGTATGGAAATACAAGGCAGATGTAGGCCGACTGATAAAACAGGATCCAGGGGGAAATAAGCATCCCAATCCTCGCACGATACTGTGAAATTGCTCTTGACATTGTTGGATTTCCGAAACGCTCTGTAGTATCGACCAAGGCGATTGAATGGATCATTAGAACGCAATCTAGTCCGTGTTTTATCTTGCTATAATGGCTCTTATTGAAGCTTCTGATTTTAGTGGTTGGAGGTCAAGTGGCGAATGCATTTCACATTTGGTCTACTGTGTTGTGGCACATCGACCCTGAGGTGCAGTAAAACGTTTAACAATTTTACATATCCTGATGTTTCATCCGTAGAATGGTGCAAGATGTCTGACCATCCCAAGCACTTTGCTTTCTACACTCCGGCTATGGTAAGCCTTTTGTACATTTTCTCATAACGTATTCTCACGCGTTGATCAGCTCTCGCACTGCACACACGATTGCGGGCTCCAAGGCTTATAAAATCACCCTCCATGGCTCGCTTAACGCCGCCATGCTGGAATGTGACTTACCCTTCATTTCCCGTGTTGAGACCCTTTCAACGCTTTTTATCAATGACTTGATGATAGTAAGTGAGGGTTCCACCTGCTTGATTCATTCATTGAACTCCAGTACCCAGGCATCATCGGCTGTGTCAGAAAGCAATCAAGATCCATTTACCATCACCGACGAAACCGGATACAATGTTTTGCCCATCTTTACTCTCAGCGAAGGTCTCGATGAAGCCCCTTTGGTAGCGATCCTGACAAAGTTGCTTGAGTCATGTCATACCAAACTATCCATTTCACTGCCGTCACCAACCCGGATTGAGGCATTAGCTTCTGGATGGGTATATCTTGGGTTGTTGATGATCCACCTTTACGTTCCAAACTACCCTTTGGACCCTGAAGGAGCCAATTTTTCCCGCCATAAACAACTATTGACTACCCGAGATCATTTCATTGCCAAGATTGAACTCTACAGAAATGCCGAAATGTTGTCAACTGGGCAGTCCACAAATCTCAAGATCCAAGAGCTGGAGGGTCAACTACGCCACACAAGAAGCCTCATCCAAAACCTTCCTCCTACCAGAGGTGTGGCAAGGAAAACGGTGGATCTGCAATCCTTGTTCTCCGAACTGGCGCGTTTTCATGATCAGCTTCTAGATGTTAACCGTATTCGGGAATTGCTACGAGCTTGCGTGGACAATGACCCTACCGCAGCAAGTAGGGAACAAGTTAATCAAGACTCGTGGTCCCAATTTCTCGAGCGCATTCGTACAAGATATGCACTTATGGGGGATTTGTGGTATCCCGTAGATGCATGGATGGGCAGAGTACGGGTGGGTATGAGTCTACTGCGACATGTAGCAGCAGCTCGCTCCCAAGAAGTTGAATCTGCATCAACATCCTTTTTACGGGCTCTTACATCCTTTCCCTCCGTTGTCGGATATGATATGATCCGCTCAACCAAACTTGCTCCACCTCCCCATCTTGACCCTCACGAGTGGTCGGCAGCACGCATCTTAGCAAGTATATCACATATCCGAACTGGTGACCCGTTCGAGAGACACTGTGAATCCCTTTGGTTATCCTTCGAACAACTTTTTGGATTATGGATCAAAGACAAGATGAAAAAAGAAGCGGAAGAGAGGGAAAATGCTTCTCTCTACAAGCGGAAAAAGGACATAGTAACAATGCAGGCCGAGGAGGACGAAGAGGCTGAGGAATTCCGACGATTGTTTCCTGAGTATGAAGATGTCCTGGACGAAAACAGCACTCAAATCAAAACCAACGCACCATTTCGGCCGCACATCTCGCCATATCAATTATTCCTAGCCTTGCCATTTCTCGCAACATCACCAATTGTTACTGCACGCCATTCCCCCGCGGCGGCACTAAACCTAGCATCCTGGACAAGTCAAGTTGAGCATGATCTGCACCCTGATCTCGATGGCTCGAGTCTCATCTTCCGCGTTCAATACTTGAACAAAGAGTTGCAACGATTGAATCAAACCCCATCGTCCACAAATGGATACGATTTCTATCATGACAGCAACGTACAGGAAGTTCATCGGGCATTGGACATAGTGACAGCCCTAAATGAACGATTATCTACGCTAGCAGAAGCATGGCCAGACCAAATGGTGTTACGGCACCTCTCCGAGCGATGCGATGCCATAGCAAACTTGGATGTCTACTCCAGTCTTGCTAAAGTCCTCTCCGCGCTCGAACAGTTGCTATTGCAGACGGATGATTGGCAGAAATATGCCAATAAGGAAAATGGGATCCTCGATTTCCAGCAATCCCTCGGAAATCTGATAATAGACTGGAGGAAAATAGAACTTTCGTGTTGGTTCCACCTTTTGGATTCCCAAGCAGTCGTATTCTCCAATGGCGTAGCGGATTGGTGGTTCCGCCTGTACGAGAGCATTGTGGAAACGTCAAAGTCTGTGGGAGACGAAGCCGAAAGTGATTTCCTGAGGGATATTCTCCCTTTGTTGGAAAACTTTCTTATTTCGTCCCCGCTTGGTCAGTTTTCCGCCAGGCTACACCTACTAGAAATGTTCAAAACCTTCATTGTCCGTGTGTATCCAGAAGGATCTTCTCTTGCATTTTTGCAAAGAATGGCCAAACTTTTGGGGGCACTTGTGGATTTCTATCAGCAATTCAGAGTCAAAGTGCAGACCGCCCTTGCCACTCGTCGAGAGGCCATTGACAAAGAAGTCAAGTCGTTCATCAAGCTCGCCAGCTGGAAGGATATCAACGTACTTGCTCTCAAAGCTTCCGCTCAGAGAACCCATCATCAGCTCCATAGATCTATCCGAAAGTTCCGCGGCGTGCTACAAGGGCCAGTAGCTGAGCTTCTCACAGCTTTGCCTGAACAGCCAGCTCAGAAACGTGGAACAGGGGTTTCAAACATTTCAAGCACACCATTTATCAACGTGGTCCCTTCCCTCAATCGAAGCCAGACTGTGGAAGCGCACCTTCTCAAGTTACAAGATACTCTTCAGGTGTTTCATTCCGTATCATGTACCGTTGAAGTTCCCTTCCTCGAAGCGAGTACCGGCCGTACGGACGAACTCTCAGACACCATCCTATCTCGTATCAATGACTTACAAAACTCCATTCCACCCTCGCATGCCAGTAGCAAGAAAGGTTGGGAAAAGAACCTCCTCACGCGGAAAAAGAAAGCTTTGGCAGATTTGTTCAAGGCCTGCAAGGAAGTCGGTCTACCTCACCAACTTGGCATTAAGGAAAGAGCCTCACAAAACGATCGTTTATGGATCATGGAGCGCCGAGTACCTATTCCACAGACCTCTGAAATGACAACAAAGATGGACTGGTACTTTGATAAAGTCAGGTTGTTGCTACCAACTTTGCAATCATCCCTTGGCTCCCATTCTAGTGATGTCTCAACACGGGATATAACCAAGCTCCTCAACTACGCGCATGTCTTGATGCACTTTGCTCTCGAAGCTCGCTCGGGGTACGGCTATATTGCAGTTGCAGACCATAAACTGACATTTTTGATAGCGTCCATATCCTGAGTGAATTCTGTTACGAGATTGAGTGCTTCATCGACTCACTATCCGACGCGAGAGATGACAATGGCCTCACCTTGGTGGGACCTTCTGCTCGTTTATATGTGATAGACCACCTATCATTGCTGTCATATACGATCTCGGCTACAGAGGAAGCGGTCGAAGCAGCCGTAGAGTTTTCTCGAAGCGGAAGGACTGTGCATGTTCTCGAAGAGGAGTTTATCACCCAGATTCAGCGACAACTTATCAAGATAAAGGAGTACAAGGAAGCGCTAAGCATTGTCTATAAACGCATTTCGCGGAGCCAATTGCCTATTTTGCTCTCGGGTATGTTCTCTTGCTTTTAATCTCCAGTGGCTTATTGAATTTATTAGATGAGTACAAATCTGCCAAAGAAGCCACTCACTTAGTGGAGGGTCTCTGCCAAATCATGTGTGAATGGCAAAGTCGTGAAGTCCGGGCGCGTCACCTTACCGGCGCTCTCGTACAAGCTCTCACGCGAAAGCTAAGTGAGCTTATCCGGGAGCCAATCGACCAAAGTGGCGTAGAGAAGGACATTCCTGAGCGACCTATTGGAATTATGCTCGTGATTATGCAACGGTTGCATTCATTAGAGCCTCCTCTAGCAGCCCCGTCATTCTTAATCAATGGTCACTCTCGTCGTCGGCAACTATGGGCTATTCTCGATGTCGCTCATCTATGGCAAGAGCTCCGGTCATTTATAGCGGACCTCCATAATGCTTCTGAAGCGACTGCCCTAGCTCGGCGGCTGCTTCCATTCCTCCAAAGATTCCATCACTTAGTGAACAAGTTTCTTAAGAGTCTCACGCTCTGGACAAAATCATTGTTCAAATTGGCATCCATTTTGGCGACACTAGGCCTCAACCTCGCCGAGAACGGCTTTTGCAAGGCGAAGGACAGTGAAGAAGAAGCCGCTGAGCAAGGCACTGAAATGAAAGCCGATGGGACAGGCGTGGGAGAAGGGCAGGGAGAAAACGATGTCAGTAACGAGATTGAGGATCCATCACAGGTAGAAGGACTGCAAGGTCAGGACGAAAAACCTGAGCAAGAAGTTGATCGCAAAGAAGACAAGAAAAACGAAGGTGGTTTGGAAATGGAAGATGACTTTGAAGGAGAGCTAGAGAGTGTGCAACAAAGCGAGGATAACGATTCAGATGAAGAAGATGAAGGAGACGAAGAGATGGACGAGAAAATACAGGATTTGGACCCTGCAGATCCTGACGCAGTGGACGAAAAAATGTGGGAGAGCAAGAATACCAATGATCAGGACGACGGAACGCAGGACGACAAGGAATCAAAGGAGAACAAAGGCGATTCCCAAATGGCCGCAAAGGAGGACACTTTACATCAGCAACGCAAGGAAGATCGTGAAACAGATGCGCAGAGAGAAAAAGAAACATCACCTCCCCCAGAAGAATCAGAAGAGCAAGGGGACGATGATGGTGGCCCTGACACAGAAAATTTGCCAAACGAAGCTGGGGCTCAGATGAACAGTCAGATCCAAGAGGAGGAGATACTGGATTTGCCGGAGGAAATGGCCTTGGAACTTGAAGGGGATACCAACCTCTCCGAAGCAGAGGGGGAGGGGGGTGATTCTGACGAAGAAAGCGCTCCTTCGGTTGATCCAGGCAAAGAAGATCACAACATGGAGGAGGAAAATCGATCAGAGAGCGGATCTATCGACGGGCAACGAGAAGCCACCCCCGACAATGCCGAGTCAGGTAAAGATGACCAGAGCCTTCCTCCAGACATCGTCGCCAAACCGGACCAGACCCCTGGTGGAGAGCAAAATGATTCTACGGCAGAGACCACAGCATCTACTACTATGGGAGAGGGGAAAGGTGATGGCGACGAGCAACGCATGGAAACCGAAGAGAATATTTCTCGGCCGGATGGACAAGCACAGTAAGCTTTATACACTTTGTAGATCGGGCACCTACTTATCTTTATCGCCAGGAATATCAATGCCCAAGAGTCTCTGTCAGGGCTCCCAGAAGGCAACCCGTCTATCCAGCCGCCTACCAATGACCTAACCGGCCAGAAAGACGAGCTGCAGGCTAGCGAATCGGTTCGTCCAAATCAACGAAAAAGTTTGGCCGATGCTCTCTCCGAGGTTCAAAGACACTACGAACAAATCCTTCAGCAGTCGGAGGATGCTCCCCCACAGATGGATGGTGCAAATCCTGAAGACGCCCGCATGGAACACGCAGAGGAGGAGGACGAGTCTGCGAAGCTAGCCCTAGCTCCAGCTGGGGAGGAAGAGGTGACAAAGCTCAAGGATTTGAAAATCCTGGAAGATACTCCTTTGGATCATTTGCAAGCACAGGATGTTCCTATGTTGGACGAGACCGTTCCTGAGCCGGCTCCATTGGCCAGTCGTAACAACGAGATGAAGCAAGAATCGTTGGATGAAGCAGGAAGGGTCGAGGGGGCATTAATGGGAGAATCAATCCGACAAAGCTCCGGGATGGATTTACAGGGTGACTTGGACACTTTTACAGGCATTCCCGCACCGACCAGCACAGTCCACACCAGTGAAGAAGTTGAAGCACAACTAGTTTCATGGCAAGCCAATAGGGAGAGACATGATGGCATCGGGTCGCTTTGGGGCCTATATTCGTCTCTGACTCACGAGCTGGCTTGGACGCTGTGTGAACAACTTCGTCTGATCCTCGAACCAACGAAATCCACCCGTCTGAGAGGTGACTATCGCACCGGAAAGCGTCTCAATATGAAGAAAATCATCCCGTACATTGCTAGCGAGTACACCAAGGACAAGATTTGGTTACGACGCACACGACCCAGCCAGAGGGAATACCAAATTCTTCTCGCTCTAGATGATTCTCGATCCATGTCCGAGTCACATGCAGAACACCTTGCCTTTCAGACCCTCGCCCTCGTCTCCAAGGCTTTGACACGATTAGAAGCCGGTGACATCTCCGTCGTCAAATTCGGAGAGACTGTTGAAGTCCTTCACGGCTTTTCTGACGGACCATTTAATGATGCCGCCGGTGCCCATGTCATTGAAAATTTCAGCTTCAACCAGACTTCTACAGACGTTCTTTCTCTCGTTGAGACAAGTCTCAAGGTCCTCCAAACAGCAAGAGAAACGCGTGGGCCTGCCTCTCTCAACACCAACTTGTGGCAACTGGAAATCATCATCTCCGATGGCATTTGCTCTCATCACGAGAAATTACGAGCCACGCTGAGACGCGCATCAGAGCAAAAGGTTATGATTGTTTTCGTCATTGTCGACGCGCTAAGCCGGTCCAATATCCCTGGTCAAGCCGACGGTTCTCCTATTCAAAATTCCATCTTATCCATGAAGCAAGTCCGAGCCGATCTCTCCGTTGAACGATATCTTGATACATTCCCCTTTGAGTACTATGTGGTTGTACGAAATGTAGAAGGATTGCCAGAGGTGCTAAGCAGCACCTTGAAGCAGTTTTTCGAGCGCATTGCTGAAGAGTAATCGTCCTTGGCCCGAAGCCCTGTCCTGTCTTGTCTATCTAGAACTTTCTGATTAATATATCAACCCTAATGTACGAAACATCTATGGCATCATTTGCGACGAGCAAAGACGTGAATGTGAGCTAGTCCCGGTACACTTTGCAACCTCTACATCGAAAAGAAAAGAAGTTAGCTCGAGCCATACTTTTAGATTATAGATGCGTACTGGAGGGTTAACAAACCAAGCGCACTCCCAGGTATCCTCGGGCCACTGGTTTTTCACAAAAACATTGAACTCGTGCCGTGCTTCGTCCAAGAGTTTTATCTCTAAATCTGATGCTGGAGCACGGGGAGAAATACCAGGAGGAAAGACTGGTTCATCACCACCGTCAGCCCCGGTGAATCCCCACAGTCCATCCTCCTTAACTTGCGCTTGAACGGCCAACGGAATATTGGCAGATGATATCGCAGGTACACGAGACCATATGACAAAGTGAGATACCTCAAGTGGTACTGAAACCGTTTAGAACGTTCGCTAGATAAGACAGGGCCACGATAATTACCTGAGTAGGGCCAGTCATTGGGAATAACCTTGATGTATTCCTCTGGTAGGTCCGCGCGAAAGACCACAGGATTGGGCGTGGTCGCGGCGCTACTGGCATATGTAGGTTTTGGTGGCGTATCCTTATCATTCCAGCCGAGGCGTACCTCAACCAGATATTTCACTATATAGCATTAGAATGGATGAGTATGGTGCATTGAAAATGACAGGGGCGCACTACCCAGGGAACCGAATTCCTGCTTCACGGCGTCACACCATATATTATATCGTTTTTGGAAGTCTGGATGGCGCTTCAAAAGACCAAGATCTCTGCAGATTTTCGGGTTAATCCAAGGTGGTTATCAATGTTGCACCATGAGGCACCGACCCAGACTCGATGAATCCTTTGAGCTGCGCAAATGTATACATTGGTGGATAAAGAGTCCTCATTTCTTCTGGAGTCGCCGGGCCCGGAACCCCTAGGTCAGGAAGAGTGTAACTCATTAGGTTAGGTCTAACTTGTGATGTATTCAAAATGCCACCGCGTATCAAAACAGAAGGTAATAAGAAACATTTTGACTCATAATCTAGCAGTCCCAACCCCAGACGAAATCGACTCCTTCAGGGGGTGGCTCTGAAACCCCAGAGGGGCAGATTCCCTCATCGAACATTTCACGAAGCATAAGGTCAACTACGCCTCTTGAAGCAATCGTTTCCGTCTCCATTGTGGAGATGAATGTCTCAAAGCCGTTGACATAGTACAGATTCTTGTCCAACTTCATGGGATTGAATTTGGCAGTCGGCGGAAGTTGTGGATATGCATCCCACTGGTAAAATGGTTTAGAAAGGCTGATTAAAACAAACGACCCAAATTAGGACACTTACCACCTTCCTATAAACCCATCCTACATTCCCAAATACTTTTAAAAGCCAGTCGTCCTCAACTCTCTGCATCGAGAATATCTTGACAATCCATTCGCCGTTTGTCAGTTGACGGTGGTAGCTCAATGAGTTGAACTCGGGAGCTGGTTTCCCGGCTCTGATTCCCTGTGCGGTGGTGAGGACCATTGCGGGCACCGAAGTCCCAGGGGCTTGATTGAAATACTCCGCACTGGCAGAAGGAGAGGTCGTCGCCAATAGTGTAACATGGAGATGCACATATGGAGCTGGAGTAACGGGCTCGGCGCTGGATGGGAGCGTCATCGCCAAACTGTCATAAGGCGCTGCCAAAATGACGGCGTCGTATTCCTCGGTGAACGGCGCGGCGCCGTTCTTGGATGCAGTAAGTTGCCATCGACCGGCTGATTTGGATTCCAAGGCAGTGACGTGCGTATTTAAATGGAGAGATGCCTTTGATTCTCGGATGAAATTCTCGAAGACTTGATAGTTTCCCCCTTTGATTGACATGGCACCGTCAGAAGCCATTGAGCACATCCCTTCTAGGGCATGAATTTTGTCCAGATTTTGCGCGTAGTTAACGCGAGTGGATGCCTCTACAATCTCGTACGCATATGCATCGCCAACTCCTTGACTAGCGAGATATGCAGCTGTGTCTTGTCCTACAATCTCAGTGAAGTTGAGAGACGCAGAAAGCTCTTCCACCGAGCCCCAGTGAGTGACGGTGGAGTAGAGATTTAGGTATGTATTGATCATGGCCTGGACGAGTGCGCTCGTCGTCGTCGGAGAGCGGTATCCGTAGCGCCATAACATTTTGAGGTTCTCCCATATTTTACCAAAATAGGTTTGCGCGCCAACCTACTGACGTTGTAAGTACGGTTGACGAATTTGCGGAGTAACTTACCGTGACAAGGAACTCGGAACCATCCCATACTCCTACTTGTTCGGTTGTATTATGAAATCCCTCCACTTCAAGGCCAAAATGCTTGGCCGCCCTGACCATATTTTTGTTTGGAGCTACAAAGATGGACGCGCCAAGTTCGGACGGACCGAGAGAAGTGTCATTGTATGGATATACAACGGTGCTTCCTGAAAAGGGGTTGGTTACAATTCAGGACAAGATAGTGCGTAATACTCACTGCCGCCAACATAGTCGGAGCGCTCATACACGTCGATAGAAATGTTCTTTCCCAATCTCTCCACGGCCTTGTTTATCCAAAATGCCGCTGAAGAGCCTGCAGCACCTGCACCGATGACCGCGACACGTATTGGCTGCGCAGTCCGGGGTTGGATGACATATTGGTCCGCAGAGACGCCCCAGCCCAGGAGCGAAGACAAACTGAAAGCAAGGGTCAAGTGAGGAAAGAGAAATAGAGACCAAAGCATGTTGTGGTCGGCGTCAACAAAACGAGAGAAGAAACGTTCCAGACTCCGACGACTGAATCTCAATTCAAGTCTCTTTAGCCCGAACCACTTTCTTAGGAATAATCGTTCGCGCAACTCTACCACCTCTTTGATGTGGTTTGGGTATGCAAAGAGTCTCAAATCGACCAACAATTGTGCTCAATTAAGCCGGAGCTCCCGCTAGAAGCTGGGGCGTCGTTTTCGGCGTTTTGGCCTTGGCTGGAGCTTGACTATGCAGTACAAACATCCTTTTTTATCGACTATTGTATGTGCTATTGCTTCTTTAAAACACGCTTTTGTTTCACGTGAGCGATCGTCGCACACCAATGTCGTAAAAACATGAGCGTAATAATGAGCAAGGACTACAACAACCAACACTGAGAAACGACATGAAAATATTAAGGAACCTCGTTGAAGAAACCCCACCCAACTCAAAGATCGGACTACCGAGACTTCTAGAATCCATTAGTAAGGTAGCATATATCAGTGTCTTGGACCTCTCCACAGCCAATACTTGTGCTCGCAATGTTCTCAAAACTACCTCAAGAGATTCAAGAAGCTATCCTGCTTGAAGCCGTCTTGATAAGGCCTTCACTGGTCGCTACTCTGGCCCAAACCTGCAAATCCCTCCATGAACTTGTATACCAACCGACAGATAGTCATCTTTGGAGGTCTATTTTCCTTGCCATATTCGATGACCCTAGGAAGAGTCAAGCAATTGAGACGGGTTCGGAAGAAAGCGAATGTTGGGTTGACTGGTCATATGAAGCTCGTCAACGGTTTAGGGCCCAAATACGCATGGACCGCGCGACCATAATAGAACTCGCAGAGTTTAACAAAGTAATTGACGATGATGCCGCAGATGCTTTATGGGAGGTTGCACACACAGGTTTACCCGCTGGCTACAAAGACTTTCGGAATGGTCAATGGTTGGCAGACTGCTTCAGGTCCGCTATAATGCCACCCGTGAAGAACCCTGCACATGCAAAGCTCCACATCATTGCGTCATTTCTTCCCGTTACCACTTCGGTATCCCTTATTCCATTGGCCACCACCAGTAGCAGGTCGACAAGATTGGCATCGCGAGCCTACGCGTACGATCTGAGACACTATACAGAAAGTAATCAGTGGGGTCCTTGGCTACCAGGATCACATGGGGCAGTCAACTGGATTCATGTATGGCATTTATTGGACGTCCTACGGCATAATGCACATGAAAGAGGGTGTACCGACCTTCCTAGTAGAGGGATAGGTAAATTGAGAGCCCATAGTGCACCAAAACAAATTCTCGAAGATGCTCCTGCCAACGAGTGGAACGATTGGGCCGGTGTACAAGGAGTATGGCTGAGAGCCGTGTCATTTATGGACTATCGAGATCTGCACGCATACAATGTGGGTTTTGCTACCAATGGTACACATTACTTACTGACTATTCTCTAGTTTTCGGGAAATACCCGTCCCGACGGCTCCTACTCTACCAGTATTTTTCAGGACATCCAATTTGCCGAGGCATTTCGGCTCATCAAAGCATACTTTACTGTTGTCAAAGTGGACAAAGCAGGCCTGCCGGCATATCCAAATCGGCCTACGATCCACTTTATCGGAGATCTGGGTCCAGCGGCAGACGCAGAGTCCCATCATATCATCACAAAAGGGACTGTCAGCATGACCAAACACGGCCATGTTCGGTGGAGTTTCGTGAGTAGAACCACCCCAGAATAACCTGTTCCTTCGATTCACAAGGACCCCTCTTTAGTGTACTCGCGTGGGAGGCCATCAATGGGCTTCCGAAGGGGTTCAATTGGGTGGCGTGCAAAGCCAGGCAGGAGTGGTGCGTGAAAGGAGACCTTTGCTTTAATGTCATTGCTAACCTTTCCCATTCTAGATTGGTGTATGGAGCTCTGCAGTTCACGAGGCAACGGACCCAGCTGGTTGGTCTACAAAATAAGAGAGCTCATGTTTTTAGGGCTGATTCGATTTTGTTTACAGGTCCGTTCTGGTTATGGAAATCCGATGAAGGAAAGGCCGGTGCCAAAGCACCTCATATGCATCATTATCATTACGCAAGTTAGTGATTCCATCACGATTAATTGGGTCTATTAGTGGAGGATCTAGGCCTCTATGCATATTGTACATCTACTCATCTGTGCCAATTTATACCATTTACTCGGAAGGCGCACGATCCGACCACTTGAGACGTCTCGCTTCCCTTGGGAGGTCAAAAGCTACTGCCTCTTGACTCTCCACGTGCTCCGGGATACTTCGTCCACTCTCCCCATCTGAACCTTCGGTCCCGTTCGCGGCCCGCGGCTCTTCCGCATCAATGGTGGCACGCCCGGACCAGCCTAATTCACCGGCATCTGGGGCCCACCATGGCTTGCTCTGGGCATTCTCGTTGCGATCAAGGGTCCATCCGTACATATGCTCCAGCCTTATTTCTTCTCTTCTCCGTAGCACCTTGAGCCACTCGGGGTCAAACTGGTTCCATTTGCTTCGTAAGGCCTTCCTCTTTTTCCTCCTTTCGATCACAGCCTCGTCGAACATTGCTCGAATTGACTCGGTGCTCTCGTCCTTCCAAACTCCCCGCATGTTCCGTTCGTACCCTTGTCCAACGTGATAAGGGATATTTGGTTGAATGAAGCGAGAGGTGTTGAATGGGTCAAGAAGGTGCGGAACGCCCAGATCATCTTCCGGTAAACGATCCCCAGCTACCACCCACCCTTCCGCGTCGTCGTCCTTGTATGCACCGACACAGTTATGAGCATCATCTTCCACGGTTGAAAGCGTAAGACCATGTTCAAATTCTGCCTCAATCCGGGCAACTCCCAGACTGTCAAGAAGCTGATCAGTCTCTTGGTGGAGGTGTTCTGGATATGAGAACATTTCTGCTTCGGACATCATCTTTGTATGTTTAAGGATGTGATCAACGTGTGTCCCTAAGACCACCTCTCCCCTCATGTCATGCCGTTTGTAACGACCGTCTGATCGCGATGCTCGCTTCGTTGAGTAAGAACGAGTGGATGGCGTATTTGATTTTGAGAGGGTTCCTTGGCGGGCGCGAGAAACATGTTTTCCCATGGGGAGAGATCCATTCTGGAGCCTTCTCGGAGTTTGAGACAACTTGGCAGGTGAAGGTGGCGAAGGTGCAGAGGTTGATGCAGACGACATTTTTGATGGCGCAATAGTCGTGAGAGACGCCGGCTTCAGTTCATCGAGACCCGCTGCGGCGAGCAAGTTCATTGTTACCCTTGAGGCTGCGGGAAGCAATCTTGATGTGGACGGCACCACTTTGCCTTTTCCATTCATTTTCTTGTCTTGTACAGATAGAATTTGACGTTTTGTGGACCCATACGATATTCTTTCCGTTCCTTGTTTTAACTTCGTCAGGGTTTCTCGGAGGGTGGTCAAGAGAGACGGCCAAGGGGCGCGATAGGCTTCAAGCGAAGGGAACAGAACATAAGACCATCCTTTGCTGAGCGTTAGTCACTATGCAACGAAAAAAGCAAGAAACCGACCTTTCACCAACCACCGATCTTCCCCGCCATTCTCTGGGTCCAACACTATGGAAGTACCATCGTCACTTGCACGTGCACCACGTATAACTATAAGTGCAAGGGCCTCTCGGATACGTTTCACTGTCTTCCTTCGTATCACGGCGTGATTGTGCACTTTTGCCTTTGACGCGTTAATGAGGAAGGACGTGTAGACCACGTTTGCTTTGTCCATCTTTGATCGATACCGTATCTTTTCTCCTTCTTTACCGAATCTCGTAAAGGCAGGAGGAAGAGGAGAGCCAACAAAGGGCGGCATCTTTTCAGCCTCGATATGGGACAAGAGCTCATGCGGGACAATCTTGGCGGTGAAAAGAGTATTTGCTGCTGAAGGGCAATCTCGGTAGGCATTCTTCCCACTTATAAGTCGATAGTTTGGGTCTAGGATCCCCCCACTACCTGGTGTTTTAAACACCATCGGCGAGACAGAAGCCGGTTCTGTACGATTCAACTACATCTGGGTTAGAATTATACAAATAGGTTATTTTGACTAACCGAAACATGCTTCGCTGCTTTGGCAGGAATTGGGCTCAGGTTGGAAAGCTCTGGATATTTTTGACGTGGGTTTGGTAGAGTAGATGGGACTTTTACGGCGGTATTTGATTTTGTAGCATAATAGCGAACGCAACGCGAGACGTTTTTCATCTAATTCTCATAGCAGTCGCGTCCAAGCTTTGACACAATCTAGAAGGTCCAGGCCCGGGAGGTGGGAGTGCTCAAGCTAAAAGGAAGTAATCCAGGAAAAAAAGATGATTTTATTTGGCTTTTGTACTGGGACATGTGTCTTTGCGTTCAAACTTTCATATGAAACTTTCCGATGCACTCTCTCCAAGGTGTCGCCATGCACCTACGACGGGAAAGGCCGATCCTCTGGTCGTGGATAACGTGGTAGACCAGAAGCAGGTCCGACTGGATGAATGGGACAATCCCACCAGCGCACCTCCTTCGTCCACCAATGTGGGCTTGCCGTGGCATAGTGTACCTTGTCGCCATCTGGATCATCCTTTCCCCAAACTAGGAATACTACGTTCTCGCCTACGAGCCATATCACTCAGCGGGTGTGTAAAGCCACAACAAAAGGAAGGGTACTGACCTCCACCGTTCTCATCAGTACCATCGTTGAGTAGAGTATGGCATATTCCGGTATTTGCTTTCCAACCTACAGCATCGCCTAGTGAAAGGATGCGCTCGGGAGTTTCGCCTTGATGCCAGTACCTGGCGTTTCCGGCCAAGATCAGGGCGAATTCATCTTCCGTAAGATGAGCGTGTGCATTAGAAGATTGAGTGCCCGGTGGAATACACTCTAGAGTGAAACCCCAAGGGAGACGCTCTTGGTTCTTCATGTCGGTAAGTGTTGCCAATCTAACTGCTTTCGTAGTGTCGATACCCTTGCCTCTCCATGCAGCAGATTTTTCCGCCGAGACTATTGTGGGGAAGTCTGGTGAGGGTGCCTGAACGGTGGTTATACAATTGCGAGAAATACGTTAGGGCTGGATTGCATACCGTAGCCATCCGTTGAGCCGGGTCGACATCTGAGACAAGCAATGCCGTCATGGCGGATTTGTCCGCAATAAGGGAGAAAGAATGTGTGGTTTCCGATGCTGCAAAGGAGAAGCAATCGCTCGAGGTGAGTGGTGCTGTGTGCTCGCCCTTTTTGAGTTGACCCTCTCCAGTAAGAATGTAGCAGATGGAGTTCTTTCCTTGCCCTACTTGACAATCTTGTTGGCTAGCGCTGGGGATCTGGCAGTAGTGCACAGAAACAATACCCTCCAATCCAAGCGAAGGGCTAATGTCGAGACTGAACAGACCAGAAGAGTCCTTTGCAGCCTCTAGAACGTTGATAATCTTGCTTGGTGGAATCTCGGTAGACATGGTTCAAACCAAAAGTGGGGCTTGCTGTGATACACAAACGACAGAGACCATTCGAGATGCTATTTAAAGATATGCATAATACCCAGTCACTGTACGGATCCGGAGAAGTTTTGGACAACCCCACAAGCTGAGTAATCGAGGCCGAGAGAGCACAAGGTGTGGCAAGGCTCTGATTAGTAATCATCCACGTCGTAGCCCGGCGGCCTCAACAGGTTAACTGCCTACACCCAACGAAACACGAGCAATGAAAAATTCCCAGGAAATTACTGTCTTGCTTGAGAATATTGTCGGCAATTTACAAACGCAACGTGAGCGTCATCATGTGCAGTCATTAACTCACACGAACGAATTGACGCGCGGGTTTGATCGAAAGGCTCTGCTTGCTTTGGCTCCCCCAACATGGGACTCGCACATGCCACCGTCTTCAGTAGCCTCGGCGAACCAGTCTCTTGACCGGGAGAAGAATAACACCAGGGCCTGTTTCCCGCTTGTCGGATACAATTGCGGCGATCAGTGGCCTTTGCCCAGCCAACGACACGCTCGTTACGATCATGGGAGTGCCAGAAAGGCGATGCAAGAAGACCGAAATAATGCACATGGGAGCTCAATTACAACGTTTAAAATTTCCGCGCACGACTTCACTGCGCCATGAATCGTGCGAAATCTCCTGAGAATTGGCTGAGAAGCTTCATCTGCCGGTCGTAACTTTGAACCTCTTTCACGCCAGTATTATGCCCTCCTTTGAGGCCTTCAAGGCCTTTAATGTCTTTAATTCGCGTTTGTCGGAGCAAAAACGTCCTTGGGCGGTCAAATTCAGGAGCTCTGAGGGCTTTTGCACTTTTGTCGTTTGGGGATCCATTTTCACCGATCTTTTGGTCTATTCAATCATTGTACCAGGTAGAACAATGTTGAGCTAGCTAAGCACTGCCAACTCACCTCCTGTTTACAGTCATTCCCTTTCGACTGGAGCAGCTGGGGTATGAGCACCCTTCGGCGATGACGGGGTGGCTACTTGTTGCATATGTGTGTAGTCCCCCGATTGCTCACTCGTATCAGTACTGATCAGTTTCTAGGCTCTTGGTCTTGTCTGCGGTATGTCGAACAAAGTCAAGAGGGCGATTTTGATCTGAACATTGTGAAAGCAACTCCTCCTCTTGCGTTTCTTGCGGAGAGATACTGGTCACGTCGGCTACCGTTGATCGTATCCATCTTAGTGTTGGCTGGCTCCCAAGTCCTATATATGGAAGCGCCTTACTATTGGCTGATGTGCTTTGCCCGCGTTCTCCAAGGAATCAGGCAAGTTTCCACTTCGACTCGGCGATCCCTTTTCTGACCGGTTGCACAGCTCTGCAGGGGTTTGGGTCGTATCGTTTTCCCTCTTGTGAGTAGCGCGCGCCCTCGTTGCGTAACGACGCCGCTCAACTCTATTTTCCAGATGTGACACTGTGGCCGAAGAGAGAATAGGGCGTGAGTACTACACATCTACCGGTTCCAATCGTTGGGCTCAAGAACACTTTTCTCTCTAGGACAACTCGGCATTGTAATGACCGGGTTGACAATGGGGTTTCTCCTTGGACCTCCTCTAGGTAACGTACCAAGCTCATGCGCTCTATATGATACTTATAGTGATTAGGCGGGATTTTACATGAAACTTTGGGATATAGGGCTCCCTTTATCCTAAGTCTCGCCATGTGCACCCTTGATCTACTCGGTCGGCTCCTTGTCATTGAGAAGCACAAAGCTCAACGGTGGCTGGACGCCGCAGACAAGGAGTCAACCGACACCGAAGACGCCGCTCCTACCGGTAATAGTCCATGGTCCCTTTTCCGTCACAAATCTAACAGCTTCCTAGATCGGGCGGGAGAGCGGTCGCAACTGTCTATTCTCAAGGTTATAATAACATTATGTCGTTCCAAACGTGCATTTACTGCCTTTTTGAACACGTTTATATCAGGGTACAGTCCTTTCCCCGCGAAAGCGCCATAATGTCTCACGGTTTGAAATAGCATTACGTTTACGATCTTGGAACCAACTCTTCCTCTCCGACTTCAAGATGTCTATGGGTTTACCTCGTTAAAAGTGGGGCTTATTTATTTGGCGGCCGTCGTACCTTCTGTCATATGTATGTCTCCGACTAGGTCTACCTCTCACTCGTCTAACAAACTCTAGCAACCGTTCTTTCTGGTCGAATAAGCGACAGTACCGGAGTTGAATGGATAACCGTCATCGGACTTTTGGGTTCAATCCCATTCTGGATCCTAATGGCCATTAGGGGGCCACTCGCTCTGTTGATTACAAGCTTAGCATTTGCAAGTGAGTTATTTCAATATTCCTCATGTTTGAAGTGCTCAATATGCTTTGATGCAGACTTCTTTTTTGCGGCTACGGTCACTCCCGTCACTTCCGATCTCGCGAGTGCCGCTAAAGAGTTGGAAGGCATCGGTTGTAAGTACGGTTTGATATTGTTAGGAGCACATCTCATTCGCCTGTCAGATGCGCACGTATTTGGAGCCTTCAACTTTGCCTACAGTTGCGCAACTGTTTGTACGTCGGATCCTACATTCCTCTTTCGGTCTTTGATGCTGACCATTCTTTAGTCGGACCATTACTTGGAGGGTTGATTTATACCCACGTCGAGAACGGCTGGACGGTGATAGTAACCCTCAGCGCAGGATTATTACTCGTATCTGCCGTCGCCTCTGCGTTTGGATTGGGAAAAGTACCCCTGATGGTTCGACTTGTTCGACGGATGAACGGATCATCCTCATCATCGCGACCTATTTCACCGATAGCATTGGAAAAGGCTATGAGCACCCAGACGAGCAGTAGCACAGAGATTGCCAGCCAGCCAGAAACCAAAAATTGACGCGCGAGTCAAGATCAATGTATTTGTAGCCCCCCTTCCTTTTGTATTGATAAGGTATGATGACACGCATGCCCAGTCGATCCGAGTGATAATGAGATGGGAACAACGATTGGCCCGATTAAGCTCCTATCCCATTTACTTCTGTGATGATGTATTGCCTGATTGGGCTTCCGAGTGGGATTTTATGTGCATCCTTTTGATGACGACCTAGCAAGGGAGGGGAGGGCTGAGACGGGTCTCGTGTGACAGTGGTTTAACACAAAATAGAGACGGGCGTAAATGAAAACAATCTGAGAACAGAGTCCGGAGAATCTTCCAGAAAGTGTTTATATAGCCTGGCGCCTGATGGCTTGGAGGTAAGCGCCTTGTTCAGGCTTACTCTCCTCCTCATCGACCTCTGCAGTAAGAATAATTCACATAAATTCCTTACATCGACGCTAATCATTTATTCCGTCCTTTTGTCTCATTAGGCGTCGTTTGTCCCCTCAGTTTTCGTATTTACATCGACTCTAGTCCTCGCCATGGCCCTCAAGCGCATTAACAAGGTACACGTCGTCAATCTCTTCACCTCCTTTTCCTCTCTCCGAGCGGTCTCTGTGCGCTCCCCGGCCGTCAACGCCACTCATCTTGCTTGGTCATTACGCCTCGCACCAGAGCCCGCTTGTTTTACCCGATCGAGGTCGATCCCCCACCAAACCGCTTGATAACATTGGTTCTCCTACAGGAATTGATTGATCTCGGACGTGACCCGCCCGCATCATGCAGCGCCGGACCGACCAGCGACAGCAACATGTTTCAATGGGCAGCAACTATAATGGGACCCGTATGTTTTAATTTCTTTTTGTTTAATACTGGTACTAGAATACTAATATCGTATATTCGCACCTTTCCGGATCAAACTTGACATTTGCCACCGGGTATTGAATGGGTCACCTTTGTCTGTTCTTAGGGTGATTCGCCGTATGCCGGAGGCGTGTTCTTCCTTGATATCAGCTTCCCGACCGACTATCCCTTCAAACCTCCCAAAGTCAGCTTCAAGACCAAGATCTATCACCCAAACATCAACGCCAATGGCAGCATCTGCTTGGACATTCTCAAAGAGCAGTGGTCACCAGCGTTGACAATTGCAAAGGGTGCGCTTTTTTGTTCCATTCATGTTGAATATAGAGGATTGACTCTTTCATTAAAGTGTTGCTGTCGATCTGTTCGATGCTAACGGATCCCAACCCGGACGATCCTCTCGTTCCCGACATTGCTCATGTGAGTACTTTCAGTGGTATTTCTTTACCATAGTACTGATAAGGTATCCGCCCTTTAGCTTTACAAGACAGACCGTAGTCGATATGAAGCAACAGCGAAGGAGTGGACGAGGAAGTGCGTACCGTTTTCTTTTGATATTCTTTCGTCTTATCTAACTGACCTTGTTTAGATACGCGATGTGAGAAGTTTGAGGTTCGCTCATCAGACCTGTGGCTTGCGGTCGATAGTTGGAACGTTGATCCGATCATGTTTCCTTTCATGTATAACTTTGCAATTCCATCCGACAAGAATTGAATCCCCATCTCCATTATATCTCTTTGCACTCGAGGGTTGAGACGAAACTTGAGCCACCTGACGTGAATTGTGAACAAATTGCCTTGAGCAGTCGATGATAGTTGATCAAATTTACTGATTACAAATTTTTGTGGCCGTCGCGTACGGGTGGGTAGCAGGCTGAGCTAAGCCCAAGGCTTATACGCGAGCTGCCCTCAAGAGGCCTTGCGAGACCAGAGGAGAAAAGAAGAAGACGCTTTCACGACCCAATAATCATCGCAACTAATCTCTGCGAAATCCAGGGACTCAACGACTGGAATCGTAAGGACCAGCCCCCGCATCTTTCTTGGAGCGCGCCGACCTCGAGCTGGGGGATACAGAAAGTCTGACGGCGGCATAGAACACTCTAAACATTGCCAGCATCGATAAAATCCGAATCTGTACGTTATTCTCATTTTACCTCTTGCTCCGTTCAGTCGCCTTTGGCATGTTGCCGCCTTTGATAACTCTGTAGAATTCGTAAAGCTTACATCTTCGCCCAAGCCAGCCTCGATTACTCTGCGAGCACTTTATTCGCCATTTTAGAGGGAGCTCTTTTCCCTCACTGACCACTTTCTTCATATTCGATCCCCACGCTGGCAGGCGCCGTTACACCCCGTCTGACAGTCTCAAACGCCGCAAATCAAGCATTTTAAAAGACATTATTGACGCCGAACGACCTCGTAGCATCTCCGCGTCATGGCAGCAGATCTCCAGTCCAAAAAGCGTAAAAGGGAGCAATCGGCGAGTGACCCGGATGGAAGACCGTTTCTTAAACAAGCTCGCTCAGAGAGCCCCCTACGAGACACTGAAGATTTCCCCTTGAGTGACTCGGATGCTCACAAAATCCTGACGGTCCTCGAGGCGTAAGCCTTTTTCACAGGTGCCTCCTCCTTCACGTCATTCTTATTCTTCCCTTTTAGCATCGATACCGACGGGTTACTGGACAGACTCTTCAAATTACCCACTGCTGCGAACACCCGAACCTCTTTTCGTGCACTCTTGCAAGACCCTTCCAAGCAGTCACTACGTGTTGTCCGTGACGCTTTGAAGCAGCTATTACCATCTTCAAGCCAGCCACGTGCTCTTCTTTCAATTGGTGCATCAAATCAACAACGATTTTACGACTTTGCTCAGGGACTTTTCGACGAAATTGCAGCAGATGGCTCTAACAAGGCACTGTTGAAGAGAGACAGTGCGTTTCTTTCGGAAGATGAAGAAGATGCCGAGCATGTACTTCCGTTCGAGAATCGAAAGCGCAAGTATGCCCTGGTACAGAGGTTGCCAACAGGAGATTGGTGGAGCAGCGCAACAATCCCGCGCGATGGAGATGTAGGCTTGACCAAGGCTGCTGCAAAAGCTCTATCTATTAAACAAGCAGAGCTCGTGTCCATCATTCCTTCGCAACCCATCCCACCAGAAGAGATGTCACTCTTTTCATCTCTCAAACCTCAGGCCGTAATCAAATCGAGGGAAGATCCCAAACGATCAATGACATTACCCAATAAAACCCTCCCGGCTCCTAAGCTTCTCGACTATGGCGTTTATTCGACTTTTGCACCGTATTTCGATTCCGAGGGCACTGAAATTGGCAATGATCAAATACATCAGGTTGTGCACGAGAGTTTGCAACGGCGAAAGGCGAGGGCACTTCGAAAACAAATGATAGAGAAGCAGAAGCGGCTCGAACAAGCGGAAGCCGCGACCCATCGGGCCTTAATTCCAAACGCGACTGGTGCAGACGAGCAGGCCATCCTTGCGCTTGAAAAGGACGCTGATATGGACGTGGCGGATAGCGCTGCCCAAGATGTCAGCAAGGCAATGGATGGCCTATCGATCTTACAATCAAACTTTCCAACTGAGGAGGCACTTGGAAACTTGCAAGGCCATGTCCCGGAGAATGAGATGGAAGTCCTCAAGCAGGCGTTCAAAGCGCTGCGTGCCGAAATAGGTGTTTCAGAACTCTTGGAACACAATGCCATCGCGTTGGATAATCTGATTCGGATGCAACGGGATCGGTTATTGAAACTTGATTACACTCCTAGTGATTTAGAGAGGCAGATAGGTATGCTCATTATCGATCCAAAATATGTGCGACTAACAATAGGAAAGCGAGCGCCATTGATTCTTCTCTGTCTTTGCTCATCTCTTTGAGACCGCGGAATACCAATCGTCCAGACGAGTCGGTTGCCCCATCCGCCGCAATCCTGCGTGCGCTGCATCGTTCAATTCCAGCCACTCCCACGTCGGGTTGGCGAGGTACATTAGCCACAAATCGCCCCACTTCGTTGAGAGATGATGCGACTATGTACGTCAAGGCTACCGCCCGTGCACAGGCAGCCGCAACAGCGGCAGCTGCAAATGGTAGTATGCAACAACTGAACGGGGCCCCTCGAGTACCCAGCACGCCTACTCCGGCAACTCCTGTTTCCCAAAACTCGCCGTATAAAACTACGCCGTATCACCCCAACCCCAACTATAGTTATTTGCCAAGCGGGGGTCCTTTTGGTTATCCATCACCCAGTCCCGGCGCTCCAATGTCTGCATCTGGTGGTGGCCCGAGAGTGATCCCGAGCATGATGAATCCAAAGGGTTCAGGCGTACATGGATCGGGCGCATCGTGGCCTGGCTATCCTGGTCCGATGCCGCCTCCATATATGGGCAAGATGCAGCCGCCGCCACCGTTGCGCACGAATTCTTCCTTTTACAAGCAGTGAACAGGTATTCCCCCCGAGACTCTCTGATTGATTAATAGGATTTGTCTATCGTACAAGTTACTGATGTAAATGCTATGCTGCTTTGAAGATTGCCATATAACCTTCTAAGACGGATACATATGCTCCTGAGGATACTATAACTCTAAGCGTCATCTGGGCCTCGTCAGATTTTGTATACATCGTCGACGTGAAGCCCGCTCCAAATGCCTCTGGTAGATGGTGTGACGCTGAATACGTGAGCGTTCTTCAAAGACTTCATCTTTGCGCCTGATGATTCGAGTAATATCTTGACTTTAGCCGTGATACCGGTTTCTTCTAGACCAACGAGTGAAATGACTTTATCCCTGTTGTTCACTACGCGATCAAATTAGAAACAAGATTCGTTTTCTCGAAATAGAAACGCAGTAGCTTACAGTAAAGGCCTCGAACAATTGGCGGCTTTAATGTTCGCGTTTTGACGACCACTTCGACGTGCGGATTGCTACGAGCAACATCTTCGACATGCTTTAATAAATAAGCACGAGCTTTTGTTGATTGTTCGCTACGTTCACAATATTCGAATATTAGCTTTCGAAGTTGTGGTACAAAAGACGTGTATCCATTGCCTTGACGGGCAACTAAGTGAGAGGGGTGGATAGATTTGCTTGCAGTAGGTAATGCACGAGGTCTCGGACCATGTCGAGGAGGAGCCGCAGGGAATCCTTTCTGCCGTTTTAGAGCCTTTGGTATGGTCGACATTTTTGGGCCAATCACCACATGCTTCCCCTTGCAAAAATGGCAGCCAGTTATATTATTGGCAATCTTTTGAGTCTATACAGCAATACAGCACACTCTTATTCGTCTTCCAGTTCGTCGATGAGGATGGGGAAAGACCACGGTGCGACATCCAGTTCAGAATCCAGTTCCGCCCATGACCTGTCCTCATCGTGTGTATAGGATGATTCTTCCGCAGCTGTGCGTCCCAGCATGATACGACCACCTCTTTCTGGCCCAACGACATCCTCTGCAGTTCCAATATCGACATCAGCCTCTTCAGCTTCCCGTGTACGCCTCGCGGCAGCTTCTTTATCTTCCTATAAACCACATTAATGCATCATTTGGGTTGTCCAGGACGTTAATCACCTGATCGAATTCTGTTTCCTTTTCGACGTATTCGACATTTTCGTCAATCTCTTCAAACTCGGCGGCAAATGCAGACCATTTCATCTTTGGAACATTCCCCCATAGATAGATGTTCCCGTGTTGAGATACACTTAACCAATCTGATAGATAAGGATGCCACTTTACGACAATTGTGAGCAATTAAACCTCTCCCTGTCATACTGGACACGTACATCAAGATCTACTAACGGCTCCTTGCCATTTTCCATGGTCTTGAGATACTGTCCCCGCGCCGCAACGTCCCAGACGAAGATCTCGTGAGAGCCTGCGCTATCGGAGCCTGTGTGGTGTCAAGTTTCTGAACGCTTTCACGCCACTGTGTGCGCACCTGCGAATATATGGTCACCATCACCCGAGAACATGAGTGTACTCCATCGAGTCCGAGCAATGGTGTCCATCATACGGGCGATTGGCTCGACCGATTCCGAGTTTACAGTAGCCCCCAGCAAGTTGGGTACGGAGAATATGCGGATATTTCTATCTGCAGAATTGGTGGCGAGATATCTTTGGGGCCTACGTGAGCATAGAGAGATGGAGCGCCAGAAATAGATAGACCTGCCACATGGGTCGCTCGTGATATTGCGGATGGCACCTGCACCATTTATTTTGACACGATTCACGAGCTATGAAAGGTCATAAGACGATCAGATTTAGTAGAAGGCACGCACCAGCTTTGTCCTGCAGTTGAAAATAACAATTGCTCCATCGGAGCTGCCGAGGAAAATGAGGCTTCCATTGGACGAGAATGCTGCCGATTGGACGTTGACTCTAAATATTGGGTGAATGGCCAGATGATTAACCTCCACAGAAAATCCTACCGATGTGACACCCCTTCTTCCGCGATTGGCAAGCGTAGGTCTGATTTCGATACCTGACCAGGGCGTCTGTCTACAACGAATGCCTCTCCTGTAGCCAAAATAGCGAGTACTATGTTACTGATTGCTAAAGCCGTGAGTGTGCTGACACCAGACTGCACAACCGAGGCTCACCTATTGAGAGGATGAAAGAATGCTCCCACTACGGCTGCATCGAACCGAATAGTGCAATACCGCTGAGGGGGCTCCGACTTTGTAGCTAGATCCCACACGACCACATTCCAGTCTCTGGAAGCACTGAGAAGGAAACGAGAGTTGCGGGACCACCTATGCGAAAAGAATCTCAAGTTCTCGTGTGTTTCACGTGAAAGGACCTTATACTCACGAGAGGCCTGTGATTGCTCTAACGTGACCTTCCAAGTTGCGAACGACGGCTTGGGTGGCGAGATCCCATAAAAATACACTACCGTCGCGTAAACCTGCTGCGACGAATCGACCTGTCCTATCAAAGCGAGCTATTACCGCGCCGGAATCGAGCGTTGCGCGCACTGTCGATGGCAGATTCTGTGTTTCGAAGGGGTCTTCGAAGGCCGTGATCAGTATTTCTTTTCTTGATTCTTGCGACGCTCTCACTTAACAATGAAACATTCATCACAAACTTCGGCGGTGGGTTGGCTGCGGCACGGCAAGAACGGGAAGGATGAACCTCGCGTCGTCAGTGGTCGGTCGTCACTATCACCACTTTGAGTTTGTTTTACACGCGAGCTACCGTCTGCATGCTCTGCTTAATATCTCCGAATTATCACTCGTTCTCTCATTGGTCTCTCGGTTTCCATTCAAGTGCCAAAGAAGCCATCTAGCGCCGTTTGACATTGGAAGAAGCTCCAGGGCACACTATTATTAGGAATAGAAGAATCGTAATAGAATGGACTGCGGATTTCTCAAACTATGGACGAAGAACGCCGACTGAGGGGCCCACTGTCGGGTCAGCTGCCTGGCTGATGGTTCATGTCAATCAGGTACTACAGGAACAACCTGAAGAGGCCCTAGTCGTTGCTTGATGTGCTGCCCACCTAGCGTGCCTGTGGGGTAGCTCGGCTGCTTCACGACCATGGCAAAGTCAACCTGTCCAGACTTTAGCTCTTCATTTTTTCCTGATCAGGCTGGATAAAAATATCACCGACGTATTGATCCGTCACTATCACATGCATGATCACTAGAACCGGGGAGTCTCCGTCGTTACCAGCCAATGCTCGGCGTAGTAACTTCGCCCTAATGAACAAGTGAGGGAGCGGAGATATAACACCACAGAAGTCTGAAAGTTTGGAATCACTTTCTCGCTGTTTTTCTGTATCCCCCAAGACATGAAGGCATCCATCGCCGCCGCCGTGCTCCTCGCGCTCGCTTCTAAGGTTTCTGCAGTCGCAGAGTGGGGACAATGTGCAGTATGTATT
>KN824309.1:0-65237 GCA_000827415.1 Serendipita vermifera MAFF 305830 | reverse complement strand
ATCAAGTCCCAGTTCAACCAGCTTACGCCGGAGAACAGCATGAAATGGGATACCATTGAATCCAGCCAGAACAGCTTCAACTTTGCTGGTGGTGATACCCTCGTCAACTATGCCCAGACCAATGGACACATCGTCCGTGGCCACAACTTTGTATGGCACTCGCAACTGCCCAGCTGGGTTTCCTCTATCAGCAGCTCCACCACACTTACCAGTGTCATTCAAAACCACATTGCAAAGGAAGGTGGACAGTGGAAAGGGAAGATTTATGGATGGGATGTGTGCAACGAAATTCTCAATGAGGGTATGTGCCCGCCATTTTTAATATGAACTGCTATGAAACATTAATTGCAGATGGTTCTATGCGTTCTTCCGTCTTCTACAATGTCTTGGGAGAGTGTAAGTGGATTGGAAACTCTTCTAGGATCCTCGCTGATCAGTCATTGCCAGCCTTCGTTAAGATCGCTTATACAGCGGCTAAAGCGGCTGATTCGAGCGCCAAGCTTTATATCAACGTAAGTTGGATTAGCCTCTCGTTTCGTCATTGTTTGCTGACATGCATTCCAGGACTACAACCTTGTGCGTATATGTGGGGCGTTCGTTTCTTTTCGTTTCTCATGAGCCAAATGCAGGACTCCGCAAGTTATGCAAAGACTACGGGGATGGTTTCTAAGGTCAAGACCTGGAAGGCGTGAGTGTGTGAGCCTGACGTTACAATGACTCTCATGCTCTTTTATTAGTGCCGGTGTTCAGATTGATGGTATTGGGTAAGCCCATTCCTTGCCGTACAAATTTCCATCTGACCGTGGTCGGTAGTTCTCAATCACATCTGTCAGCTGGTGGTGCAGGTGGAACCCAAGGTGCTCTTACGGCCCTTGTTGGTGCTGGTGTGACCGAAGTTGCCATAACCGAGCTTGATATCGCAGGAGGAGGTGCATCCGACTACTCCACCGCCGTCAAAGCATGCCTTGCGGTCTCCGCTTGTGTCGGTATCACAGTACGTAATTTCATGCACCTAGAAAGGAGTTGATCCTAACTATTTTCACAGGTATGGGGTGTCAGCGACAAAGACTCATGGCGTGCAAGCACGACTCCTCTCCTTTATGATAGCAGCTATAACCCGAAGGCGGCCTACACTGCTGTCATGTCGGCGTTGGCTTAAAGCTCCGATCATGTAGCATTATCATGGTCTATATTCCCTTAGCTTTGCTCTTTATTCGAAAATACAGACGCTCTTTATGTTGGCCACGTGCACTTTTTAAACCCCGACTCGTTGAACCCTGCCACTATTAGCAAATTGTTTCGCACTCTCAAAGTTGTTGATACAGTGGCTTCTTGGATTCAAATGCCTCGAGAAGTCTTTAGAAACACAGGCGTTCACAACGTCATTCAGCTCACGGACAGTGAATCAGAACCAGAACATGAATCTCCTCAAAAACGCTCGTGAGTCATCAAATCAATGTAATTCTGGATGTTGATCCTTCTGATAGATTGAAATCCGGTGCGAGTCCGGACAAAACCGCCTTTGTATCAAAGTCAGCTATTGCGATTGGGATGAAGTCACATACTCACGCCGATGATATAGTAGCAGCTCTATCAAATCCCCATTAAAACAGGGGCGTCGGCCCGTTGAGATTATAGAGCTCTCCTCTAGCGAGGACGAGGATATTCAGTACGCTTGCCCATGTCCAAGGATGTAAACACCGACAGAAACTCTTGCAACAAGTCCTACAGGTAAACGTGGTTTCACTGCACCCTCGTATGGCCGGAACGCGCAGCCCTCTACATCAGCCATGAGCATCCCACAGGCAGGCCCCATGCAGAACAATATCCGGACGGACGTCGTCGTCGAGAACAATGGAACTATTCAATAGTAGGCATAATGGTAGTCTTGACATCCAGATGAGCCTCATTTGATTATATAGCAACCCATCGCCCCGCCGCCGTCCAGCGGCCTTGAATGGATCCCCTTCAAAATCTGATAAGAGTGGCATGTTGCTTTCGGACCGTATTCGTCTACTCTCAAAAGCCCCAAAGGTCAACGTCCCGGAACCCGAGGAGGATCTATCATGGGAACATGAAGAAGATGGACTAGGAGGGGTTCGATCAGGAGCTATGCTGATTGGGTCGTATGACCCCGTTCAAGACCAACAAGAAACCTTGGCTCCAGGCGATCCCTCTCCCCTGTCGTCTTCAAGTAAAGTTGCCCGACAAAAGAAGATGCCAGAAGCCGTCGCTGTACTCCATCGTCTCGCTATACCGTTCTTAAAGGAAATGGATCGCAAGGTTTTTAACAATCAGCTGGGAGCTTCTTACCTTCCGGACCTTATTCCCAGCTCTGGTCAGAAGAGGCGTAGGAAGGATGATAAAAGCGTTATTTGGGGAATGGGTAGCCGTGGAGAATATGATGACGGACATGGGTCATATACAGAGCTAGTGTGGAGCAACAGGATGGCCACCACGGCAGGTAGAAGTGAGTACAAAAAGTGAGTCCACGAAACGGCTTGCCAAATACGGTCTCACACTTTATAGGACGGGTGAAGGAAAGATTATCATCAAGATTGAGCTCGGTGTCAAGGTCATCACCACAGAGGGTTAGATCGCTTTGATAGTTTCTTAACCTCATTGCTTACGCTCTCTCAGAGAGACTTCGTAATACTCTGGCCCACGAGGCATGTCACGCAGCAAGTTGGGCCATAAGCAAGGATTTCAAGGCGCCACACGGAAGTACTTTTAAGTCCTGGTATGGCACGCTCATCCTCTCAATGCTTCTCTTGATGATCGACAGGGCAAGAAAAGTCGAAGCCGCCTTCCGAGGTGTTCAAGTGACAACAAAGCATGACTACGAAATCGACTATAAATACTCGTGGAAGTGCCTAGCACCATCATGTGGCCATGTGTACGTTTGTCAAGCACCTGCGTCTTTTTATACTAACCGTACAATAGTTTCCAGAGACATAGTAATTCGATCAACATCGAGAAACAAGGCTGCTTTTGTGGCTCACGACTTGAACCTCAGTTTAAGCTTTCTGCCAAGAGAGTGGCGCCGAAGGGACCCATCAGTTCACAATCACACCCAAATTTACCTGAAAATGCCGAAGGTACGCACTCACCTTTTGACATATATACTACTTTCTAAGAAGGTTTAGCGCTGCTCCCTATTTCTAGAGGAACCCCTGGTGATGATTTAGTCGATGCACTGACATTGATGGCAATCTCAAGCAGTCGGAATGATGAAGAGGCAGAATGAGTTGATGAGAATTCCCGTTTATAATTCATCAGGCCGCGGGTGCCAATGTCCATTCGTACATTTGGCGCGAACGATACTTGTTGTTATAATGAATCACGTGGTTGTAGTATCGGAATGCACTGGTGTAGACTCAAAAATTCTGTTTGGAGGGCTGAGAAATAATGCTTTCGTTGGTATACGGCCGCATTTGGCGGATGCCTTCCAGGGTGCCAGTGGCAAATGCAACTCAATTACGTCCACCATGAGCTCGGACATTGAAACGCCGGAGGAAGATACTTGGGACGTTGGTATGTCGTTTTTAGCTGTAAATTTTTGGTCGTTTTGATCCTTTATGTGATCTAGACGCCCTTAAAGCCGTACGAGTCTTCTTTGACGAGCACTCCAAGAAGCCAGTTCTGGTAAAAACTCCTGTCATTAGTTTAACTCGTAAATTCTAACTATTGGACAGAAATACCTCACCTCAGTAAGGCCATAGCCAGTCTAACAATGGCTAAGTTCTGACATACCTCTCTGGCCCAGTGGGTTGGGTTCAATGATTATTGGGACGAGTTGCGTGTGTTCTCTCGAATGAACTGGTCTCAGGATGACAATTTTGCTAGATGGAAGGTCAAAGAAGATTTCGGCGACCAAGAACAGGTGATAAATCTACATAAAATCATGCCAACTACATTCGATAAGACAAAAGTCGGGATGGTTTGGCACGCGCCTGCGGACTGGATCGGTTCGTTCCAAATGCACTCTTTGGGGAGCCAAAGTATTTAGGAACGCTACAGAACAGGAAAAGAAGGCGTATTATGAGGATAATGCCCAAGTGCTCGAGAAGGCCAATGGAGGCAAGTTTCAGGCAATAAAGGAAAGACTCGAAAAGAATGAACGATTATCTGCCTCATTAGAAAGACGCAAACCGTTTACCCCACCGGTACCACGTATTCACCCTCCCCTTCGTAATCTCTAACAATTTAATTAGATACACGAGACGCAAATAGAGGAGAACAACGCTAAATACCAGAAATATCTCAGAAAACAGCAAGCCCAACAGAAGAAGACAGCAAAGCTACCACCCGGTCAAAGTAGGGCGAGTAAGGCGAAACCCTCTACAAGGGTATCAACTGAGCCTACGTCCCCTGAACCAAATGTCTGGGTTAAACCTAAGACAGAAGGTGGTGTCACTGTAGGCTTGAGATACAGGAAAACCGCCCTCTCTGACCCTTTAGGATCCCATCCAAATGACGCGTTTGGTGGTTCTCGAGCCCGTTTTGCTACCAACACTGGCGTGTCCACCTTCAAAACCTATTCTATCTCGTCGCAACGTCCTCGTTCGAAAATCCAACAAGCAGGGACAGCCCGCACTTCTGTTTCTCGAGGGACATCGATGCAGGCTTCTTCTCCCCGTAGTGTGGACAGCTTGTTCGATGTCAGTACTTTGGGCCACATTTTAACATTCACCAAATCTGACTTGAACAAGGCAATGTCAGACAGTGAATCAGATTCCTCGGATTCTATTCCTCTTGCACGCCACGCAGCTTCGGTACGTAATCTAAGTGTATTTGACGATTTAGATGCTTAACATTCAAATTGCGCAGCATAAGTCTCACTCTGTGGCCCAAGGAGCGAGAAAGGTCATTGCTTCTGAAAGTTCGGATTCGGACCCACCTTTATCAAAACTTGTAATCGCTGGGAGAAAACCGAAACCACAGGGAATCGCCTCAGCAACTTCGAGTTTAGGACACACTCAAACAAGCGGATCTATGAGACCCCTTCCTCAATCAGGAACTAAAACCACCTCGTTGACGCCCAAGGTATCAAATAATAATGCCCAGGAGGATGTCAGAAGGCCAGCCCCCTCGGGAGGGGGGCATACGGTTGCACTGGAGAAATCAAAGGAGTCCTCGAAGCCATCAGCAGTCCTATCCCCTCTCGAGAACGAAACGCCCCTTCGTTCAGGCCCATCTATCCTCAACAACCCACAGTCTCACCCACCTCCATCGCCCTTATTTTATCCAGACAGCGGCGAAGGTGCTGGTGCTCCCATGGATATCGACATGACGGATGAAATTCCGGATTCTATTAACTTCATGGAAGGCATTATCAACGAAATACCTCCGTGCGTTAGGTATATATCTGACAGATCCTAGAACTCACACTTTTCAGGCCATCTATGCCCGATCCCAAGATAAAATGGTCACCAGTTGAATTAATACTGCAATCTGCAGTCAATGCAGAGGCGGAATTGTGCAAAGTCACCTTACAGAAAGTGACACCGCAACTTATTCAGCCCAGTTTGAAATGGATTCATAGAGACGGGTTCAAAATACGAAGCTTCAGATCTCAAGCTCAAATAAGCATTCTAACGCTTGCTTATGAACCTTGGCAGCACGCGCAATTAGCCGCATGCGGGCTCGAAAATGTCAAATTGGTGGATGCTTTCACCTCTTTCTTACACGAAAACAGCATGGTGCGCTCTGAAATATGGGTTGATTAAACAAACGAAAGTTCATGCCAGTTGTAGTTTGCCTTGGCTGATACCTCGTTTGATGGGGCTAAATTATGTTTTTACCCATCTCATTCAACAGCACTCGTGGATTATATGGGAATCCCCGCAAATTCGGAACTCAGAGTCGGCCCTTTACATCTTCTGGTCACAGTCATAAAACCAGCTTCCCGATTAGAATCTTCGGGAGTGGCGCCTTTGACCCAAGTACGGAATGACAAGCGCATTGCTCATCCATCATTGTCACACCGCCATGCAATTGAGAGAGGCATACGATCATTGCGGTTCCCTCCCGAGATCAGGACGGCGTTGCAACAAAGATGTTCGGAAGCATCGAAGAGGGTGACATATGTCCTTGCAACCGTCGAAAGCTTTGCATTTAGACATCCACCGACTGTAGGCATAGAAGAAAAAGCATCGGATGATCACGCCAAGCATGGGGTGATACACCAGGAAGAGACCCAAGCCCTAATCCATATAATGAATGATATGGGCTACATTTCTAGGAAAGCTACTGATTCTGCGGATATAGTATTCATACATAATGCCGCATGGAGCACGTTGAAGCACTTACTAGGCCTCTTCGATCGATTGAGCCATCACAGGGTTTGGTTCTTTGCCTATGGACCTTTTCATGCGTTAGACCCGCAATTGTGGGGTGTCCGTGAGGTGTTTAAGAGAGGTATGGAATGGTATATTCTTTGTTACTTTCTAACATCTCACAGGTGGCATTCTCACTTTTACTGCGGAGAGCATACTAGAAAATGCACTACAACTCCCCAAAATCCTCCAATCCATTGAAGAGTCAGCTACATGGATGGCTTTTGTTTCTCCATTGGTTTTGGGTTGGTTACAAGATTCCCTACTTAGTAATCCTACTCATCAAAGGTGACGGATTTCCTTTGCTGTGCGGCAATGTATCGTTGACATCCTGCTAGTGCTATGACCGGACTGCTCAACCTACTCGAAGGAGTGAAGAAGGGCCAAATTTCGATCACTACTGCACCACCTCACCCATGGAAAGTCATCGACTGGGCGGAATGGTTGGAAGCAGGTTCGGATTTCTGCATGCCCGGAAATTTCATCAGGAGCCCAGAAGGCACTCAAGATGCCATTTTGGATGCGGCCGAGAAAGCCCTACATGACTTTGGACACCGGAATTCAACGCTACAAGAGCGCAAGAAACTTATTGACCAAAGGGTGTTCGATGATCTACGTCAAATGATGTTCATTTCCGTTCTTCACACCGAATATCGAAGGTTTATTGTCCTTCATGCTATGTCTGACCAGGAACTGAAAGATTGGAAAAAGGATTCGGTGCGTTCCTCTGTCCGCTTCCAGATTCAAGCTAATAAAGATTCGCCTTTCTAGATCGAGCATGTTACCCTCAAGAGGCTTGTTGATTCTGATACGGCGGCATTCGCGTTGTTCTGGTCATCCACTGCAAAATCTGTGCATCCACCTACCCCATCCACCGCTGCGTCGATGCGGGGCCATTTCGTATCACCAACTGTCGGGTAATCGTGTAATTAACTGCAGACAATTGTATATAGTTATGTCTACTGTAAAGTATGTAATAGGGACAATAAGTGATAACGCAACGATAGCGCAATCAAATAGACCAATACATAGTCCTCACACGTTGTGTAGAAGGAGGTTCCGTATCGAATCCCAGTGGTCAGAATCCTTGTATAGATATACCATCGAGTTGAACATTCCCGGTTGAATGGTGTGGCCCTTTTCGGCGAACAGGTACATGACAGCGCCCCACGCAACCGCCGCGAAGACTGAAAAATGCTTCGAAGAAGGTGGAATAGGTCGTACAGCGGCTGTACCGGAGGGCGCTGGATATGCTCTAGGGATCAGAGTAGCGACCACTCTGGACACGACGTAGAGAACGATCTGTTCGTTGATGGCCGTCCGGTCACCAAAGACGAGATAGCCTCCGAGGAGTCCAGCAAAGAAGGTGTCATATTTCCGAGGCTTTCCGTCATTGAATTTACGTTGTGCCAGCATGGCCGACTTGTAAAGAGCCACGAAAGAGGCAAGGTTGACGGCATGAGTGCGCGTGGCTCGCAGAATCGCACGCACTCGGGAAGCCCAGCTGAATAACGATAACGGGTTGATTGCATGATCAGTCGCCGGGGAAGGAACGGTGTGCTGGGCTGACTTACTCGCCCCTTCCGAACAGTATAGCCATCACTACTGCATGAGGAAATCTTATTTTGACACCTGATCCACGAAAGATGTCAGTAATTAGAGTACGACTGTGATAACTGAGTGACCAACCGTATACAAAGCCATTGCGGGCGCCTTTGAGGATTGCTAAGTAGTCGGCATACTTTGGATTGTTTACGAATGCATTGAGGGCGTTAATTCTTGCTTCCATGGGATGGGACCGTGGAGGAGGGGATCAAGGATGGAAACCACATGTGATAGCATCCGGCAAGGTTATGCATCGGAGCGTGCCGGCCCAAACTAAGGCTGGGCGCATCTATCAAACACATATAGCGATCAATTACACGTTAGAAGCTGTCCGTTGTTGAATGTCCCACCCCGTTGCATGAGGAACTGACCAGCCTCGCACAAAATGCGGAATGCAAACATGACATTACTAATGGAAACAATGACGCAACTGAGAACGTTTAAACTTGCATCGAGTTCGTCCCGATTTTCCGAATGCAAGCCACGAGGTGACGAGGTAGGTGGCGGAGCAGCAGCAACTGAGGTCCTCAGTGGGGTCTAGCACCATATTGAGCATTAATACTTGTAAATACACGTCATTGTTCATGATAGTTGAGATTCCTGCCCCAGAGGTTGCCCGGGCCACAAGCGTCCAAACGACCAAGAGAGAGCGCAACAATGAGCTCGAAAACATTTCACACTAGTTCTAACAGTGCTTTCGTTTGATCAACTGATCGTTTACAGCTCACGGTGGTGACTGGGGCCTCCAAATTCTGAGAAAGGGGTTTACAGTTAACATAAATTTGGTGAGCACTGATTTGTAGAAACTGGCAGAGATACGTCTATTAGCTATAAAATAGCGTGCAGGAATGTCATTGACGAGGTCGTCCCAATCAAAGGGGGGAAATGCCGTCGCGATGACCAAATCTTTGTAGCCTCTGGCGCACAGCACATACTAGCTAAGACGTGAAACATACTTGTTACTCCCTGAAAGTGTATTTCAAATATTGCATATCGAAAAATACCGAGGTTGAAGGCGGTTACGGGTGGTTCACGCTTCGAACCTTCAACCATCACACGGGTAGCGTACGAAAGTCACGATCCAGGTCTTTTAATAGAAAAATCAAGTTTCCTACTATTCAAAGTCATGTCGGACGATATCCAGATGGACGTTGAACCAGCCCAGCCGTTGGTGGCGCAGGCCCATGGTCATCCACAAGAACCCGTCCTTTCAAACCCATTCTTCCAGTGGAAAGCGGCTCCCGACTTTGGGGCTTCCTCCCAGAATCCTGCCGACCACAGTCTAGCGGCGAGCACGATGGACGGGTTTGGACAGGCTATGATGCCGCCTGGTGTCTCCGCCAGTGACTCTATGCATGAAGGTATGCTTAATTTTGAAAAATTTAGGCGCTACTCGTTGGCCAGCCACCTTTTACCGTCCGTCTCTCTGCTCATTTGGACCGGCCCATTGACCTGCTCTTTCGTTTAGCGTCTCTAGAAGCTTCCCGTATCGCACAGATTGGCGGGGATAAAATTCCAGCCAAGATGCATGTCAGAAGACCCGGAAGGGATAACTGGTCGTATATCGGACGCGTAGGAATCTTCCAAGAGCTCACTCATAAAGCTCCCATCGTCGGTACGTACGCCTTATGCTATTCCCGCACAACGCATTTTCTTTCTTTCAAGGAAGATCGTGAAATGCATTGGTGGTTTTTCTGGCATCTCAAAAGTTTGAAGACGACATCCGTCACTGACAATGCAACCCGCAACCACCAACAGTCGTACGCCTCCAGAGCAATGACAAGGTCGTCGCCACTTTTAGCGAGAATTCCAACATTAGCGTTGATAAGCGTGGAAACTTTATCGTGGTAGCCTCCGTTGAGCCTGCCGGCGTCATCTCGTATTCTCTGCATGCACAGACGAACAATGATGCACTTCGACTGTTGGCATCCATCGAACTCGCTGCATATAAACTTGGCACCGTGACTGGCACGGAGAACCGGCAGCAAAGCAGGCTCAGACGAAAAATTGATCGCACGATCAAGGAGGACCGCAGGAGGAGACATCGGAGACGGAAAGATGATGATGCACTCGTCGCTCTTTTGGGAAACACAAATCTTGACGGAACGGCGGTGCAATAGTTGCACTCACGTGTACAACTCCCACCCCCAGGTCTTAGTCTCATTCCTCTTATGATCGTTCTAAAGCTGGCCGACGGGACAGGGCGTCCCTAGAGGGTCCAGCCATTCCAATGTCTACTTGACGAACTATCGTGTGCTTGCGACTTTTATCGGTTTTGTTTGCCTCTGCCATTATCCCTATTCTCCCCTTCGTATTCCTTCTCCCCCTTTTTTTGGTGGATGTCGGTGCTCCCCCGACTTCTGCTTTATCTAGTCTTGCTTCTTTTCCTCCTTCAGACATGCTGTCAACTCCATGGCTGGCGGCTTTCACCTCTTTCGTGACGTCTTTGTACTTATACCGCGCCAACTTGTCGTTTCTCAGGATGAATTGAGGCCGGACTTGTCCATTTATACAACGAGTACTATTTCCATCGCTTTTACAGGTTAAAAAAAAAGGAGCATTGAGTGTCCCGAGGCATTGTCACAATGTCCCATTCGTGTTGGTCATGATCTGAGTTCCAGTTATTGAGAAAAGCTCCACGTTAAGACTGTTGATTGCAGGTTTCCTCTAGCCTCCTCAGGGAGCGGGCAAGAAACTTCTGCTGTCGTCAAGCTGCTGCTGTTCGGATTGCTATAGGAAACATAATGTCAGTGAAATAGGGGAGTGAGAGTGATACCTAAGGTACCTTAAAGACGGCAAGACCGACGAGGATACCAGCAGCAAAGTAGACGGCGGCGATAATGAGCCAGATGACGCCCCAGACTAGACAAGAGTTAGCTTGGTTGATTTGCATCCAATTGTTCTCTTTATCACCTCGTGTAGGGCAGCATCCGCATAATTTGGCATAGACAGCAGCATCACTCGTATTAGTCTGCATAAAAGCTGAGCCCTTATACATGTGGGTTGCGGGAATACCGACCTTGCGAGCTATTGTATCATCTACAACATCCCAAAGCACTAAAAGGGGTTAAGGAGCGAGAAAAGCGTACTAAAATCAATACATACCATACATACAACTCATGACGCCCATAAAGAGGACGAGAAAACGGAGTGCGATTGATTGCTTGACAAACCAGAATAAAAGAATGAGTCCTACAAAGCCGAAAATGAGGATCCATGGCCTAGAGATCGCGGCGTGAGTGAGGTGTGCCGTGTGAGAAGAGGAGGGATACCGACATGAGTTGTTTTCTCGCCCAAAAGAGGGAAAGGAGAAAGACGGCAGCGAGGACGAGAGTTGCAATTTTGGACGCATTCGTATTAAACCCGCAAGCGATCATACATGCGCCCATGAAACTGCTGCCCAAATAACCCGCTGGGAGTGTGATGAGGGGAACCCCACCAGACATACGAGTGGCACCCTGCGGACAAGACCAAAAGTAAGTATAGATCACATTATACGCCAAGAAAAGATGATTACCCCTTCATCGGCTATGACGTCCGTCAGTAACTGAGATTTTTATCTGTTGAAGGATGAAAAGACTTACGATCCAGTTGAATGGAATGGATTCTCGCGCAGGTCAATACACCGGCCAACGCATGGCTAAACTTTTGGAAGATGGGGGCGTCAGGCCAGACGCAGGTGGCGCGAATGTTGAACTGAATCATACCTCGTGAAGCGCAACGGTGAGGAGTTTGAAGGGATACAAAATATACTTTAGATATGGAACGTGCCAGAGAATTGCGATTCCAACAATGTAACAGCCAGCTACGATGAGAGTGGTGCGCTGTGTGTCGTTGGGCGTAAACTGATACCGGAGGTCTACATCTCTTCGCTGGTATCGAAAGTCATGGGGGACATCAAAAGTAGGCATGCACGAAACGGTGGTGGCTGATTCCAAGGGCAAGGTGGGGAAAGGCGCCCAAACAATGTAGTGCTTCGAGCACAGCATTCCCTCGCAGATTCCGAATCTCCTCAATCATTTAGCGCCAGTTCCGGCTCTTTAGCTTTGACCGAAAACACTTGATTCGTAGACGCGCACAAACCAGGGACGTGGTCAGCGGTCGTTGCCTGTTAGCCCGCCAGCATCGGCTGTAGTCAATCTCCGTGTGAGACTGGTGAAAGAAATGTTATATTACATGTAGTGGTATCAATTTTATTTTACGAATTATGGTTCCAGCTCTGTACCAGCGATGACGATGCGCAGTAGCACTTGGCATCACCAACGAGGGCGGCAACGGTGCGCGTAACGGTGCCTGCAACGAGTGATTTTAACTTATGGTGAGGGTTACTTAGCGGGTATACGGGTTGGAGTTATCTGGAAGCTGTTTGATGCTGAGGCAACTGCCGTTCCGTATGTAGCCTGGGCCGACGGTGGTGAGCTTCGTGATAGCAGTGGAGCAATATATCGACTGGGCTATACGTTTTGCAATCCAATATCCTGGTACACAGTAAAGTCGCATGTGAAAGCAATAAGTCTAAGCGGGTTACTTACTGTTGCATAACGGTACATGCCTTTCGCCACAGGGGAACCTTTTGGCTTGTCGATGCTTCTGGACCGTGTTGCAAAAAGGGCCAGTGTGTGAGACGAGTCCTGGGGTGCCCCTGGACCCAAATGCGACGTGATGACAGGGTCTGACCATTCCCATAAGAAGGAAAGCTCCCTTAATTCCTTCTGTGAGCTTGCGTTCACTGGTTACATTGGACGGATGCTGTCGAGGATAACGGTCAGTACGGGTTCCTCATCGAATCAAGGTTGTTTTGGGAACGGTAGAAGGATATGAAGGCGGCCCGAAGGCCCGCCAAAGGAAAAGAAGGAACCGGACGACGTCGGACAAGACCACGCGACCCATCCCGGTCATTGTCATAATGGTGGCAACACGTGGGGATCGTAGCCCTAAAGTGTTGTAATGTATTTGTAGCCCCTCATGCCACTCCTGAACTAGTAACAAAGTGGAATTTTACTTTGATCCGTCGAGGCCTTGGATAATGATAGCCGCTGAGCATGAGGCAGCGGTAAACACGTCTGTCCCCGAGGCCCGCTATTGCGTACTAGCTCCTCAAACGAGAGAAAAGAAACCTGTGCAGATGCAAAATTCAAATTAGAGGCTGTATTTTCGTTCGAAGAAGTTTGCGATTTCTTCGCTCCTGCACAGCGTCGAAGCAGCAAAGAGGGTGGGCAGGTCGTAACCAGGCACCCAAACCACCCATAACCTTGGACGGTTGCTTGGGATTATTGCGTCTCTTTCTCAATCCTTTTACTAGTTATTAACTTGACTTATCTGCAACACTACACACCAACTATAGATCCCGAAGTATGGGCTGTGGGCTGGGCGGCGTCGGGCCTCCCCCGTACACAAAAATCCCATGCTACGGCTCCGATGTCTCCTGTATCGCCGAACAACCTGCTTGTACAACTGTGTGATACTTGTTGCGGCCACCCATTTGCCGGGAGGATTCCAAGACGCCCAGGGGAGGACGTAGGGGAAGCTGGGAGCCCTAAAGGTATGCCGCCGATATGGAGTGATCCATCGCAGCTAAGCTTACCCGGGCCAGTAATCGATTCGTATCTTCTTGATCAGACGGAGGCCACCCCCCTTGGAGCCTGGACGTCCTGTACCGATAGATAAGAGGGCCATCGTATCTCCATAATTAATGCCCCCTGAAGTCTGTACAGATGGGCTGTTTTTGCAATGAGATAATTAGGGGAAACCTTCCTTCAAATGCAATCGGGACGTTTGCAAGCCCATGTCCAGATTGCCGGGGCTGGCAGATTGTGAAAGACTCCACTCATAAAATAAAAGGCAATGCATTAGCAACAGCGTATTTCGGAACCTGTAATAACCAGCCACTTTCACCCTCCGCCGCCAACTTACCGGCATCCCGCCTCGACATCTGTGTTCCTCCCCCGTCAAATTGGCAGAGAGCAGGGCACTGAGCTAGGAGCCAGCAGCTCTGGAGAGGCAGCTACTTCAGGGAGTTGATGATACAACTACGCTCATTATCGATCGAGAACTTGGAAGAGGGGTTCCTGACGCCACACGCGTACCCACTCACGAGGTTGTAAATTCAGTCGTACAAAACATTAGAAGCATACAGCCCAGAACTGCGGCGGCAGGGCGACCCGCCCTCTTTATTCCATGTGTTATCGTCACATATTGTCGTCCTTGGCGGGAGCACATGCACACGTTTAGGGTGCAGTTGAGTGAGTAGGCGGCACGAGTAAGGTCGGGGGGGAGTAGAGAAAGCATCCGCGCTCTCCCGCGCTCGAAAGCGACCTTTTTAACGAGCAACCTCCCGAGGTCATCATGGGAGATTAAAACATGGAGAAAAAGAAAATTCTTTGATGCAACCAAGGGTCGGGCTTTGGAGCCCATTTTTCGGGGCAACCTGCGTGCGTCGCCCAACCCGGCGCTTCTTCGCGGGCGAAGTCCCAGGCAATGTTCCGCACAAGGTCTAAAGCCGCGCGAACAATTTTCTCGTGCTAACTAGCTCCTTTTTTCTTGCGTGCCACACTAAAAACTGGCGGTTTCACCCCCCAAGGGGTTGTTTTTGCGTAAACGTTTTGGCCGTACACCTCCTGACAACTGCCCTTGATAGAAGTGACTTATTTGAAACCACAAGGGAGTTATGAGAAAACGTTTATCGTTTTGTTGTGTAATACATGCTCGTTTGGCAGCTCATAGATGGAATCGTGTCATGGGTCACCTGTAAAGGGTTTTTCTGATCTGAAATGAGCAGCCCCTCAATCAACAGAAACGAGAGAGGGCGGGGCTTGCCATGAGACCCTAAAACGAGAATAAGAATTGATCACACCACCTCGCTGTCCTTCCTCGTGGCAGGTCCAGTGTCGGTCTGGGGTGGCGCGGCCGTTGTCGCCTGGCCACCTCCCAGATCCTCAGCGCTGCGGGAGCCAGCATCGGCGCTCTGTAGGTTGTCCCTGAGCGATGCCGCCGCCTCTACCGCCTCCTCTTGGGTAAAAGTACCGTCCAGGGCAGCAGCCGCATCGTTCGGCTTCGAATTCGGAGAAATGCTGAGCGCCACTTGCATATCAGACACGATTTTTTCCACCGTCTTCTCAACACTGTTATCTTTGACGTGCACCAATGGCTTGTCCTCCTTCTCCTGGCGCTCGCCTTGCTCCTCCCCTGGCTCAACACCCGCAACCCCATCACCTTCGCGCGGATAAACGGACGCATCTCCCACTGGCGCCCCTCGCAGCGATTTCTTCGCCAATTCTTCGCTGTGAGCCGGATGATTCATAGATCCGAGAGTATTTCCAATCCCCCCGATATCACCTGCGGTCGTCTTTCCAAACTCGGCCGTACCAACAGAATCTACCGCGCCGCCGACCTCTTTCCAAATACGTTCTAGGTCCCCACGCCAACCTAGGAGATCGCAGAGCTCCCTCACGGATGTATCGCAGGGTCCCAAGTGAACGACATCGTCTGGCCACGCTTCCTCTTCCTCTTCCTCTTCCTCCTGTTCGTCCCGTTCGTCTTCCTCTTCTTCATCGTCACTATCGGCTTGTGCTCCACTTGGGCGCCGGGAAACAATACGCATGCCTATCGTGCCCGCCGGGTCAAGGTTGAGCAAGAGGCGGGGGCACCCCGTGCGCGGGACCAAATTGGGTAGCATTGCAAAGGGTTGAACCTTGAGCGAGGTGCCCATGATGATCACGAGGGCGGCTGAACGTAGGGCCGGAACTGCGTTGATGAATTGGGGTGGAAGCTAGAGAGTTAGGGAGAGACGGTAAATAAGTAATAAGCATGAGTTATTGGGGCTCATCCCCCGCCGCTTGTCAGAAACGGATCTAACTGAGAATAGGGAGGGCGCGAAGGACGGTAGGTATATTTGACAGGATAGATGTGCGTGGGGCGATCGACACTTGAAGCGCGCATGCGGCGCGTGTATTGTGCGTGACTAGGCTTGGAGGGGGGGGTGTACAACAAAGGACCACTTACGCTTTCGCCAAAGAAGACGATGTCCGGCTTTACGAGACTGCCGCAGTCAGGGTCTAGACAGGTTGGGACACGTGCATCCACAATATGATCCATCATACGTTTGTTATCGTATGGCGTTTTACATTCGACACAACGTGAAGAGGCAAAACTCCCGTGAGCTTCGATGACCTTGTCATCCGGTACATTGGCTCTACGTTCCAGGGTATCGATATTTTGGGTGAAACAGGTGTGCAATTTGCCTTGTTCATGAAGAAGACGAATGAATGCGTGGGTTGGGGTCGGAATGAATTTGCCTGGAGCGATGTCTCGAGCAAGTGTGTAGACTGGCAGAGGACGTCGTTGCGTTTGGGGCTTTGTGTGAGACGACCAGTATGCAAAAAAGAGGCCTCCATAATCAAAATATTCTCTTACAGGGTTGTGGGTTGTGCAAGAAGAAATCTATATCGAAGACGGCTTCTGGATAAGGTAAGTTGAGTTTTGCGAGATTGGCCTAGATGACAGGTGAAGATCGCCCAGGGGTAAGAATAAGATCAGGGGGAGGAGAAACGAGGTCAGATGGCTGGTATTACAGGGCTGAAATGTCAAAGACGAACGTAGAGGCCTGTTTGGAAAATAATTAATCCGCCGATGTCAGGACGGCCGAGCGTAGAAGAGGGGTAAAAGGGGGCCTCGATAGATAGGCGCACACTCACCGGTGTTTGGAGATCGAAAATCGGGGATTCCCGCACTTGTTGAAATCCCTGTATATACACAATCAGGGCCAAGAGTGATTATAGTTGAGATTTTTTGGACGTGCCAGCACCGCACTGTGGGGCCTACTGTCAGAGAGAGAGGGAGGACTAAGGGGACTTGGTATGTACTAGAACAAAGACATTGTTATTGCATACGTCCGACTTTAGGTACTCGGCGACGGATTGGAGAGAGGAATCGGCGAGAAGACGAGGCATTGATTATAATGGGTGAGAGTGGCGAGAAGCAAGCGCTCAGGGCTTGCTGCTTCCATGAACGAAGATTAGAGTGTGATCCCGATGTTTCAGGTAGGGGTAGTAGCACATCGTGTGTTCTTGTTTGTGACGCGTCTCGGACAACGGTACGTCGGTGGCTTACAGTCTCGCAGCCAGCTGTCCGGCTTGCATGGGATGTGTGCGAGTCTTCTTGACGCGAGATCTCTCCCACGCGAGCTTTCAAAGAAGTGTATGGATTTCCCCGCGAATTCAGTAAGAGTATTGGCCACATGGGAAACAATTGCTCAAAGGGTACCTTTTGGGTAGGCGAGTGAGGGGAGGGATACCGAGCATCCACAGCCGTAGCTAGCAAAGCCCAAAGGACGCAAACCAACGAAAATGGCGGCCGTTGGGAATCTATTCACAAAACGCAGAGAGCCCCTTCGGCCTTGCAGGGTCATAATTGGGCTCGTTCAATTATGCGTCTCCAGGCTACCGCCGCAAGTCAAATCCAGCCTTTTGAACTCAAAACACTACCTACTCACTGGACAGCTCGAGGAAGTAGTATTGACAACGAAAGAGAGACGTTTAATTATGGCTACTACAGAGCGCGAGAGAGTGTCTGAATAAAGCGAGAAGCCCATTGGGTCATGGGATTTATTGGTCATTATTAGAAGAAGGAGCGAAGCCCATATTTAAATTTTATTTCCTTTTTTTACATGAGCGCTGTTGATGGCATGTGAGCGGTGAATCCCGAGTTTTCAGGTCCCAATCGAGAATCCAAGGCAGCCGACAGCGCCAGGCACAAACTAAATATTATTATTATTTTTATTATTATTTTATGAAAATAAATAATAAATCGATGATCCATCGTTTTTCTGCTCGTGCCGGGTATAAGAACCCAAGGATCCGACGATTGGCCAGGCAGTCAGTCCCCCCACACTCTCCACGTTGCTTTTTTTTGGGACCATTTGTCGGTCCACCTACTCCTCCTACTCCTAATCTCCTCTCCACCACCATCACCACCATTCACCACCTTCACCACACCACCCAGATGGCTCCAGTACGCAACAAGAACGGTACCTCTTCAGACGACGACGACAAGATGGCTTTCGACGGTAAAGACGATAAGCCAAAGCGCAAGAGACAGAGCCAGAGTGAGTAGTCATCCAGTCACCCATTGCGCGCGCGTCCTCATCCCCCTTTGTAAACAGGCTGCGACGCTTGCCGCTCACGCAAAGTAAGATGCGCTCGTGATAACCCAGACGATCAAACTACTCGTTGCAAGCATTGCATCTCGCTTGGTGTCCCTTGCACCTACGATTACCAGCCCAAGAAACGAGGGCCCCCAAACCTCTATCTCCGTAGACTTCAAGAAGCTGCCGCACAGGCTCAGCGAGACGCTGCCTCTATTCATGGCGGCGGCGGCATGAGCGCTAATGGTAGTGTGATGGATAACGGTCCTATGTCCGCCAATGGCCATGGAGTGGTGTCTCCCATGTCTCCTCATAGCATGACGCATATGCCTCTCTTGACACACTCGCATTCGCATTCTCACATGCGTCGGAGCCCACCTTCGATCCCCAACTTGACCACCCCGGTCACACCCGGCCCCCCCTCTTATCTGTCCGACGCTCCTTTGAATCCTCACGCTCCCGCCCCCATCCCGCCCTCACGGTACCCTATTGCCGCCGACTCGTACGCAAACGGTTCGACTGCGGGTCTCTACGGATCCCATCATTCGCATTTCGATCGTCCCTCGACGGCAGATACCTCTCTCTCGGCCACCTCCAATGGCCCTCCATCCACCATCGCACCACCCTCTCTCGATAGCCCATTTGCACATACATTCGCAAACGGCGGCCCTGGCGGAGCAGGCACTAGCAGCAACGGGCCGAATGCAAACGGCCAAGGATATCAAAGCTGGACCAGCCCCCCCGGTGCCGTTCAATACCCATTCAAGCCATACCAACCTCCGCCACCGACCTATTTACCACCCCTCAATTACTACTATCGCCCTCATCGCCTCGAGGATATTGCTCCCCGTGAGATGATCCTTCAGATCATTCAGCTCTTCTTCGACTTTGTCTATCCTCTCACTCCATGCGTCCATCGGCCATCATTCATGGCCGACCTCAGCAGCAGACGCGAGGAACGCGACCCACTCTTCTTCGCCCTCGTCATGAGCACCGTCGCGAGCACGCTCGTCCAAGTACCCCGCAGTTACCTGCCCATCATCGAGCGCAAGCAAGTCCGAAGGCTGGCTCAATTGTGCCATGAAGCGAGCCGTCACGTCACGGTGGCCGCCTATGACCCTCCGACCAGCACGCACGTCGTGATTAGATATTTGTGAGTAATTTAACCGTACCCCTCCCTGCCATGCACGGCTAACCCCGCCGCCCTGTTTAGTGACACGGTTTATCACTTTTGCGAAGGGCATGATGCCACATCGCATGCATCATTCGGCGAGGCTGCGCATATTGCGGTCACCCTGCACATGCACGAGGAGGCCTCGTACGAGGGCCTTGACCCCATCGAGACCGAAATACGGCGACGAGTGTTTTGGCTCCTGTTCGGTGGTACGTAAAGTCTCCTCCTCACATAGCCTCCACATGGATTCTCGCTTCGAATAAGCTCTCTGACATTTGGTTTCCTAGCCGACAAGTCGATGTCTATACTGCTCGGTCGACCGATTTGCCTTCGAGACGAAGACTGCACGCTTCACTTCCCCAAAGAAGTCGATGATGAATAGTGAGTTTCTCACTTCCTTTTGGCTCTTTCCTGTTCCTTCTCCCAAACCACTCCATCTCTCCCCTCGTGCTCCCCTCCTTACCCTGGCCGTTCCATTCGGGGATCTAACGCCCACTGAATGGCGAAAACCGCAAGCAATTCCCGTTATCGTTTTGCCGCGATTCAACCGAAGTTTTCACGTGTGGTACGCCACTAATGAGGCTTCCGTGGTTCCGCCGACAAATTCCCCCTACTTTCGCCGAAAGTCGAAAAGACCACAAACCCGGTTTCTTGATCGCTTTTTTGCTCTGATATCTTGCCTCGAGCGTATGCTGACGAGTTTTAATTTTTTTTATAACTTATTTCATCTGCTCCCACCATCCGTCCCTCGCGTCATCCGTCTTCTCTTGTCATCCTCCATCCTGCTGTGTTTATGCAACCCTTACGCCTTTTCATTATCCCAAACGAAACGAAAACATCTCCAGTATCACGGCCACTGCCATCCTTCCACAGCCCGCCGGCAAGACCGCAATTGTCTCTGGTCTGAACTACATCACCCGCATCTTTGCGCTCCTGGGCGAGATTCTCGTCCGCATTCGCGTCGACAAGCGCTCGCCACCCCAAGGTCCATTCGCAACCGCTCGTCTGGATGAAGTGCGATCGCTCCACGCCCGAATCCTTGGCGCCCTCTCACATGCGCCCACACCGCTACGCCTCAAGCCGCTCATTCCGGGCCAAGTTCCCGCGGCAGTCACTGGCTCTGTCGTAGGCGGTGGTGCAGTTGCTGCTGCCACTCCTACTGGTGGAAATGAATGGCCAGGAGGCGCCGGGTTCAGACAGGCGACCTTTGCAGAGGTTCGAGACTTTTTCGATAACCCCAAGGCTTCGCGCGCAAATGCGCCGAATCCATTCTTGGTTATGCAAGCCAATCTCTATGTCACTCAGGTGAGTATCTGCAATTTTCGGTTTGTTTGTAAAAACAGCATCCTGACTCGCTCATAGCAACTCGTGCGCTTCGTCATTGAGCAGTATCGCGACGAGCTTATGCTCTCGATGCACGCTGCTACCGGCGAAGAAATCGAGATGAGCTCCCAAGAAGACCGGGAAGCAGTGGCAAGCGACCTCCTTAACGTCCTCCACAGCATTCCCATCCAGTCCATCGCGACCAATGGCCCTTCGCTCGTACACAAGGTCCGCTTCGTCGCCTCTACCCTCTTGGATGCGGTTCGCAAAGCAGAGACGGCCCCAGTGTCGGCCGCGCGTGCCCACGCATACTTATGGGACTTCCTCTCCATCTTATCAGAGATTGAAAGGAATTATCTGCTCGACGATGATGCGGATGGTGGAAGCAACCACGACGGTCTACCGCTTCTAGGAAATCCATGAAGCCCCCTCCTCCCCGACTCGCCCTCCTACACACTCTCAGATGGCTCGATTCATGCGATAACTTGAAAGAAAAAATTCGAAGAAGCAACTCCCTTTTGTCTGACAGCTACCGCAATCACTTCAAGCTTCACTCTCTATACCGTCTCCATTCGTTCCCGCATCCCGTATTATGGCTGTCAGCCCTTTCCCTCAACCAACTGTATCCGCGAATTCGTTCCTATATCCAGCTCCCATTTTCATCAACTTCGATTCCACCACACTGTGTCAAAATTCAACCAAATCCGACTCGGTCTTGCACCTCTTACGTCCTTTACGTCTTTCGATGATGTACGAAAACGCCACTCGACAAAGGCTCGACGATGTGCATTCAATAAACCCTTTCATGCTCGGTGCTATTATCATCAGCGCCCCCGTTTTCTTTTTGGGCATACCCGCCCTACCCACTTTCCAGCGCCAGCATTATTACCTCTGTGGGGTAGGCGCGAATTCGATACCGATACCTCTCTGCATTCTGGCCCCAGGGCCGTCCTGTCTTTTTTTGAAAAAATCAAAACCTCAAATCGAAATCCGTTGTTTTCCGAGCCATCTGTTTATATCCTGTGTCTCTCTCCATTCCCCCGTACCGCCCATGCTCATTAATCGTACTTGGGCCGATATGTATTTCTTCCTTATCTCTCAGATCGCTGCTCTTGGGGCTTGTCGCTTTGTGTTCTCTTGTTGGTCTCTCTATGATCGCAACGAGTCCTACAGATGGTGTTTTGTTACAGATGGCAAATATACCCATTATGTGGATTCCGCGGACCATGGGTCCCTTATCGTTAACTCCTAATGTATACGAAAGAAATTGGAGTTGTGATGTTTCCCATAAACCATGTCTGTGGATACAGTAAAAGATGATGAAAATCAAAAAGTGCGTGAGGTGAGTGGTCGATCGAGGCGCGAGGTGTACTAATGGAGAAAGTGCGGAAGCAACCCAGTGATGCGCTCGAGGGTTCATAGCATATAGTATATAGAGGGAGGTTTCAAACTGATGGGACCCGCCATCCCTTGATAGTGGCCGGTTTGGAATAGAGTCCTAGCCTGAATTAGTCGCGGGGTTCGCGCTACAAACCACGTGCGCAACGTGGGACTTCGGAATGTGTCGTATGGGCATCTATTTATCCGTAGCGTGTCCATAGTCAATACGTTTCGATGCGGGGCAATCAAACTTCGCCTAGGGTCGTTGGTGCCTTTGGTTGATCATCTGATCGTGTATGATTGGGTTCACGCATGTCGTCTTTGGTAGGTCGGCAGGTGGTCCAAGCCTGGTCGTCATCCTCGAGGATTTCGATCTCGTCCTCAGGTCCCTTCCCGGAGGGTTGAGATTGATCCGAAGTATCGATATCGCCCACATTTATCGGATCTAGCATTTTCAGCTGGTCTTCCTCGGATCCAAGCACGTCCAAAGTCTCGCTGTGATCAGTTTTTCCAATGGCCCCCTCGACGCTCGGCGGTACTTGATTATCATTCTCCACCGGGTTCTCTCCGAGGCCAACCTCGGTTGAAATACGGTACTTTCGACGTTTATTAGCGACCGAACGATCCCCGCCGCCAAGTGCGGAATAACACGAACCTCCTCCCGACCCCTCTCGCCAATGAGTCGGTCTTCTTCCCACAATTTGACGTGCACACTAGTTTCTTCGACAGGTACGTCAATATCCACCTGCTCAAGAGGGCCCCCTTCCGATCCAGAATGACTGTGGACCTTTTTCATAATATGTGGCATCAGTTCGGAATCTTTCAGTTATTTAAGAGGATATCTGCGTACTGAAATGGAAGGAGAGTTATCAAGAGTCGGTGTCGTGTCCGTATCTCGTGAGAACCCCTTAGCAGGGTGAGGAGATGCTATGTTCATGGTTTCCTGGGACGATACTGCCTCCTACTGATAGTGAGACAAAGTATTCATATGAACGTGAAAACTTGGAATGCAACGTACGCTTGATGATCTCGAATCCTGTACCCCTTCCTCGCTTCCTTGTTCGCTCGCCAAATTGAGCTCGTCCAAGTACCGTTTTCCCTCGCTTGCCAGCTTCCGCAGAGATTTGACAAACTCTGATGGTTGCAATCGTCCTTTGAACCTGCGAGAAAGCCGCTCAAGCCTTTCAGCTTCGTCGCTTGAAACATTCTCCGCTATTTCGTTGCTCTCTTTGCCATTGGCATTCGATTTTGCACCAGACGTGTAATCCATAGTGAGCCACTCCCTCGCCATCTGATCTGGACTGACACCCTGGGGAATTGAGAACGCAAACTCGTGCTTGCGCTCAATCAGGGAGTCCCTCTGCTTTCTAATGGACGACTGGAGAGCTTCAGAAGAGGTAGAAGACCTTGTGATGTTAAGAAGAATGCTCCCTATACAGATGCAGTTAGACGGTTATAGGCTCCTAAAACGACTACTCACAATCATCTTCGTTTTTGCCATAGTTCATGGGCCCCAAGACACGCTCACCGTTCATAAAGTTCGTTGCTGTAACGAGGAGCTCTACGATGGGTGCATCTCCGGGTCCGTCCCATTCAGTTGGCTCTACGTAAATGCGCAGCACGTTTTCTCCTACAGAGGTTTCGAAGTCACAGTTCACAGAGACACCTGGGAAGCAGAGAGCAACCTCGGACAGGATTTCTTCCATACATTTGACGCATTTGTGGAAGACCCGATCTCCTTGAAGGGACCCCCCAAACAATCGCTCATCCATGTCCTCCGTCGAAAAGTACTGGAAGCCAAACATCTGTGCCGTATTGTGATAGGCAACAAAGATTCCGTCCATCCCTCCTATTCGCGCTTGGAATCTGTTCTCTTCATTAGTCACGCTTTTATGAGACGAATGAGTGCCCGTACACATATTTCAAAAATGCTGCACGAAAAAGGTCGTATTGTTCTCTCTCGAAACTCTCGAAAGCACCCTGAACCGTCTTTATTAAATATCCTGAATTATTCTGGGCCATGGGTTAGATTACCCAGGGTTCCGAAAATAGTCTCTGATGCTTACTTTATAATTTAAGGGATCATATCGTATGGCGACAACAGCTCGCGTCTTAATATCAAAGACACCACTACCAGGAAGTCGGGAGTCATATGCATCTAATTGAGAGCGCATGACGAATTTGTCAGATGTAGAGTATTGGTATGCCTCTGGCCGTTGTAATTTGGCAAGCTCTTCTGTCACAGGTGTGTCTCGAAGCAAAAGACCGAAATCCGACTCGGAATATGTGAGGAATTTCTCTAGCATGGTACCCTGTATGTTGGATCAAAAAGGGAGTCTCGAAGGGACCATATAAGATTGCCCACCATATTTAGTAATAAATGCTTTTCAGGCTCATCGATCCCTTGGGAGTCGATACAGTAACGACCATCCTTGTGCTGGAGAATAATCCCTCCAGGCCAACGAGCCCCATAAGAAAAATCCCGCGACTAAGCGGTATTGTCAATAAGGAAGGGTGACATGTCCCGGAGAGGACTTTACCTCGTTCGCGAACGCTGATGATAAGACTGACGTATCGACTCCCCTGCCACCAGAGAAAACGAAATAGATATGAGACAAGAGGCTGGTGAGAGATGATGTGGATCCTGCAAATGTCTTTCCTTCCCGTTTTGCAAGACTAAGGAGTGCCTTTCAATGAGATCAGCCAAAGCCCATGGTAATATCATACTTGGTTCTTACACTGTCTCGGGAACTCGTCACGTATGGTGTCAAGCGTCCGTAGTCAAAGTCGTGAATGTCTGGTATGTTCTCAAGCCACTGGTCGAAATTATTGACGCATGTACGTGGGTCTCGTAGCCAATGAGGACCTTCACTGAAGGCAGAGAGAGTCAGCGGGCTGTCATAACACCAAGCACTAATATGTACTTGAATAAGACCCTCTCTAAGGAATGGGAAAGCTGAGCAGGAGCTGGTTGAGGCTCTTCCGACTCTATTTTCTTAAGAGTCGGCTCCTCGGCATTTCCAGTAACCCAAAGCTGAAGTCGTCGTTCAAAATGCGGTGAATCCCGCCCATGTCTATAGAATGCTTCCTTTTCGAACTGGCGGACCGTTTTTAAATCTACTTTGGAGTCATGTGAAGGCTTTTCGTGGTCGGCTCTTCGTGGTGCGAGTTCTACGTGTTTTTGACGCGTCAATAACGTCTAAAATGAGTCGTGGATGTAGTATACGGACCATCCTTTCCCCAGCCGGTGACGATGCCAGTCAAGCCTTGTAAATCATCGCTCTCATTCGAGTTTGGTTCTGTTGTATTTGATGAATCAAGCCTCTTCTGCAGCTTAGCTGAAAAGGTGCCTGGTTTGATTGCAGGGACTGCTGGAATGGCAAGGGCGTCGAATAACGACTTAGCGCGAATTCGCCTGGATGAGCTTCTCGCTTTGAACCTCACAGAGGACGTGAATATTAATCTTCGGAATACATTTGAAGTCGAAACTGACGGCTTATGCGCCAGTCGCATTGCAGAGGTCGGGTCGATATAGAAAAAATAAAAACCACCGTAGCACTCATCTTGACACCTTACTGTACCGAGACATGACCTGGTTCGCCTCAATATTGACGTGGTTATCGTCCGTATTCTTCACCAAATCGGCTGAAATTGCTATTGTTGGGCTACAGGCAAGCGCTCTGGATATGGGGTATCCAGTAATGGGACGCTGACCCTCTTGCCACAGGGATCAGGCAAGACCTCACTTGTAAATGTACTCGAGATTGGAGGAGGATGGACTGAAGAAGTGGTCCCAACCGTAGCTTTCTCGTGAGCTCCGTAATAGTCTGATTCATGCCGCAGCACTAACAATAACGCTCGTCGCAGATACCGAATGGGTGCGTCATCGCGCCAGAATCGCCAGAATTTCCTAAACAATATACAGTCCGTAGGAATAATATCAAACTAAAAATTTGGGATGTTGCCGGTCGGTGTTGCTTGCAGCTTCCGAGGTTACATTCATCTGACCCCAAGTCCAAAGGGCAGCCACGATACCGAAACTTGTGGGAGAGATATTGCAAGGGTAGCGACGCAATCATGTGAGTCTTCGAATACCTGTTGTCTGTATCATGTCCTCAACTCATTCACAGTTTTGTCATCGACTCTCATGATGCATGTCCATCTACTTACGCGTATCCCCTCCGAGCGCTGACCCTCTGATAGAAAGAGCACCTTGCCGATGCAAAGTTCGAGTTACATAACTTGTTAGGAGAAAAGGGCCTGGTGGGAATACCTCTGCTTGTCGTAAGTTGCCCTTTAGTCGCATGAAGGTCTGGGCTGAGCAAGAGGATAGCTGGGGAATAAAAACGACCTCCCAGGACATGCGCCTATTGAAAAGATCATCTCAGACCTGTGAGCCTTGCCCGGTCACAGCCCTGCCCCCTTCTAATCGTCCATCAGGAGCCTCGACACCATCACGAACAGACCGGTCTCTGTGAGTAGCCTTCATGAACTCTAGTGACCCTGTTACTGACCCTATTTGCACCGTCCGCCTCCCATTACCAGTGTTATTCCGTAGGTAGCCTCCCCACCTCCATCACCCAGTATTTCTCATCACTTTCAGTGTTCCATGAAGAGTCAACATAACCTTGACGTTGTTATTAAATGGCTGACGAAAATTGCATCCTAGTCAATCACGGAGATAATCGATGGTTCCCTAAAGTTCGTTTCAGAGACCGCCCCACAGGCAATAGATGAAATACATGGTATTGTCGGGTTTGTACCAGACGAATGTACTATATTACTCTCTCTCGTTAACACTCTCCGATGCACGGGGATTGACCCCGCCCGACAAAGCTGAGGCGGACTTACGGGTGAGTTGGGCTCAAGCAAACAGCTTTAAATAGACGTTTTAATGTTAAGAGGCTGCACCTGTAAATTTCTTGCCGCCGTCGGTCGTTCGCTATCGCCCTTGCCAGGACGATAAACCATAATAAACGAGGGTCTAAGGAGTCTGTCAGTTTCCTATAGAAAACGTCCTGATGTCTCATTTTGAATGGGCCACTGGCCCAATCAGGCGCTGGTCTCACTCCCGAATTACAGTTTGTCCCCATTCGAATTCCGCGATTATCAGGCAGCGTCTCGTAGACCCATATAAATATGAGTAAGACACGCAATCCCCAACGTAGGATGTTCCCTACATCTTTCTTAGCCGCACTACTTCCCGCATACTGGATCAGTGCAATGTCCAACAAGTTACTTGGAAAGGCAAAGCCCAGAGATCACCTTAAGGAGGGGGCAGGCATCCTAGGTTTGTGATACCGCGCCTTATTTGACTAGTTATTTACACGCCATCTCTCTGTGCAGGCACCCTCAGACCGAAGAATGACCCCCCCGCTCCAGGCCAACATGCGAATTGGATGAAGAATTTACCAGATAAAAGACATCTCTCCCAACTCAGCGTTCCGGGTACACATGACTCTGCCGCTTGTTGGTCCCCGTACATACATCCCACGGGCGCAGCTGACAGGCGCTTTTGCAGATAACTATGATAAAGAAGGAAAGGAGTTTTGGAACTGCCAGGTCAGTATATGTCTCACTTTTTAAACTGACATTAACTGATAATGGCTTGGGTCTTAGAATATTCCATTGTTTAGCCAACTGGATGCCGGAATCCGCGCGCTAGATCTGAGGTATGCGCTGATAGACGGGAAATTGCTATTCGTCCATTGTATGTGAAACATTTCACTCTTGGTGTTTTTGTACTCATATTTGTGGACAGCTGTTGCCCTACTTGATAAGAAGGCAGAGGTCGTGGACATCATTCGGGGCTTGCACGCCTGGCTCCAGCAGCCAGGGCATCAAGAAGAAACCATCTTCGTTTCTCTCAAGGTAGACAATGGGGAGCCGAATGCTGCCGATGTAAAGGCTGCTATGGACACGGTACTCACAGAGACAGCGAACCTCTGGGTCTCCGATCACACTACGGTACGTCTAACATCGCCTTTTCATTTAAGTTCCTCCTATCTAAGTATTTATTTATTTTACAAAGGAAACAACGTTGGACGCTGCCAGAGGCAAGCTGGTATTAGTCCGTCGGTTCCCATTCGATCGGCCGATTGGGTACGATGTTTCCCATCATTGGCAGGTCAACAAGTGGGATTTCAGCATCCCTCTCAACGATACAAGCAACGCTCGGATAGAAGACTTTTATTTGCTCCAAGGGTGCCCAGGAGATGCCCAACAACAAATTGGAAGGAAATATGGCTATACGGTTGATCACTTGAGAAAAGCCCAGAAAGCTCTGGGAGAGGGTCACGAAGACCTTTGGATCACTTTCTCAAGTGCCGTCGGGGATCGACTAAGTGCACCGGAACAAGAAGACGTCACTCCTAGGGCACGTTTCTTTTAATACTTTCTTTCATTGCTCTTACCAGTTTATTAGGTTATGGCGCTTGGACGCGGTGAAACCCCCGGAATGAACCAACGGCTCGTAGAGTGGTGTGAAACGGGTGGTGACGGATCGAATAAAGATAACAGACCTGTCGGCATCGTGTTCATGGACTTTGTCAACATCAAGAGGCAAGCACAAGGGAGTGGAGAGGAGTCTGATTTCGATCTTATCCGCTGCTTCATCGAGAAGCAACAAGTACAAGTGAAGCAACAAGTGAAGCAACAAGTAGACGATTGAGAAGTCCTGGCCCATTTGCTTCAAAATTTTGCTTCTTTTTCACATAATGTTGGACTGCCTCATGTGGTTGGACCGGCCGCCAAATGCCTATGCCAACTCCCGAATACCTCGAATCTCTGTTCCGATCTTCAATGCACGACTTCCTTCAAGCCACCACATAGCTTCTGTAGAACGCATTACCACATGTGCACCTTACGATTCTTTTTGTACAAACCTTTATACGTTTTTGGAACGACTGTTCGATTGAAACCTCTGGTCGGCGAGCCCCAAGTAAACCTAAATTCGTTGGTTTTCTTTTCTTCTCCTGTTTGATCATTGATGACCGATGCTTCCACTATGACATGCTAAAGGGTGATTAAATAGCTGTCCCCCCCCTCATCGAATTCGAACTGACCACCGAGCTACTAGCTGTAGGTATTGTGTGTGCTATTCGGGATTTGAGTCTGAGAACAGAACCTATCGGAACCGGGTGCTTGAAGGTGATTTCATCGAGGGAGAGGAATCGGAGAACTCCTCTAGTGAAAACCGAGGCGTTGGAGTATCCAAGCTCATAGGCAAGGCGCATCAAGTATCCTGCTAGCGGTTTGAAAAGGACGAACCCATCATTCACCACGTACCTCCAAACACTTTATTTTGGACACTAGAACAGAAAATTTAGCGAAAATTTAGCGGTGCTGTGATCTAACGTACTTTCTTTGCTGCGGGTACATCTGCATCGTATTCTCCAATAGAGTATCACCCATTGGTACAGGCTCTATCCCATCACTACATGGCTTGTCCGTTGCATATTTGAGATATAACTCGTGAAGCCGCGCCGCTTCCTCCGACGTCGGTGGAGAATTCTCCAGTGATTGCTTCCCCCGAGCTTGTCTCCTGTTCTTAAACGCTACAGGAGGCATAGGTCCCTCAGATACTACTACTGGACCACTGGCGTAAAATAGACACGGACCTTCTCCCATTTTATAGAGGGTCTTCTCGTCGTCTGTCAAGGCAACCAAGGGATTGACCGCTTTTGGACGATTGGTGAATGCATCCAAACACACCATCGTGAATCTCCCTAGAAGAGATGCAGTGAGTGACTAGCAAGAAATTGACGGCGTGCAACCCACCAAGCATAATGGTCTCCTCAGTCTGGTCCTGGCTTAATGCCTCCCACTTCACAACGACCTCCATTGAACTTTTGCCTGTGTAAATCACCTGTCCGCTGAGGCGCAAATCTTTGACATTGCTAGGCGTCAAAGTGGTAAGCATGTCCAGCCTGTCGTCTTGTTAATTGAGTCATACGCAAAGCTTCGTTTATACAGACCTATCCACTGATGCAGTGACGACGTAGAAACCTCTTTCACTCAAACTCCCAGTGAGTCGACTGACACCAGGCTCCATAAGGTGCTTATAGGCAACGCCGCCTGCTAACGAGTCGAGATCTTCCATCAGTTTTCCGGTTCTAATACCACCCCTCGCATTGGTGTACTGTTCCAAAACTGCAGGGTCCGAAGCGAATGGAAGAATAAACTAGTGTAGATGTCAGTGGGGCTGTGGCAACGTGGGGGATTTCCAGGAATCGATCTTTGGAAGAGAAAATAGGGCCATTATGGGTTACCGGGGGTAGGAAACTTTCTTACTTCGGAGTATGAATGACTCATGGTTCTTGGAGGAAGTGTAGAGGTTGATTTTGTCGCTCCCGAGAGATCCGGTGTACTGGCGGGGGAGCTGCGACTCTCTCGCAATGATTCAACCCACAACTGCGGAGAGCGCATAGGCATTACCCTGAGGAATTGTTAGGTCATTTGCCGAGATATGGCGGATTGTATACGTACGAGCGTAAGGCAGGGTCCGACCGGTCCCCTGTGTCATAATATCAGTGAAAAGTCGGCCGGGAGAGGAAACTGCACTTACTAACTAGTTCTAATAGCCTGTCCAGTTCATTTACATCCTTTATTTCGTCTGCCGGTTTGACCCCTTCTTGTGACACCGATGACGACCTGCTCAACGATCTCCAAGCAAGTCCTAACCTCGATATAGACGATCGAGAGGTGACACTGTGGTTACGAAGGCAAGCTCTTCTCGCCAAATTCATAATATAGGTGATATGTTAGGAACGCAGAGGTCCAAGTCAGGAATCCTGTGTTTTTTAACAACTAGATACACGAATAGTAGGCTAGACATTCAAAAATGCTAGGTCAAATTCACTGGGACTTTTGTGCGTATAACGGTTAGAGGTTAGTTCCGGCAAGCTGCCCAAATTTGCCATCAGTATGTATCAGTATTCAAGCAGTTACGACATTGGGATCAAACTGTGCTAGTTAGTATGCGGGTAAGTGCACACACAGATACAAGGTCAGTACCAAGAAGAAAGTACGGTCAAGAATCACTTCAGCTCTTTCCTGTTTTGACGGGCATATCGATTAGATATGAACCACACCCAAAGTTCACGCCTGATAGTATCCTGCGTAGCCCTGTTGTGAATAGCCTGCCGCCTGCCAAGGGTTACTGCCATAGCCAGCGTAACCTTGTTGTCCATAACCCTGCGGGTAACCGCCGGGATACCCTTGTTGATTCTGTTGAGGTCGCTGGCCACCACCACCACCACCACTGGGTTGCAACCAGACTTCAGGACGACGCCAAGGCGGGATACTCGTCCCACCAGCTGGGATTTCTGGTGCACCGCCATCCCTTGCCCATGGTGCAGCTCCCGATCCCGCGCTAGCAGCAGCAGCAGTCTCTCCCAACTCGGCCATCAAGTTTTCGAACTCTGAATCAACAAATCCTCCACCTCCAGCAGATCCTCTGACCATAGCACCATTTCCGGGGCCAAACTGTCCAGGACCACCAGGACCGGGCATCGCGCCGTTAGGATTAGGCCTTTGTGTGCAGTCTCGTGCCATGTGCCCAGCACTGCCGCAGATACGGCAGATGATATTTGCGGTGAAGTTGCGCTGTTCGGGACATTCGTATTTACGATGTCCTACGCCTCCACAGTTCTGACAAATCTGGTTTTCATCGTCGCGAAGAGTTCCGTTTAGTGCTGCAAGCTCTCGTAGCTGGTTTCGTTTATGGTCGTTCTGACCTTCTGGAGTACTTGCCGCCTAGAAAATGTCTAATCAATGATCTGCGATTATCAGAAGAGAATCAGAACTTACTGTTTCAATAACCTTATTGATGAGCCTGACACATGCACGGACTTTCTCTTCGGAATCAGCCGTGATTAGACAATGCAGGTCTTCTTCTGAGTCGTCAGCAAATCCGTCGGGTCTGCCTTTACCCTCCTTGACGCTTCCTTTTCCACGAATGCTAATCTTGGCACCGCTGTCCTTTTCCATCTTTTTCAGACTGTTACCACGGGGACCCACGAGCAAACCAAAGAAGTTGATTTCGGGAAACTCCTTGACCGGGATATAAACCTTGTCCTGAGGCCGAAGGGAACGTTTCTGCTGATGGTACTCGACAGGGGGCCGGAAATTGGGATCAATCTGCAAGGCCTTTTCGACAAGGCGGACACGTTCTTCCTCGAGCTTTTTCTTGTATCGCACTTCACGCGTGTTAGTCCTGCGACCATGGGAATCATACGTAGGTGGTGGGGAAGGAGATCTACAAAGGCGGGTTTTTTGTGGTCAGGTAAGCTTTTTCGACAAATGGTAAATGGTAAGATAGTTACCTTTCGCGTTCAGATGGAACGTAATCGTTCAAGCGCAACTTGCGATTGATCTCCTCCAGACGCAACTGGATGGCATAATTATCGAGCTGGGCTTGAGAAATGTTTGTAGATGAGATAGCTGTGGGCAAGCCAGGTAATTCAACTTTCTGGGACGCTTCACCCCAGCGACTTCTGCGTTTACGAGGTTCTTGGGAAGCTAAGAGAACGGAATCATGAGTACAAAGCACATCATTTGTAGGTCATTACATACTTGGAGTAGAGGAGCGTTGATCTTCCTGAGATCTTCCCCTTTCTCTTGGATCAGAATCTTGAAAACGGCTGCGAGAAAAATCATGCGGAGACGGGGCAGCCAACTGAGGAGGAGCAGCGTCCTCGACAGGTGCAGCACCAAATCTACGAGATGCTCCAAGAGGAATATCGTTTGTTCCAGTCGTTTTTACTGCTCGCCAGGACATGTTGCTGATTAGGTTGGAGTTCAAGAGTCAGTGCTCGGGCGCTGACCAATCTCTCGCTCCTTGGCCACTCCCACATCACTCAGTTTTCGATGAAACGAGCTGCTGATGGTAGGGTTTGCTCATAATATTAATTTAAATTTACTGAGAGCGTTTAGAACAAACGCAAAATGACGGACCAAAGCTTAAACGTATAAAGCTGGTGACAAAGGGTCCCAGCGAAGCCATGGAAGTAGATTCCAGAGGTGGAGAGGATGTAGAGAATGTCGACGGAAACGGTGTATCGAGACCTGCCGCCGTTCGCTCAAACACGATTAACCTCAGCGCTCTGCATAAGAAGCTGGTTCAAGCAAAGGCTGTTCCTACAAAAGCAGTAGCACGAGAACCGCTTGCTCCTCTGGAGACTGTGACAAAGAAACAGCAGGAAAGCCTTGTGCAGCGAATATTTCGAGATCGTGATTGGTCAAATCTCAAATTGAAGCCGGACCATGCCGCCAGACCTCTGTGGATCAATCCCGAGGATAGAACGCTTATACTAGAGGCATTCTCTCCTATCGCCGAACAGGCACAAGACTTTTTGGTAGCTATTGCGGAACCCGTCAGCAGGTTTGTACACTCTCCAGCCACTCTCCTTCAGGTGTGCCGCTGACATGCTCCCATTAGACCGGAATTCATCCACGAATATAAGTTAACAACTTATTCTCTTTACGCCGCCGTTTCTGTTGGGCTGGAGACCAACGACATCCTCGAAGTTCTCAACCGTTATTCCAAAGTTCCGGTTCCAGACTCTATTGCTAAATTCATTCGTGACTGCACTGCATCTTATGGAAAAGTCAAACTAGTCCTCAAACACAACAAATATTATGTCGAGTCAAGTCATCCTGATCTAATCCAAAAATTGCTCCGAGACCCTATCATCAGAGGTGCCCGTATTATAGAAGACAATACTGTTACGAGTACGTCAGCAAAACCGTCAATGGCCCCTCCTGGCGAACGTCATGCCGATCCCTCCAAGGCCGCAGCCTCCAACGAGAAGCAAGCCCAAGACGTGTTTTCAGAAGTGATTGGGGCAGATAGGGGTAAGGTGTTTCTGCTCATCAAGCATGTACAAACTCACACATTCTTCACAGATGATTTGGAAGAGGACGACATCAACATTTCCTTTCAAATCGACGACGCCAGGATAGATGTAAGTAACGTGAATCCCCTCATCACATTAGTATTCACAGCTCGCAGGATGTAAAGAAGCAATGTACCGAGCTTGAATACCCGATGCTGGAGGAATACGATTTCAGAAACGATCTTATCAATCCTAATTTGGAAATCGATCTCAAACCGGCTACAGTCATTCGTCCGTATCAAGAGAAGAGCCTAAGCAAGATGTTCGGTAATGGCCGTGCTCGCTCTGGCATCATCGTCCTTCCTTGTGGTGCCGGAAAGACGCTTGTAGGCATCACAGCTGCATGCACTATTAAGAAAAGCTGTTTGGTACTGTGTACATCATCGTGAGGCAGCATCTTCTGACAGTTATGAATCAACTGACACTGCTCTAGCGTCTCCGTCATGCAATGGAGGCAACAGTTCATGATGTGGTCCAACGTGGCTAATCATCAGATATCCGTGTTTACCGCCGACCAGAAGGAAAAGGTATATTGAAGCATAGCTGGTCTTCGACAACGCTAATGGTCGTCGTTAGTTTGCAGGTGAAAGTGGAATCGTCATTTCCACGTACCACATGATTGCCAACACCCATAATCGATCTCACGAGTCGAAGAAAATGATGGATTTCTTGACCAGCAGGGAATGGGGATTCATTCTCTTGGATGAGGTGCACGTCGTACCTGCGACTATGTTCCGAAAAGTCGTCACGACGATAAAAGCCCATTCAAAGCTCGGACTTACAGCCACCCTTGTGCGCGAGGACGACAAGGTGGTTGATCTCAACTACATGATCGGTCCGAAGCTTTATGAGGCTAATTGGATGGATCTGGCAAAGAAGGGGCACATTGCCAATGTTCAGGTGTGTTATACCTAACGATTTTCCTTGGATCGTTTGCCTGACGTTGTCTAGTGTGCCGAGGTCTGGTGCCCGATGACCTCTGAGTTCTACGCCGAATACTTGAAGCAAGACATACGCAAGCGGATGTTACTCTATTTCATGAACCCTGAAAAGTTTCAGGCATGTCAATTCTTGATCAATTACCACGAGAAACGCGGAGACAAGATCATCGTCTTTTCGGATAACGTATACGCTCTCCAAGCGTACGCAAAGCGCCTCAACAAGATGTACATTCATGGTGCAACTCCTCAAGCAGAGCGCATGCGTGTCCTTCAACACTTCCAAAACAATCCAAATGTCAACACCATCTTCCTGTCCAAAGTGGGGGATACGTCGATTGATTTGCCAGAAGCAACTTGTCTCATTCAAATTTCATCCCATTTCGGGTCTCGTCGTCAAGAAGCACAGCGATTGGGTATGTTTTTTTTTTCCCTTCGGGTGCAAATATAACAACTAAAATTATTTTCAGGCCGCATTTTACGAGCAAAAAGACGTAACGATGAAGGCTTTAATGCATTTTTCTACTCGCTCGTCTCCAAGGACACCTCGGAAATGTACTACTCGACCAAACGCCAGCAGTTCCTTATCGACCAGGGTTACTCTTTCAAAGTAATTACCGAACTCGATGGTATGAAGACGATGCCGGGTCTCGTGTACAAGACCAAAGACGAGCAAATCGAGTTGATGCAAGAAGTGTTGACGGCTAAGGATAGTGACGCCGATCTAGGTGCTGATGTAAAGGCGGGCGAAGATGATTTGGCGGGGACTATCACGAGCAAGCACTTTGGCTTCCCTAGTGCTGGTGCTACTCGGACTTCTGGGTCGCTTGCAGCGATGGCTGGAGGTGCTCATATGAGCTTCAGGTAAGTTGAATCATTATGGTCATATCGAATGATTACTCATAGGTTTTTTCAGGGAACAAAACAAGAGTGCAAATCGTATGATTGGCAAAGAGGGCGGTACTAGCGCTAGCGGTGCAGTTCGGAACAAGCTCTTCGTCAACCGTGATAGGCAGCAGACTCAACTGAAGAAAGGGATGTAGGGTTTCCTTGGCACAGCTGTCGACGTGTGAGCTCTGATGCGATGGACTCATCCCTGTATCTCGTGACGAGGGATGTAATACATTGCTTTACCAAATAAAAGTCCCGAACTTTACATCCGAGCCGACAACCCATTCGGCATGACCTCAGCCTTGGGAACTAACGAAGCCGATGGCTATAGATACGCTCTGATCGGAGGTTGCTTGTTTTAGTTATGGTGATTCCCCAAGGAACCCATGGCTGCCGAGTTCTTGATACCATGAATCTTGAGAAAAGCCGGTAGTGTTTGGAAACGTCTTGGAGCCAAGGCTGGCCGTCAAGCGCTTGATGTTCTCGACCCCCCTAAACTTGAGCTTCCGTCGGGATCGGGCCCGTTGATTCGTAAGTTACAAGGCTCGCAGCCACGCACAATCCTCATGACCCAGACACCTGTTTTCCAATACCCTTAGGCGCTCTACATTCATTATCATCGTCGAGGTGAGGTGGCGTTACTCATTTTCGTTCCCGAAGGCACGGCGCATTCGGAGGTTTGAGTGTTGCTCAGTCATCAATGTATGTAAGCCTGTTCGAATTCTCATAAATACTCTCAACGACCCCCAAACGATTCGGCTTCCCTTTCGTGTCTCGTCTCGACGAACCGGCTCGATGCCTTCCCCCTTGCTGTCCACAGTGGTCAGCTGCTTGCTCCTGTCTGGAGTATCTGCTAGCCCTTTAATACATTCTGGATCACGAGTGTTATCCACTCGCCACGGCGACGAACATGCCACCGTAAACGACACGCTACTCTCCCAAGAATCGGATGTCTCCTATTTTCTTTACGACTATTACAGCCAAAATTCCACAGCAGTGCTCCCACAGGATGCACCTCGTCATGGCGGTCTCATGTTGTTCCACGGGTTAGTTATGGTGGCTAATTACATGATACTGCTCCCAATCAGTAAGATTGACATGCGAAGCAATATGTCTGCGCTGTCACTAAAGTCGCTCGTTGACAGTTATCGTTTTGCGTAATCGACGGCATCGAATGACGTGGATATTACAAACGGCCTTTTGGGCGCTTAACCTTCTTGGCTGGAGTGCCGGAAGAGCATATCGGCTAGGAACGCCGGACTTGTGAGTCACCTATCACCTCGTTCAATATCCTCATACTTATGAAGCAGATATCCGGGTTCTACTCATGGGAAATCAGGCGCCGCATTAATTATTTTATCAGCATTTGTCACGGCTACGGACATCATTCCCAAAGCGCTTAATTTGCTCTCATCCCAACCCACCCTTGGGTCTTCTGGGCCCAGTCAATGGGCTCGCAAATTACGGTTGCTCGTCTCAAGGAGCAAACCAGCCTCATTCCCACTCAACGATCCCGAGTACATTCCTATTGCGGATTCGGTAGAGAGACACGACTCCGATTTAGCCTCATCTTCAACTCCAGTAGATCAGGGGGACAATGAGGATGAAATTGATATGTTGAATAGCGCAATCAAAACGCGTGCGCAACACACACCCCCAATAAGCTCCAGCACTACCGTTTGGAGTAAGAGTGACACATACTTTACCAAGACGCGTCGTCATGTGCGACACTCTCTCGGATCTGACCATTCAACGTTGCATGATGAGCTGCCGTCCACACCCGTCATTCCGGAGCCACGCAGAACGATCCGCCAGCGTCTGGCCAGTATCGCCAGAAATCTGGTGATGATATTAGAGCGAAGCCTTGTTCCTTATGCTTGGGGCCAGACACTCTCCGGTCTCGTCGTCTACTTTGGGCTGGGGCGTACCTACTATATTAACGGTGTCCTGGCACATTTCATCAGTACGTACATTTGTTTTTTTTTTGTGTTTGGAATGTATTACTAATTACAATGATAGAGGGTTCAATCTTTTGGTGGTATGGCATCCTTACCTTTTCACGTTACCTTGGGGCGTGGCGTCGATGGGGATGGGCGTGGAACTCGCCTCCACCTTCAACGACATTGGCGCCGTGGTCTGCTGCCTTTGTCGAATCCCTGGTTATATTCCTCTATGGATTCACACAGCAATTCATGGAAAGATTTGGAACGAAACCCGGAGATCCGTATAGCGCAAAGGATATCGAGCATATCTCTATCGCTGTCATGTTTTGGGCTGGTGGTCTCGTCGGAATGGGGATCGAAAGCCCTTCCGTTCGCAAATGGCTGGTAGGGGAGACCGGGCAACGGCATGCCAGACATCGCAGAAAGATATCTTTGAGCCCTATATTAGCGGATCCCGCGGAGAAGATGGTCGAGTCTCGAGCTTCGAATCCTTTGCCAGCCGTCGTTGTTGGGATAACGGGACTTGCGATGAGCGCTCACCATCAAACATATCAGTTCCAGGTGCAGATCCATGCATTATGGGGTTACCTTCTGCTTGGATTTGCCATTTGCCGTTCCATCACTTGCTTCTTAGAATGGGTAAGGCGCCCTGATGGCCGAACCCAGAGGCTGCCCGGAATGCCGCCCACAGAGTTGATCGGCAGTGTTTTCCTGGGTGCCGGTGGGATTGCTTTCATATGTAGTGATGAGGAGATTACTGTTTGGGCGATGAAAACACATCGAGGTAAGTTCTTTACAGCTAAGGTCAATCTCTGGCTTCTAATGTTCTTCTTAGACGACGTCATGATGTTCCTTAATCTTTCTATCGCATTCACCTGCGTCGCTTATGTTTGGGTGACGGCAGTTCTCCTTTTAGCGGGCAAGACGAAACGAAGCAGTCATCGTTCGTAGAATGGAACCCTAAATCGTTGAAATAAATACACATGTAACTTTAAATTTTACAATTCTCCACCGCTTTGGCGAAAAATGTATTCTGATGTATTGTGTCATCCTGAGCTGAGGCGTGCCGCTTACTTGCTTTCTACCTTGCCGGACTTGGCTTGAATGCTAAGGCAAGATGAAGCGACTCTTAAATTTCTCAAGCACATCAAAGAAGCGAGGGCAGATAGAGCCGGCGTTGAATACGTCTTCTCTACCTAAAGCGTCGCCATCTCGGGGAGATACAAGCCCTACAACTTCGAGACGGCCAACAGCACGCAAGGCTTCAGAACCATCGCAGTTGTTAGATCTAATAGCTGCCCCGGATGCCCTAGTAATCAGGCCCCGACCTGATTCAGCACATCATCTGAGGGTAGCTTGGAGCAAGACCCCGACTGTGAGCGAGGTGAAAGGCGATCTTAGTGACCTGGCTTGGGAGTCCAATTCGATCCAGATCCATGGTATTGTCGGGCTAGTGTCGTTATTCTCAGGTAAGTAATTCACCTCTATTCAAGCAAAGCCAAGGAATTGACGGCTACTGCCCGCTAGGTTCCTACATTCTAGTTATCACCGGTATTGCGGATTTGGGAAACTGTGCGTCGCTTGGACTGAATAGCTGCCTCAACTTACTTTGTGAATAGTGTGCTCTCCTAGTCGTCAGGTCTATGGGGTTACAGATGTTCTGTACATCCCATTGGATTATGATGGAGCCAAAGCGAGTCTGGAAAGATATATAAATCGCATACGCAAACCGGTGGTGAAGCAAGCAGTCAGGGAGTCAATGCAGCCTGGAGACGGCGATTCCTTACATGTCAAATGGCAACACCTTCCAACCATCACACCTGATGCTTCTTCTATCCTATCCTCCTCACCAAGTTCATCAGGCTACTCTACACCAACTACATCTGGGGTGTCTATCGGCCCTCTTGCTAATACCCTTGCGGATAGATTATCTTTCTGGAAGACAAGACGAGGGCTAGATGCAAACGAAGCATCGCTTATAGCTTCAAAGACCACTGGGGATCACGAGACACTTGGCGAGATGCTGGATGATATCGACAGTGGAGACACCGCCAGCCTCGCGCCCAATCAAGCCATCGAAGATATTGTAACAGCAGCTGTCCCGGAACCACGGACATCGGAGGAACGATATCAGGCCGTCGAGCTTAAAGTGTTGAAAGAGATCGTACGCCAATTCACAAAAGGAGGGATGTACTTTTCGTACACCTTTGGTAAGGCGATAAAATTACTGCACTTCTAAATTTGACACATATGAAGACCTCTCAAACTCGCTCCAGCGCAAACAGCAGCAAGTAGAGCGCTTGAAGAAGCAGGAAAATATCTTGGCGGATCTCAATGCACTCGGTGACTGGGCGAAGCTGGAGCCTTGTGAAGGAGCTAAGCCGTTCATGGAGCCATCGCCAAATCTTCCCCTTTGGCAGCGTATAGACCGCAAGTTTTGGTGGAATGAGCATCTCCTGCAACCGTTAATTGAATCTCGAGTGAGACTTTGGCTATAGTCTGGTTTAAATCCTAATAACTCTTTTCTAGTGTCACATGTATATTTTGCCCATACTTCAGGGACATTTTCAGCTCACCAAGTTTCACATCCCAACAAGCGGTGAGCTTGATACACCCAGAGTTGGAGAAGGTGAAAAAGAGGAGATTGAAGTTGAATACGTGATCATATCTCGTCGTTCACGCGACCGTGGTGGTCTTAGATACCAACGGCGTGGTATTGATGACAAGGGATTCGTAGCCAACTTTGTGGAGACAGAGACTATCGTGCGTCTTGAGGTATGTATTTTCAACCACTCGTATCCGGCCTCTTACCTTTCCCTAGCGACAAGAAACGGAGAACGTTTTCTCCTTTGTGCAGACTCGCGGCTCAAGTAGTGCTTCTCACTACGTTGTTATACTGTCTGACACGAAATATTTAGTACCTCTTTTCTGGGTGCAATCAGGGTATGGTCTCAAGCCACCTCCACTGCTGGACACGACGCGCACGGCAGAACAAAACATGAGCGCGTTAAAGCTGCACTTTGCGGCCGTCACACAACGCTATGGAACGAACGTAAGTAGGTATATACAATAAGGCGGAGTACTCAGTACGCTTGTAGACCTGCATCAATCTTGCCGAGCAACACGGAAGGGAAGGGGTAATAACAGATGCATACCGTGGCGGAATGCAAGAGGCGAACTTATCAGATGCAAAGTGCGCAACTTTTTGCTTCGTTTCTCTTTACTAATGGATACTACAGATATCTCGAGTTAGTATCCTTGGTAGTAAGATGCTCAGAGACTTAGCTCAACCTATAGATGGGACTTTCATGCCGAGTGTCGAGGAATGAGGTAAGTGACTGGTGCAAGGCTTACCTAATAGTGGACTAATGCCTTTTTAGATACGAAAATATTTCCAAACTCACTCGTCAGCTTGAGCGCACATTCGAGCAACAAGGGTGATTAAAGCCAAACCTGCTTACTGGTAGATGTTGATAGATCCCACAGGTTCTACTGGATTTCCGGCTCCACCACAATGTCACAGCAGCGAGGGGTTTTCCGTGTCAATTGCATTGATTGTCTCGACCGTACTAATGTAGTCCAATCTGCTTTGGCGCGCATCGTTTTGGAATCCCAACTGGAAACCCTCGCCTTGCTAAACCATCCTCATGATGGACACACGCAGGCTGATGCTGTATTCAATGATGGTAAATATGTCTTTGTTGCTTCATAGCGTTGGCTGACGCAGAGAAAGTCTGGGCAAATAATGGAGATGCTATCAGCCGTGCATAGTACGTGAAGAGCCAACTTGCTTGGTTTTGATTTCTGATTAGCTGCGCAGTGCTGGCACATCTGCATTGAAAGGCGACTTTACTCGGTATGTGCATGCGTTCATCACATTGTTCACTACTTAACCTATGGGAAAGGACCGGAAAGCGAGACTTGACAGGGATGCTCAATGACGGGATCAACTCATTGGCACGGTAGGCATACACAAGAGAGCACCAAAAACCGAGAGATTGACCTATTCATAGCGTCTACACATCTACTTTCGGTGACTGGTTCTCCCAAGCCGTCATCGACTTCCTTTTGGGTAATCGTGGACTGTCTGTATTTACCGAATTCCTGCAAAACCTGTCGTCTTCGGATCCAAGGGACGCCTTACGACTTTCCAAGGTCCGCGAAGCTGCAATAGAAAACGCGACCGCGATGGTTGTGCTTGGGGATGAGAGAACAGTGGCAAGCTGGACATTACTATCCCCTGCGGAGTATAATGTCCGGCTGTCAGACTATTTCGAGGAAAAGATCTTAATTCTAGTACGTCCAGGAGCGAGTATCTGGCAAGGAAGAAACTCATTTCGCGTTTCAGACGGCCAAAGCCATGTATATCGTTGTAAGTGGGCAACTTTCGCATCGATAACTCACCAAGGCTTCATCAGAGCTACGACTACTCATTGGAAAAGGTCAAAAAGTCGACTAGGGTGCCACTCGGCGATATCCTTGGCGTCCAGAAAGGTGAGACATTTCATACCCAACTACTTTTATCCAAACGTTTTGCGTTTCTAGGGGCCTATATTCTTTCCACGTTAAACAACCAAACGCGCGATCCGCGATTCAATTATGGGATGCAAATATCGTTTCTGGCCACTCGGCAGGACACCAGGGTCACCAGTTATTCGATTCGCAATCAGTATGTACCCGATGGTGCAAATGTTCACTTGTCCAGTGTGAATATGAACAGCAAGAATGGGACGACCCTTTCACGAATATTATCCAATACAACTACCGGAAACGAAGCCGTCTCTGTAGCCTTTAAATCGTTGCCGGTGGATCCCCAGACCGGGGCTGGAGATGATCATTCCTCGGAGCCACTGACGCCACAGGACTCTATCAACCGAATTATTGAGCTGTTGGTGAAGCTTTGTGACCACTTTGGTACAGTGGACAGGGGGTTCGTGAGCGAGAAGGACGTCGTAAGGTGAGGGAGGAAACACGAGGTGACTGTTCCGGGATAAATTACTGATCAATCTGTCCAGTCTTGTGGAAGCGCAGAAGTCGACAACTTTATTCTCCAAATTCGAATATAACTTCAAACGGCTATTATGGTTGGGGGGCTGATATAGACCGGAGAAGGTTTTTTTCGGGGCCGAGCCGATGCATTCGCGCACACTTTGTACCTATCTGGAGTTAAAGTGATACTATACCTGAGAGAGCGATTTTGCTCTTGACCATCAAGCACATATTTCCGGACTAGAAGTGCATAAATGGCTCACAATAATGCCTTTAACATTTCCGGTAACGGGAGACCGCTGTTGTCCCCGATCGGCTCGACCCACGGCATGGATATCCAGGCTCAACTGTCGGGAGAATATTCCCCAAAACATGGACATTATAGTGGTTTAAATGGAGCATCTTCAAGCACTCCAGACACTAAGCAAGGTATCAAACGAAAGAGAAGCATTTTGGATAGCGCGGCAAATCGGCATCCCTCTGAGGAAAGCTACACTGATGGGGACGGACCAGGCGGATCGTCTGTTCACGGGAAATCTCAGTTTTCTTCCCAATCAAAAGTCAGCGCTGCTCAACAGGCCGCTGACGCAAAGAAACGTACGAAAACGCAGAGGGCTTGCGACAAGTGCCGTACCAAGAAGATTCGGTATGTAACCCACTTGATCTAGTAAGAAAGCTCACGCTAAGCTCTGGTTTTTTCATTCCTTCGCTAGGTGCGATGTCTTACCCGACACGGAGCCGCCGCTGTGTGCCCATTGTAAACAGTACAACTACGATTGCACCTTCTTTCTTCCAATACAAGAGACGAGATTCAAGAAAAAGCGAGCCGAGGAAGACCCAACGCTGCAAATCAGTCAAAGCCGCGCTTACCCTGTAAATACCTCATCTGACCGTCACGAGCCTACGACCACGATACGCACTTATGGTAAGAGATAAACAGCTTCGGAGTTCGTCTTTTAATCTCCTCTAGGTCCCACATCCATCCCTTTCATGATCAACTCGACTGCTACACTCCCCCTGCCGCAAGACATGCACAGTCTCAACCCGAGAAGCGTTTTTACTGTAATCAACGCGGGAGATGGATACGTCAAAGTTGGTTCACCGGCCTCACCTATTGGGCACGACTCCCCATTAATCCCCAAGCACCCCGATGTACGGATTGAAAAGGAGATTATCGAACGTTTGATCAACAGCTATTTCAGCAATATCTCACCAATCTTTCCTGTCATCACCAAGGCGGAATTTCTTGCCTTGCAGCCGTCCCCACCCCCCATTTTGACCTATAGCATTTGTTTAATGGCTGCGGTTTTGCGGGACACCCCAAGAGGCGTCTTTGAATTCCTGCGCAAAACAGTTGCCAGTATAATACGAAGCGACGACGTACTGTCCGTTTCTTCGCTGGCAAATGTGCAAGCACTCCTCATTTTGAGCATGTCTGGTGATTGTCACTCTACGCCAAACCACCACATGATGTCGCTGTCATGGAACCGCACAGGCACTGCAATCCGCATGGCACAAGACCTAAACTTGCATCGGTCCGAAGTTAGCAAAGAAGGGATGGAGACTAGGCGGCGTGTGTGGGCGACATGCGTGGTTGTTGACAGATGGTTTGTTCACAATATTCTCCAATAATAAACTCAAACTGACCCAGTATTCAGGTACTCTGCAGCATTCGGATATCCTCAGGTTGGTTTTGTAACCTGCCTTGACCGACTGCCCCTGACTCTTTAACAGATGATTGACTTGACTGACTGCGATGTACGGCTACCGACCCCGTTGGATCAAGGAATCGGGTATTTGAATGCGCTCACCAGGCTTTCCATCATCCTGGGTGAGATTTTGAAAGCAATCTATAGGTTGGTATCCCTTCAATCTTTGGGCAATATAACTTACCATTCGAGCGTAGTCCAAGCGGACTTTATAGCGCTCAGGACACCATGTTGGAGGATATCCTCCGTCGTTTGGATTTGTGGAAGACACACCTTCCTGAAGAACTTGCGTTCACCGGCCCAAATTCTGGTCCCGCTGCTGGTGAATATCCTCGTCCTCTATCAAGTCTCGTCATATTCACAATCTACAGGTCTTTTGCACGTCTTTTATACATGTGTTTGTATGATCTTTTGGCGGGTGTTCATGCGGATCAGCTTTATATGCCCCCCACACATTCAATTTTGCTTGAATGTCCAAGATTGGAATCGGGTTATTGAAAATTCGCGCTCGGCCATACAATGGTTTTCACAGCACTCTATCTACTGGGATAGTTGGTTTGTAACGTCGTACGCTCTTGTCAGCTGTGCGCTTGTTCAAGTAAGTGATATTATGAACAATATGAAATCTCGCTGATCATACCCCCAAGTACCATGCATGGGCTAGAAGGAAAGACTACGATGCTATGGCTAGTCTGCGTCTCCTACGTGATACTATCAAAGATTGGGAATCCACTGTCTCCATGTCTGAGCACACCGGGAGAGCTAAGGTAATTTCATATAAAGCCCGCTTTATATCAATACTCACTTATATTTAGACCGGTGAAATTCTCACTTTACTATACGAAGTCACCCAATCTCCGCAACAGGAGCGTCCACCCACACGCGTTCTCGGCCCTACTGCAGGCGTCCGCGAGCGCAGTTCCAATGGTGTCGATAACCTGGTGTTCCGCAAGGACATTCAAAACGGCGGAGCATATGTAACATCTGATCCAAAGGTAGTTGCAGAGTTAAAGGAGTTGCCCAAGGGAATAATAGTCACGGAACCCTCTACGCCTTCTGGGATGGAGGATGTGCAGGGCCGCCCAGGTAGCACTTCAGAGACCACCGGCGAACCCCGTCATATTGGGACGGATGGATCTCCTCATGACTCCGCCATTCTGTCGGATCAAGCCGCTTTGCGCAATGGATCTATGCCTTCACCTCCTGCTGCCTCTTTTTTCCTCCGCCGGACTTCTTGTTGTTCGCGCGGCGCCGTTGTTGTTGGTGTTCTTGGTGGTATTTTTTTTTGGTGTGGTTTGTTTTTTTTGCTGCTGGTGGCGCGTCTTCTGATTTGTTGTTTGGTTGTTGTGGTTGGTTGCTACGCTTGGTGTGGTCGGCGTCTTGTGGTGGTGCTGGGTGGTCTACTAGTGGTCGGTTCTTCCCATAATAACACGCGCGTTTTTGTGTGTTTTCTCTCCCTTTTGTATATCTTTTGTCTCTGTTTTTTTGTATTTTTTTTTTTTTTTTTTGTGGCTGTGTGTGCTATTGTTTGTTGTGTGTTTTGCGTGTGTCTTCTTTTCGGGTTGATTCCCTATACTGTTCTGGTCTGTGCCGCTTTTCTGGTTTTGGGTTGGATTTTCGGACCCCTTTTGCCTCCCCTTTCGAAGCGTAATTTGCGCGCTCGGCATGTGCATCTCAAGCGCTCGTATCAGCTCTTTCCTTTTATCCACATCATGTCGATTTCGTTGGAAAATTATCATCAACAACGCGCTCAGCTCATCGCTGAGGACACTTCTCTTCGATCTGACCGCCAGAAACTCGCATCCCTGACGGTGGCTGAATCCAAGGCTGAAGCTTTGGTACGCGAAATTCGGAAGGAAGAAGCTGAAAGGGTAAGGTTTACCTGCAATTGCATACATATTAGGACTGATCTTGCCTCCCGTTGACAGGTTTGGCACGGCAATGTCGACCTGGAGCATGCCTTTCCTGGCATGAGCTTTCTCACCGCAAAATCGACGATCGAGTCGACACAAATTTTTAATATTGTCAAAAAGGTTGGCCTTACTCATAGATACCACGTCCTTATTCACAAGGAATAGATGCCCAAAGGAGCGCTCCTCCATGCACATCTTGAAGCAACAGTCGACGCAGGTTTCCTGCTCAAATCAGCACTTGAGCATACCAACGTGTGTATTCGTGCAGCGAGTACAATAACAAAGGAGACACTTGGTTCGACTCTGCCTGACTTTGCGCCTCGCCCTGTGGCGGGGAGTTATGAATCACCAGCGACGATCACATCTCCAAACTATGTACCTGATACGTACGTCTCTGCGCAAAAAGTCAGAAGGGAATGGCCCGAAATACTGGGTGGGCCCGAAGGGTTCGACAGATGGGTAATACAATCGCTTACGATCAACCCGTCGGAGGCATATGATACGCACAATACCACTGTGAAGATATGGAACAAGTTTCAATCTTGCTTCACTGTGATTCGGGTACGTGTCTCTGGCATATGGAGATGGGCCATGAACTCAACCGCCTTCTTTGTGGCTTTAGGGCCTGCTTGCATATGAGCCTGTCCTCAGAAAGTTTCTTCGCCAACTTTTCGAGTCTTGTGTGGAGGATGGCATTAGCTACGCAGAGTTCCGCTGGAATTTCACACCCAAGTAAGAGCTCCTGACAGTAAACCCAGCCTGAAAACTCATCCTATCTACAGGGACAATATCCTAACTTCGGAGGACGGCACATGCTATATCGATCATGACCGACTGTTGTCAATATTCCAAACAGAGTTGGAACTATATCTGCAAAACCTACGTGACGCAGGCCGGAGTGATTTATTCCATGGGGCCAAGGTGTGTACAAATCCTGTTCACCGAGGTTTGTTCCCGACGAGTTTCCACTAGATTATTTACACTTTTGTGAGAATAATATCCGTAGAGGAACTCGAATGGTATCTAGAGGATTGTCTTGCCCTGAAGAAGAAATACCCTCAACTCATCGCTGGTAAGGAAGGAAAAATATGCACATGGAGACTATTGATATTCTTCACAGGCTTTGATGTAGTTGGTCCGGAAGATGTGATGCATCCTTTGATATACTATCTGGAACCATTGATCAAGTTCAGAAATAAATGCGAGGCGCTGGGTATCGATTTGCCCTTCCTCTTTCACGCTGGGGAGACACTTGGGGATGGAAACAGCACAGACCAGAACCTTTACGACGCAATTCTCTTGGGAACAAAGCGAATCGGCCATGCATTTTCGCTCATCAAACACCCAACCTTGATGCGTTTATGTCGGGAGCGTAATATATGCTGTGAGGTTTGTCCAGTCAGGTATGCATCAAATTATAGCAAAGTGACATATGCTGAGATGGTGGCACGCAGCAATGAGATACTGGTGAGGCACTTACCTCTAAACACCCGTACGTTGCCTTACTGATTTCTGCAGAGGTTGACAGCTTCAATACCGGCTCACCCTATTGCGGCAATGCTCAATCACGGAGTTCCGAGTGAGTTATCCCCGTTCATTTCCAATCATGAAGGTGACCCTTGTCTAGTCGCACTCGCGAGTGATGACCCTGGAATATTCAGCAATATTGGACTATCATACGACTTCTTCCAGGTGAGAAAGGTTGAATCGATGGACCATAATCAACCTAAGCCGCTCTCAGGTCCTCGTAAGCAGCGAAATTAGCGGATTGATGACCCTTGCCGTCCTAGCACGCGAAAGTTTCCAGGTGTGTAATTATCTAGGGTGTGTAGGCTGTGCTCATACTCGCCAAAGCATGCAATCTTGGACGAAGAGGAGAAAAAGCGTGCATTGGCAGTCTGGGATGCCCGTTGGGCCAGGTATATCGAGGAGGTCGTGTCTACCAACGGCATACTTTGAATCAAATATCGAGTTTCATGCCGCCAACCAACTAGGAGGCGTTAGGAGAGCATACAAAGGGTATACAAGAACGGTACAAAAAAAAGTGATTAAACACAGACTCAATCAGTAGCCCCGCCGCAGCCTTTCGTTTTCTGCCCTTAGTCTTTCATTATCCAAGCGAATGGCATTGAAATCCCCGACGTATTCTTGCATCAAGGTCCTCAATTCATTCTAAAGGCAGAATGTCAGTGCCTTGTAGCAAATAATAAGAATGGCGGTTTCACCTTCCATGCACGACCCATTTTCACCATGTCTACATGCAATGCACGCAACTCCTCTCGCTGTTCTTCCTCCCGCTCAAGCATTGCCTCTCGTACCACGTTTCGTAGGAACTCCTGGGCTTCCGTAGAGGTAGGGGCCGAGAGTCGAGGAGCAGGCGATCGCATTGGAGAAATCTGCATCGCACCAGGGTTTTCAGCTGGGTGGTTGATCCGCCTTGGAGGCGTTGATGTTCCGTGATAGCCATCCGGGGTCAAAAATCCAGGAGAGTCGTATGCGGCATTGCTATTTACCGGAGTGCCAAATCTTCTGTCCGAGGTGATGTTTTTGGGTTCAGCATAATCGCGTACACGCGGCTGTTTCGGCGGGGTAGACAAATCAACGGCGATGCTGGGCGCAATCCCCACTGTCACATCTGTATCCTCTACAGAGTCAACACTAGGCACCATTTTGGTTGAGTAGCCTTGGTAAGCCATCGAGACCTCACTCATGCCAGGAAGGTCCGGGGTGAGCGTCCTTTCTGTGGTTACTCTGGAAATTGCTGGCGAAATTCGGCGCTCATTTTTCTTGCCAGCTAGTGCTGGAGGTTCTTCAGATTTGCGCGGACGTATTACTGAGCGTCTTGACGATCCTGGACTAGTCACTGGAGAGTTGCCGGCCGAAACTTGAGCAACAGAACTCGTAGACATAACCCTACGTGGAACTTGTCTAGTGGTGACATATTTGGTGGTAATAGGAGAGCCCCGTTTTGATTGGCGATCGGACAGGTCTTTGACAGGGGTTGTCGCAACGCTTTCCGCATCAGAACGAGCTATAGGATAAGGTTAGTGAATGGGATATAATTGTTCATTACAAATCAGCCACCGACTTGATTCTGCTCGCGATGGGGGTTTCCGTGGTTTTACTGGTGTCACGACGCTTGTAGTTCGCAATGCTTTGGCTTTGGCCGTGCTCTCTTTTGAGCCAAGGGCGACTTCCACTGACGCCTTTCGAGTAGTTCTCGCAGAGGCCAAAGTTCTCTGTACGTTGTTGTCGCCCAGCGGTTGTGCCCGAGTTACGAGGGTGGCACTAGTCAGGGCTTTTGTTGATCTTACTGCAGTGCTCTTTTTCTGAGGACCAATGACGTTGCGATTAGATCATTTTAGTCAACTGTGAGTCTTGCATACCTGAGATACCAGGGACATAACAGGCTCCCCATTGCCAACTGGGATACGGCCTAGTGCTTTTTCCACGGAACGCGCGTCATGCACAAGGATATGACCATCCGAAGTACCTATTAAAAGGAGCGTGTTGTCTGCGCTGACAGAAATCGTGGTGAGCGACTGTTTAAGCTCAAGTTTCTTTGTGATGCTGTCGATTCCGTGAGCATAGCGGTGCGGCGCGAATTTGTCCACTCACGATTTATCCTTGTCCATGTCTATTATGCACACATCCCCATTTTGTAATACTGCTGCCAGTAGGTTTCGACCACTTGGTAGGAAGGTGGCATCAACTACAGGAGAGCCAAGGGCGATGGTTTTGAGTGGAGTGCTCGGCTTCATAACGTCGAAGGTTACAAGTTGTGCTCCACAGCATATCACGAGCGTTGATCGGCGGGTTGGGTGAAACAGTGCGTTGCTTAGTGCGGATGGTAGTCCGCGACGGTTCAACGGCACCGACGAGTTGGTCAACAAATTGTGGATAAGAATACCACCTTCTGTTATGATGCAAAGTAACTCTTTATCATGTGAGAGGCTTGTGGACTTGATAGGGGTGCTCGTCTTTGGGTAGATGGTTATGAGTCTGGGTGGTTGTACGAGGACGGAGCTTACTGTTACAATTGAATAGGTCTCTTTGATGTCTGTATTAGCGGTGTCGACGACGTGAACGCTTTGCGAGAGGGCAACCACCAAGAACCGACTGTCTTTCATGGTCAATGTGACAACTGGCTCCGATCCAGTGAAAACAGTGCCCAAAAGAGCACCTTTTCCGTCCAATCGATGAACTGAGCCGTCAGAATTGCCAATGAACACGTCGCCTTCAGTGCTCCAAGTTGCGCATGTCGTTCCCGGGCGATTCAACGATGTTACTCGAGCAGGAACATCAGATTTCAATGACCCGACGTCAACCAAACTTGCAGATGCGGAGCTGGCGGCGAATACAATTCCGCTCATTATATGGTCGGAGTGTAAGGAGGCACGTGACCCGATGGTTGGTCCAAAAAAATAATATGTGCGATAGAAAAGTACAGGAGCGAGAAAGTAACAAGAAAAAAAGAGGATAAATAGTACTGTTATAGCCTCTTCAGAGACAACTGCTCAGCCGTTATCTCGAAAATCATCCGCCGTCTTAGGTACGGCATGTTTTGCTGTGTAAAGTCAAAAGGTATTGGGACACCTCTTGATAGATTCTCCATCGTTTGGCACAGGAAAACGCCACAGTCGTATCCGTTCTCTTGCTGTGGGCTGTCCTCTGTGAAAAAGTCTTCCCAACCGGTGAAATCAAAGGGTGCGCCACCCTTCTTGTCCCGGTGCTCGAGGTCTAAATACGAGCGCAGTGAATGACGAATGGATGGTCGGTCCATCCCCATACTGTCGTAATACTCTATACGCTTGTCCCGGAAATTGATCGCGGCACATGTCCAGTGGGAGTTGCCCAGGTTGCAGGGGATGAGGACAATGTCCTTACTGAAAATGTCGATCTAGAAGTCGTCAGTATACGACTACATTTACATTGCGGATGGTATACCTTTTTCGTCCACTTGTTCAACCTGGCCTTTTCGTATCCCATGTCTTGAAGTTTGGGAAGGAAAAAAGTGTTAAATACGTGGACCTTCCATGGGTCTCCGACGCCTTCCATACTAGGAAACGCTGCGCGGGCTTTTCCCTTGCCATTGAGCGATGGTGTGCCATTGGCAGTCCCTGAGGCTTTGGAACTCTCCTTGTCCTTTTCGAACTTGGCAGCCCTTTCAGAGATCATGGCTCCATAAAAGTTGATAATCTCGTCGTTGAGCCATTGACCAGGCCGTAACCTGATCAAGTCTTGCGACGAAACTTGCTCTCGAGCCGCCTTGGCGAGGAACGAGCGATTACTAAGAGAATTGCGTACTATTTGCTCATCTTCTGGTGGAAGAGAGTCTGGTAGCTATGGTACGTGTTAAGTGGTGATCCATCAAATGGAAAAAAGACATACTTTTGGTCTAAGACGTCGCTCTATTTGCTCGTCACGCTCCCTCAACTGCCTTGCTATTAGCTCGCTCTTGGTAAACCTTGGGATAACAGGGCGGGGACTGCCGATGTCTAAGCCATTTTCCCCTTGTCAAAGTAAATGAGACATACCTGTCCAACGTTTTTCGTGCATTAAGTACCGCCCGGTGTAAGAAGTTTGAAGAAGGTAGTGGCGGCTAGATTTGATTAGTAAGGAACGACACCAGTAAGAAGGACAACTAGCTCACTATCGATTCGGGTCCGTGTGTAGAAGGAGGGAACACTTGAGCCAACATGAGTAAAGCGAAACATCAAGTGGCAGAGTAGTGACGCGTACATTTCTTGTCTGACGCGGCCAAGAATGCTTCCAGATGTTCTCTGTAGCTCATATAACCTATTCGATGCATAAGGAGAGCTGGTTGCCCTCTACATTGTTCCAGAACGTACCTCGAAATGTTGACAAATCTTGAGAGTATCCATGTGCACGCTTGAGGTTAAACAATTCTTTGGTTTGTCTCATTTTTTGCTCAAGCTCGTGCTAAAAGGAAATTGAGTAAAAGTTGATAGACGGGGACTCAAAGAGCCAGACCTGTTTCTTGAGTGGATGGGCACGGTGTCGAAAGCCTCCTTTGAGAATGGGCTTCTGCATGGCTCCTCTGCGTGGCGAAATGGAGGCTGGAGTGGATCTATTCGAGTCGTTTATGTATGTTTCTCTTGTGGGTGAAGCAGAGTCCAGCCTGGATGTCATTGGTGTAGTAGGCACTGGAGAAGGATTGCGCGAGGCTTCTGTTTCCGACCCAAAAGTCTCTTCATCTTCCTCCTTTCCACTCTCCCGAGTCGATTGACCATTCGCGTTTGCGGATTTCACGGCGGCTGTAGCGGCGGCAGCAGGAGGAAAGCTTCCAGGGACGTCGGTATCGGGTGTACCCCCACGTTCGTCGCTAGGTTGATTCGGAATGGCAAGAACTGAGATTAAAGTAAACAAGATGGGTTTAGCGGCGCTGGCGTCAGGAGCACTAAGCAAAACCTACGTTTCGACATGGCCATTTGTGCACTACTGGTGAGATCGGCTACGCGAAAATAGGATAAAAATCCCATGGATAAAGGTCTGACTGGGTCGTCTGTCTGCCTGCGCTTGAAAGGAGGATGTACGGCTAGGTTTGCTTGACTAGCTGAACGCTTCCTCACTGGATCCATCAAGCTTTTTCTAGATGAATTACTGTCTTGAGAAATTGGCTTCGAGCCCCAGTGCTCGGAAACCAGACAAACGAAGGGCGGAAATGGCTCGTGGAAGCCGGGTCTACAATACAGGGTTGGCCTGATCACCACCGTTTCGGGAATATTCAAAGATTACGAATTCAAGTTCAAAATACAACAAGGTATAAAACAACAAGAGCTAAAGTGTCTATTTCAGAGGATTCTTCGTCCCTCCTGCAGTCTTCTGGCGTCCCGTTTGTGTCTGCGTGGCATAGAACCAATATGCAGCTCCCAATGCAAGAATAATGAACAGGTTGCCTATAAGAATAGTCGATGAGCCTACGAATAACTAGTAGGATGATCTTTAACGTACCCATAACAAAGCCAAGGGCGCCACTCATGAGGTCTACAATGGCGGTCACAAACGTGGAGACGATGCCAAACACGGCTTGAACCAGGTTTTGAGCAAGCGCAAAGATTGAGGTTATGACAGCAAAGACGCTCTGTCCAAGGCCAGCGAAGATATCATAGAGGCCGTGAAAGAGGTGCTGAAGCGAGCTTGAAATGGATGCCCTATAGTACTTTAGTCTTTAACGTCTCATCTACTCAGGACAAACGGCCTACATGATTGTTGTGAAGAGTTAGAGATTCAGTGTGTTTACGGTCCAGTTCTGACCACTCCTTTAATAGGGTGGGGCACCTTTCGACGACGTCACCGTCACTGGTGACGCGCAATCATGGGAAACATAAGACGTGTCATTCATTCAGAACCAGGAACATATAGCTTCCACGCGATATTATCTACACCAAAGCGCTTGCCCACTGCCCCTCGTTCAATGGGTTGCACCAGAGGTGCCAGCAGCAGCAGCCGGAGCTGGTTTAGGAGGAGCATCAGCACGAACCAAAACGGTACCGGTGGCGCGTCCAAGGTATTCCTTGAACATGTCGTAGTACGTCTTTAGTTGAGGCACCGAGCCTGAAATCTGCGGGTGTTGGATTCCTTGTAAGATCGCAGCGTCCAGACTGGCAAACGCTTGGCGAGTGAAAGGAGATTGGAAGTAGCGAGATCGGAGGAACAATGCGTAGATGATGGGCATCAACAGCGAGTTTCTCCACAGGAGCAAGCCGAAAAGGACACGGGCGAAAATGGCGAGTTCAACGTAGGCGACGAGCTTCATGGATGGGTCATAGTATTCTGTACACCTAGAGTTAGATATTGTTATGCTAGGCGGTAACGGAATGTGCTCACGCTTGACAAACGATTGGATCATCTTTGCGATTGGCGAAGGTTGGCTGGGGCCACCGTTTGCACCAGGAGTTGGAGGGAAAAACTTGGGAATCACAGTCGTCCTAACAAAAGTGGCGACATGGAACGCGGAAAAGGTCCAGTAAGGAATAAGAGCGACTAAGCGCCAGGCGAAGATGCGTCATTACGCGCACGATAAGCATGGTATGGGCCGATCTACTTACTGCCGACGGGCTTCGAGATGAGCCAAAAGATGCACAGTCCAAAGTATTGGAAGTTTTCGTCCGCCAACGCTCGAGTGAACCAATCCGCAGAGCTGGGAATCTAACGCGGGAAACACGTCATTATCAGTACTCGAGATGCGCGGCTGTTGATGATAAAAATACGTACCCCTAGTGATTTTCTAAACATCCAAATTTTCAAGAGGACAAGTTGGTCAGCCCTTTGATGTCACCGTGCGCTCGAGCATGGCAACGTCGTGCAGCCATGCGGGCCCACAAAGACTGGAATAAACGTACTTTACAACAATAGCATAGCTGATAAAGGCTCCAGTAAAGGCAGCTATAAGGATAAAACCCCGAGAAAAAGCGTCAGGATCTGTGACTCCCCGTCGTTGGTTGATCGAAAGGTAGAGCACAAACCCTTGTACCAATATCCTAACGCTCCGCTTTTAAAAACAGCCCATGCCAGCAAGTAGCGCAGTCCGGTGATGAACATGAGGACATGACCGCCTGCCCAGTAAACGTGTTGCATGTTCGTCGACATTGCAATCCCGTTGTTATATAAAAAGAAATTATTTGTGCAATTTTTACTTTGAAACTCGCTCTTGTTGGGTTTGCTCCGCAAGTCGAGGTTGGAGCCAGAAGTGTGTTCAAATAAAGCTACGCGTCATGAACGCTGCGCCCAATGGGGCACCCGCCTCACTCAACTCGCAAAGGGGAATTTCGAGTGAATCCAGCATGTTATTCAATACATCGTATTGCTCTGCAGCGCATAGAGGGGGGAGCTACTACAGGCAACGAAAGGAAGGGAGAAAAAAGGAGAGGAAAGGACGAGACTAAACAAAAGCGTCCAAATTAAGTGAATGTGAAAATAACAGGCGTACGGGAATAGTAGGAGAGAGAGCGGATGGATTCGCAGCTGCTTCCGGGCAGCCTCAAACCGGCGTCTCGCAGCCACAACCGGACGAAACGGCTGCGCTGGTCAAGAGACCCCGGCCGCGAAGAGGTATGGGGATGGTATGCGTATTTGTGGATATCAGAGAGTGCACGAAATGGGTGGTGGTGATGATGATGATGAAGCGGATCGAAATTGCGTTGGTGTTGGCACAGATGAGTTGTAATTGGTTGAAGGTACGGCTACATGAGATACTTATGAACGTTTTAATCGATATTCTTGCGCGTCGTTCATTCGATACTCATGCGGTTGGGGTTGGAGGTCATTGGGAAATGCTTGTCCAACGTGGTTGATGTACCTCGCCGTCTGTGCCCCGAAAGCTTCTTCGCCACTACAAAGAATGTGAGTATTGGTCTTTATTATATAGTTTTCGTCACTCACTTTGTTCCTTGAGTCCTCGGCCAAAGTTGTGCATGACTATGCAGCCCCACACAAATGTGACGATGAGGAAGAATAAGGAGAGGGCAGCTATGGAAAAAGGTTGTAAGTACGGATAAACTCGACAACTAAGAGTGTTCGCACCGAATGTGGTCATCGATTTGAAGAAATCAAAGTATTCGCCGTCTTTGCCCTCGTAAATCCTGAACAGCTTGTACGCAAAGTAGACGGTCGCACAGATGCAACCGAGCATAAAGCTGAACATGAGCCACTTGTTCTCATATCGTGCAGCAAAGTGTCCCCCAATCAATAGGATGACTCCGAGCGGCAGGGCTGCAATCGTCAAATAGTACTCGGCATCTTGAGTGTTCGTGAGCAAGAATGCGATCAATTGAGCGGAGAACCCGATGCAAAAGAACATGTCGAACCGCAGGAGCGAGAGGTAGATTTGATAATGGGCAAAGATGCGCTTGATCTGGCGGTCCGCGCCCAAAAACTTGTACACTTTCCATCCAAACTCTTTCCAAATCTGCCATCCGATTGCGATAAAGGCAATTTCGGACAATGCGAGGACAACGTTGGAGATGATGGTAAGTGTCCCGACGGAGATGTTTGTGATGCCGGGTTGGAGGTAGCTCTGCAATCCTCGTACTTCGGCGGATTCAATCAGAGAGTAGACAAAGAAGAGAAAATTGAAGAGTCTAAAGCGATGTGGCCGTTAGTCGACGGGCGGCCGGAACTAATATAAGGGGGACGGCGTACGTGAGGAAAAGAAACTGGAGCGTGTTCTTCTGCCATACTGCTTCTATTGCAATTGCGAGCTGAAATACGCTATAAAACGGCGAAGCGGCGGGTATTAGTTAGGTGTTTGACAGCCCGTACGCATCCCGGGGGCGGGTTCTAATTGAATAGGAGGGTACTGACTGCGCAAATGCGAAAAGTCCCAAGTAAACGGTCATTTTTCTGATCGTTTTGGCTTCATTATTGTCATTTGAAGAAATAGAAGATATCCGTGCGTAAATATCTCCTTGAATCGCCAAGTCGACTACCGTCTCGATGAAAACGGTGAGCAGAAATAGGCGGATAGGCCACGATTTCGGGAATAAACGAGTGAGCCAATTCCGTTCCTGCTTTGTTTCTAGCGGTTTCTCCTGTACCCGAGTCGCTTTTAGAGGGAGTTGCTTGGGCAGCGACTCGTCTGACGCCAGGCCGGGAGCTTTGAGCATCGAGGAACCCGACTGTAAGGACGTAGAGCGGGACATGTAAGCAGATTGAGGAGGTAAATAGATTTCCTGCTCTTGATGATAATGGCCATCGTATGAGGCGGGTGTGTGGGAATGAGCGTGCTGATAATCCATGGCGTTTGTTTTTTTAAATTATTTAAAAAATTGGGAAAAGACTGTGGGGGGCTGGAGGATTTGTTATCGTCCTGCGACCGAGTTTTCTGTAATTTTCTGTGGCCTTTAACGTTTGGCCAGCGGTGGTGGAGAGGTTCAACGGCGCGGCGGGCGACAACACAAAAGTCGGCTAAGAGCAAGCCCATAGAAGCATGGCGACGCATAGTTCTAGACCTAGCAACTGTAGCAAAAATCATTAGAACTATTAACTATAATACATGTGCACATCAGGCAAATGGATCGACCGAGCGGTCCGAGCCAGCTTGTACAGTTTCAACAAAGTTTGCAGGGAAATTCCCTATTCGATTGTCGATCTTGCCTTTCCACCTATTTAGTGCGTTGTTATGGTCAGTTTTCGTCGATAGGGAGAACACAAACGTACCAATCATCCACATTTGCGCTTCGCTCGAGTATGGTCACAATGTCGCCTTTGCGCATCGTCAAGTCGTCGTGCTGAACAGAGAAATCAGTAAGGCTTAGCATAAGAGTGGAAAAATACTACCTCGACAGCGTCAAAGTCGAATCGCACAATGGCCTTTCCGACTCCCTCTGGGACCAACGGTTCCTTCAGCGCCGCCTTGAACCTTTGCGACGGTGCACGCTTGTGCTTGGGCACTGCTTCTTCCTCATCTGAGTCTGAATCGTACGCATGGCTCGTCTTGCGCAATACCGCCGGTTTGATGAGAGGAGGGGAGGACGGCAAGGCCACATTCGTCTTGTCCAAGTCGACATGCACTTCCTGCAGATGAAACGGCAAGTTGGGGTCTGTCCGTGGTGGAGAATTCCGTTCTGGAGGGGCATCATCGTATTGGACCAGGGTTTGTTGGTTCGGAGGTTGCGTGGAGTTTGACCGGGGAAACGCAAACTTGGTAAAAGCGGCAAAATCGTTCTCCAACTGCGATGACAATTGCGCGGCTCGGGCCTTCATCTTGAGGGATGTTTCCGACTCGGTACGCTGTGATTTGGGTCGGACAGGGGGTCCGGTCCCCTTGGGGCTCTTGATAGCCGACAAATCAAATGGCGAAGTTATGCGGTCCGCAGATAATCGAATGTCGGCGTTGGTGGTATCGAACGGGGAGCTCATGCTCCCTAATCTGCCTCGACTACCGCCAGGGCTGGGCGTACTCACGTCAATAAGATTGGTCTCTTTCCCATTCGTGGCGACTTCATTTGGCTCATTGTCCCACGAGTCGAAATAGGATCCCTCGTTTTTGGGACTACCCCAGCTCTTTGGCGGAAATTCTGATCGTGGTGTGCTCCGCTTCTTTTTTACCACGCTACCAGGAGATCCCATACCTCCGAAAGCATACCCGGGCGTTGCATCGGGCGTCCTGTCATTGACCCAACGACGTCCTCCGCCCTGACCAGTAAACGCTTCTATCGTTTGAATGAGCGGATCTGCCCATTGAGGTACCGGCATCATGCCAGAGAGAAGCATCTGGGCGGTGACGTTGGATTCGTAGGCGATACGGTTTGCGTCTTGTCGCTCCATGATCACCGACCCTTCGATTGACACTCCACCAAATAGACCCGCTGTCTTAGAGTATGAATAGCTATGAAGAACATTAGTGACAGGTCTTCTCGCGAATGCCGGACGTCCTCACATTGCGGCGACTTGACCACCGGTGCTCAATGCGCCTCCTGCTTCTCCTGTCCGACCAATCGGCCCCAATGCGACGGATAAGCTACCACCCAGTGTAACAGAAGCTGCAGTCATGAACGAGCGAACAGCCGATTTAGAGTCTAGAGAAGCGTCCGGTCACTTTAGAGGTGCGGGTGGCGTTTGAAAGAAGGGCCAAACGTACTGAGGACGAAGAGAAAGTCGGTCACCTCTGCACCAGCCTGCCCTCCAAAACCCATTCCAGCCGTGCAGATGGCTGAAGGCGCGGACCAGGCTGAATCGACCAAAAGTTCAATAGTTTGTCCGAGCTCGGCATGGATTGAGAATACGCACTGTCGTCATCAAGGCGGGCAATGACCAGACCACTGCCAGCTCTCGCAGAGAGTAGAAACCCAGCCTGAAGAGATGTCAGGCTTGAGGGAACGAGAAACGCCACCGAAGATCGCCTGACCTTGACCACACTAAGAATGACGAAACCGGCAGCTTTCTGGAGCACGTGACGAGGAATTACCTATATGCTTGTATTTAGAAAGTATGATTGTAGTTGTCGCAATTGTGACTTACTCCATCCAGGCCCCTTCCCTCTTCTACAAACGACTGGACTGGAGCCGCGGTGCTCTTAGAGGGGTCATGTAGTGGACTCTGATAATGCATACTCACATATCTTTGCGGCCTTTTTGCATTCCTTGGGCAGGATCTGAGGCAGAGGAGATGTTAGCTTCATAGAGTGGAGGTTCAAGTATTAGCTTCTGCCTGCCACGACTTGGGATTTCGTTTCAACATTGCCAACTATTCATGAACTAGTAAATATTATACCCCTGGATAATACCTTACAATATGCTCACATGCAATTTTCCTTTTTTTTTTTCTTCTAGCGGCCAGCGGACACAGGGACTTTCACACAGAGACAACCGGTCATCCCAGTTCTCGACACCAGAGCCTATCAGGCAGTCTCCAGCAGGCTCTGGACGTTCAACACCTCGCGTGAGGAACCCGAATGCACACGGGTTTGTAGACGACCTCGAAGGACAAAATGACGAAGCGTTAGAAGGCCTGACTGGCAAAGTACGGCTCTTGAAAGAGGTGAGAGTCGTGTGAAAGATATGGAGATTCCGAATTCTAAATCCGTATGACTATAGCTTTCGGTTGGGATTGGACAGGAAGTACGCGAATCGGCCATCCAATTGTCTCACATGGTACGCAGCAACCCAGCAACTCAGCTTTGATCTGACTCTTTCTCAAAGAACGATGCGTTCACAGAGACTGGTGGGATCCTGTCCGGTACCTTTCGCAGGATGAACGCAATGGCCACTCGTCAAGGCGGTCGCTGGGTATGCTATATGATATTCTTGATAATAGTATTTTGGATATTCTTCCTAGCCTGGTTATTTCGATGATAATACGACTCGGTTTCTTCTCTCTCGTTAGCGCTGAAGTCGAAGAGGCAGGGTGCCATATGGAAACTCAGGCTTCGTCGATTGAATTAAATTAGAGGCTTCTTTCTTAATGGCGATAACTAAGCAAAGCCTCGGAGACGCGGGCTGCTTTCTTCCACGATGGATCCTTTCCAGGTCGTCTTGCGTCAACCGACGTTTGACGCTCAAAAGTAATAACGAATAAGAACTTGAGAGACGCGTAAAGCTGACTGTTTTGTGCTCCAGGTCGTCCATCTGGTCCAGCACGCTCTTCATCCCAATCTATGTTGGCCTCTTCTCCCTCACCATTGGGTTTTTGCACATTGTTCTCTTCAAAACTCCTCTCAAAAAATACATCTTTCCACCGTCGCAGCTGACGACGTCAACGGCGCGGCCCCCTCTTCACGCCGACGAACCTCCCACGAGTATCAAGGCCGAACTCGAAGCCAACATCAAGTCTAATGGAGGGTTCGAGATCTGGGCATACAAGGTTGTCCGTCTTGTTGGTTGTCTAGTTCTCCTTAGCTTTGCGATTTTTCAAGGTACGGGCTTCGGACATCAACGGCACTGTCTCTTACTCCTGAGCCAGCCGTCAACGCAAACGACGATACGTTCCATACCACGGGAAAGCACTGGGGCAAGAAACACAGGCATAGGCACGGTCGTAAACAAAAGTTTTCAGACGATACATGGATCCAAATCGCCCTCGCCGCTTTCTACGTACGTCCGACGCCTTGTATAGAACCCTTTTAATCTGCGCCCATAGATGTATGCGAGTATCCTCGCGCTCTGTACATTGTTGCTTCCCAAGCGAGCCAGGCGTCCAGCTAACAACCATCTCAGTCTCCTCCTATTGGTCACTTGGTTCGTTTATATGTACCGTGACATTTGGCCTCTTGCCACCTATACACTCCACCCCGTTGACCCAAACCATTGGACGACATGGGCCACAGTGGGCGTTCTTACACTCGTTGGGGTGATCGTCCCAATCATTACCCCGTTTGAATATGTGCCAATTGACCCGGAACATCCAGCAAAGGAACCCAACCCAGAGCAAACCGTTTCCTGGCTCAGCTTCTTTTGCTTTACGTTCTTGGATCCAATCATCTATGCCGCTGCAAAGACGGATCATCTCAAGTTTGAGCAGCTCCCGCCGCTGGCCGATTACGACGCTGCAGCCTATCAGACTAAACGAAGTTTTCCCGTCCGTGACATTTTTTCTATGCGTGTACTCTTCCTGACATTTCCTAGCATCTCGACCCGATGAAAGTAGCCCGACGTAGGCATCTCTTCTGGGGTTTGCTAGCCCACTTTTGGAGGGAATACCTCATTCTCGTCGTCATGATCTTCATCAAAGTAGTAGTCGGCTTTGCAGGTCCCTTGGGTATCAATCGACTCCTAACCTACATTGAGACGGATGGCCAAGGGGCTGTCGTGCGTCCATGGGTGTGGATCATGTGGCTTTTCATCGGACCTCTGGTCGGCAGTACCGCAATGCAAGCCTATGTCTTCCTCAATACGCGTAACCTCGTTCGCATCGAGTGTATCATCACCCAACTCGTGTTTGAACACTCTCTCCGTATCCGTATGAAAGAGGAAGCTGCAGGATCTGAGAAGCAAAGCGAAGGTAGCACCGTCGTCCCCACACCGGAACCAGAGCCAGAGGCAGCTGCAGTCTCCACCAGCAGCATCAGTACCCACCCTACGGCTGATACCACAGTCGTTGGGACAAGTGAAGGCGGACATTCACCCTCGACGTCGACTTCGGTCGCAAAAGGAAAGGGTAAAGCGAAAAGGGCCGAGTCGGTCGCGCCTTCTGTCACTCCCTCGACGGTCGGAAAATCCGAGAAGAAGCGAGAGAATCTGGTTGGAAAAATCAACAATTTCATCTCGACAGACTTGGGGAATATCACTGATGGGAGGGACTTGCTCTTCATGATCTGGTATTGTCGTACGTCAGATTCCTTTATACTGCCGTATTGATCCTCACCAGCCGTAGCTTTGCAGATCGCCATTTGCGTCTGGTTCCTCTATAGCATTCTAGGCGTCGCGTAAGTCCTCCTATTTCACCAGAGCTTTTCTAATTTGCGCACAGGGCAATTTTGGGAATGGCTGTTTTGATCGTGTCTATCCCTATTCCATCCTTTATCGGGACGTTGTTGAACCGTGTCCAAACTGAACGCATGAAACGCACGGATGCGCGTGTGCAATCCATTACCGAGTGTGAGCCACCAGAAACCCTTCCAATATTTAGAATTGGCTCATGCCTACTCTGCAGATTTGAACGTCTTGCGTATGATCAAGCTTTTCGCTTGGGAAGCCAAGGTCAAAGAAAGAATGTACGAGAAGCGGGAGGAGGAACTGTTGTGGACGAAAAAGAGACAGATTCTGCAACTTTTAAATATGAACGCCAAGTGGGTCTTTTTGCACTCGATGCATGCTCACTTTTATACTGACTTTGGTGCAGCTACATCTTGCCTCTCTTGACGATGATTGTCACCTTCTCCTCTTACGTGAGTTTTTGGATGCCGTATTTGAGCCTGTTCCTAACGCCCTAAGTAGACTCTTGTCTTCAAGCACGAGCTCACTGGTAAGAAACTTGCATAGTTCTGGACCAAACGTCTCATATCCGCCCGCAGCATCCCGTGTCTTTTCTTCGATGGCCGTATTTGACATGCTGAGAGACCAGCTTCACATCGTCTTGTGGGGAGCCAATGCTGTTATCCAAGGCAAAGTCAGCTTGGACCGTTTGACCGAGTTCCTTAACGAGGTAGGTATCAAAATGAATCAATGTTCTACAACTGACAACCCTACAGACCGAGCTATTGGATAAATATGCCGAGGAAAAAAAGGACAACACCATCCTATTGGCAGCACCCATCGATCCTACTGCCATCGGGTTCCGCAATGCTACCTTTACCTGGGCTGCTAACCAGCCCGGCACGCCAACCCCAGGTCGCAGAAACTTCCGCTTGAAGATCGAAGGAGATCTCTTTTTCCGTCCTGGAGTGATCAACATGATCATCGGTCCTACGGGTGCAGGCAAATCGTCGATATTGATGTCCTTGCTCAGTGAAATGGTAAATTGGCGTTATTGTTGGCATTTCTTTCATTCTAATATATCCCCCCAATGTAGCATTTCCAACCAGCCGGCCCAGACTCATGGTACAATTTACCACGAGATGGCGGCGTCAGCTTTTGCCCTCAAGAGCCATGGATCCTGAACGAAACTATTAAAAGCAACATTGTCTTCGGGTCAGCTTTTGATGAAGAACGATACAAGAAGGGTCAGTAGTCATGCCCTCTTTATATGATGACGACTTACCTGGCTCCTCTCAGTTCTTTACCAATGTGCGTTGGAAACCGACCTGGGGATGTTTGAGGCCGGCGATGAAACGGAAGTAGGAGAGAAAGGCTTGACCCTCAGGTTTGCTGCAATTACTGTTGCCTAGCTTTTTATACTCACTCCTTTTACAGTGGAGGTCAAAAGGCTAGAATTGCTCTCGCCCGAGCGATTTACTCTCATACCAAAATTATACTTTTGGATGATGTCCTCTCGGCATTGGATGTACACACCTCTTCGTGGATCGTAAGCAAATGTTTGAAGGGTGATTTGGTCAAAGATCGAACCGTTCTCCTTGTGGTCAGTGTTAATTGCAGATTCAACGTATGGTCACGCTTAATGCTTTTTAGACTCATAATGTTGCAATGGTCAATCCCATTGCAAGCTTTGTTGTTGCTGTTGGCTTGGATGGTCGTATTGCCAGCCAGGGTACTCTTGAGGAAGCACTTGCAACCGATTCCAAGCTCCGCGAGGAAATCAAAATTGAGACTAAGACCATTGCCAAAGGCAAAGAAGTGGTGGATGCTCCGACAGACGCCCCAAAGAAAGAGGAAAAGCAAGCGACCGGTAAACTCATCGTTGCGGAAGAAGTTGCTCTCGGAAGAGTGAGCTGGCCGGCTTGTGAGTGGATCATCTCCATAGTACCTACAATTTCTCATGACGCCGGTAGTGAAATTGTTCCTCACTTCCCTTGGCGGAAGTCTATTCTGGATCAGTTTCCTTTCTGGTTTCCTTCTAGCGGACCTACTGAACGTTGTGCAAACTTTCTGGCTTGGGTGAGTATGCCCTTCGTTTTTCAAACACTCCCACTAACCATAAATAGTTTCTGGGCTAGTCAATATGAAAGTCACCAAGGAGCAGAGGTTAACGTCATGTACTATCTCGCAGTCTACGGTGCACTTTTATTGGCCGGTATTATCGTCTACACCGGAGGATACACTGTCTTCCTCTTTGGATCAATCTCTGCCTCGCGCCAGATTCACGAGAAACTCATCACATCCATACTGGGAACAACTTTGCGGTGGTTGGATATTACTCCGGTCGGACGCATCATCAGCAGGTTCACACTTGATATACGTGCGGTGGATGGTCCCGTCTCGTCGATGCTTGCAGACTTCGGTCAGTCGTGACATTTTATGTCGTACAGATGCTGATATGTTGTTTTAGTCGAACTTACCATTGTTTTGATTGTGAAACTGGCCGCAGTAGTCTATATGACACCGGGTACGTAGACTCCAATTGTTCGTCATTTCTAAGAGAGGACTAACATACCCTAGTCTTTATTATTCCTGGAGTCACGATCGGGGGCCTGGGAGCTTGGTTTGGCAACATGTACATCAAGGCTCAACTTTCCGTAAAGAGAGAGATGACCAATAGTCGATCTCCCGTCTTCAGTCATTTGAATGCTGCAATTGCTGGCTTGCGTATGTCCTACCCTCGATTGGTGATAGCCTTTAAATATACCTTTACAGCGTCCATCCGAGCATATGGGGCAGAAGCCACCTTCCGCGCTGATTCACTGGCACGTATTGATAAATACACAAGGTCTGTCTATGAGGATCTACAGAGCTACGCGTGTAAAGACTGAACGGTTCCCAGATGTGCACGAAGCTTCTACAACTTGAACAGATGGATCTCGTTCAGAATGGACCTCTTGGGGGCTTTGTTCTCGGCCGGTCTCGCTTCGTTTTTGATCTATGTCCGCCCTTCGACAGCAGCAAATGTCGGTTTCTCGTTAACGATGGCAATTGCCTTCTCTGGTGAGCTGCTCATAACTTCTTCCGATTTTTGGGGATTAAAACCTCCATTAGGTATGAT
>KN824308.1:304053-315849 GCA_000827415.1 Serendipita vermifera MAFF 305830 | reverse complement strand
TCGTTGCGATGACACTTGTGTCCATTTAGAAACACATTCCCCTCAGACGCGGTAGAGGACAGGTTCCAAGCTTGCTCTAGTGCTGCCACCGTCGACGGCTTTGATTATGAAAAGTATTCCAGGATAATCTTTTACTCTTATTTTTCCATTTGTCATCACTAGATCCTGACTGTACAAGGTTTGCCACAATCGTAGTGGACAGCATTCACCTCGTCATCAGCGACTAAATACTACGCTACGAATATCATAGATTATTATAGATTATTATTAGAGAATACGGGCTTATTTCAAGAATTACGCCTAGTCATTATCCCTGATGGTGGTCATGAAATTCATAAATAAATTCGTAGTAAATTCGCTTCTAACCGCCGAACCTTCTCAAGCACAGCCTTTGACCGTCCTGACCGACTGTCAGCAATGGCTTGGCGGCACTCACTCCCACTCTTGAACTCTACCTCCCCGATGCACCGTTATTGGTTGGCTGCATTTCTCTTAATTTATTCAGTCTCCGCTACCACTACCGCCAAACGGGAACCTGTAACGATCCCACTTCGGCGAACTCCCTCGTCTCCGCAGCCGAATCAAAAACGCGCCGAAGCCGGCCCAGACATTGTCAGAGCGGTCCTTCAACGAGACGCACGGAGGAGAGTAGATTTATTTGGAAATCCTCAGGAGTACTATAGCAATCTCGAACGAAGGCAAAGTTGGGAAACACTGGGAATTAGCAGCTACTATGGCGATGCGCTCTACTACGCCAGCGTTAAAATCGGAACTCCACCTCAAACCGTCGATTTATTAATCGATACCGGTTCAACAGACTTGTACGTCCAGAGTTCGACTTGCAGGACTTGCAACCTCTCGCTCGTTCAACCATATTTCGACGATTCCCAGTCGTCCTTTGACGCTTCACGCTCGACCTCATTCACACAACTGGCCACCCAGGTTCAACTATCGTATGCGGACGGAAGTGTCGTATCCGGAGGCGTCGCACGGGACAAGATCACACTAGGTAACCCAAACCCTTCCGCTCACTTTCTCCTATTTACGTTTCTCCAGGCTCCTTTACCGTCCCAAATCAAACATTCATCCTCGCTACTTCCGCCCAACTCAGCCTTGGCGTCGCTGGCATCATCGGCCTTGGCTTCCCCGCCCTAGCACGTACCAATGCCGACCCATGGTGGCTCAACGCCCTCGACCAATTCACAGAGCCCGAAATAAGCATCTTCCTCACCCAATGGCGCGACTCTACCGGCGCAGACCTCATCCTCCCCGGAGGCCAAATGACCCTCGGCGGACGAAACACATCCCTGTTCGAAGAAGACAAGCTCGTGTTCACGCCCATCATCTCGGAACGATGGTGGACGATCCCTATCCGCTCTCTTCTCGTCGCCCCACCCACCGGTGGCACTTCTACCAACACGACCCTAACCCTCAATGGAACCTACACCTCTGCCGTCGTAGACACGGGTACCACACTCATCTATGGCCCCTCTGAAATCGTACGTGCATTCTACGCTGCCTTTCCTGGCACCGTCGCCGTAGACACGGTCGCGCCTGGGATCGGCCTAGACGGATTCTACGCTTTACCCTGCAACACGACCGCCCGTGCCGTATTCAAATTCACAAACACGAGCGAATTCATCTTCCCAGCGACAAACCTGATGTGGCTCGGCTTATCCTCGTACATGCCCGGCTACTGCGTCGCCTCCCTCGTGTCCACCAACACCCTCGACAATTTCTCCAAAGTCGCAGGGAGCAGCAAGTTCATCGGGCCACTTGAAGGACCGAGCCTCAAAGACGACAATGGGGACGGGATCGACGATGACACGGGCGGAGTCGTCACCCCGCCCACGACCGTGACAAACCCTAGTTGGCTCATCGGCGACGCCTTTCTCAAATCCGTATATACCGTGTTCAGACGCGGGAACGGTACGGCGGAAGACCCGGCTTCGGTCGGCTTTGCGCCGATAAAGGGGCTTAATTATGCCGCGGATGGAAATGTGATTATTGGGGTGGACACGGGTGTGGATGGTGTGGTTGGTGGAGCGGGTGTGATCGTTGCTGGTGGTGGTGATATCCTGACCTCTTCGTCGACGACGTTTTCGATGCTCAGTGCGACCGCGTCGAATACGAGCAGTGCGCCAATTGAGGCACAAACCCTATCGAGGAATGGAGCGTCGAGTATGCGGGTGTCAGGATGGGGATGGATGTTCGCTGCGGCGGCCTTGTTCATCTCAGCGTAGTCTAGTACAATAATCAAACCTCGGACAGTCGTGTAGCTTTTTTGCTTTATATAGGACTGTATAATGATACCATCTCTATTTTTTCGCATTGCATCAGTACACATCCTCCATGTTTAGTCCTGCCCATTCGTCCGTTTCCTCTCGGCATCCCTCTTGTGCTTTGGCGTCATGATCGACAAACCACAGATTATGACCGTAGAAGATACATAGCTCCTCTTCGGCACTAATCTCTCTCGTGGTTGCGTATTCGATGCAGTCGGATTCTTTCTTCTTCGTGTACGTGACGTTGGGCGCATCAGAATGATTGAACAACGATCCTACAGATATCTGTCGTTTTGATTGGATTACGAGTAAACAACCCACCTAAACCCAACGGTAAAGCCATCCGTCCATCTCCCCAAACAAACGTGTAATGATCGAGGATGGTATGTCTCCCATGACGCTGATATTCATCGTAAGAGAAAAAGAGAACGGGTGATATTTCAATCACCGTTTTAGCCGGGATAGAACACGTCGCTAGATGGAAACTCGGATCGGTCAATAGTGTCAGGAAACGCGGCTGGTAGGCAACTCATTACCGTAGATCCCTCTGCCCTTTTCATGGGTGGTGCGTATTTCCAGGCCGTACTTGTTTAGATGTGGAGTTGATACGTTCATCTCGCAGGCCCCCCAAAAGTCCTGGCGCTTTATAATAATAATGGTGGGTGGGTAAGAGTTGCTTGCGCCACTTGTACCCTTGCTATGGCGCCGATCACGTCACAAGTCCAACCTTCACACTCCTTACTCGAAACGAACTACTTCCGTTATTGAAACGTCATGATCGATACATCCCACAAGCTTTCAAAAAGGCTATTCATATCGGCCCCAATATATACCACTGAGGCTACTCGAACAGAGACAATACTAATACCAAACAACACTGTCAGGCTCTGTGGCTGTCATAGCCCAATGCGCTGTAGGGGGCTGGCTACAACGAGGATGACCCTAATGAATAAGGCAGGGAGGTATTTGACGCCATTCATCTTGGATCCTTCAACGTATCCCGCTCGTTAAGTTCCTCAAATTGACATCATGCTCATCTTACTGTTCGTATACTCTCTTATGCAAGGTGCCCAGAGCGAAGCTGGACCTATTCCCGCGTCTATTGAGCGACGAGACGTCGCCTCGTGTGATGGTCAGGATCCTCAGCGAACACTTGCGAACATAGTGTGGAGCTGCTTGTCCACAATATTCTTATGCACATGGGTAGCCGTTCATCCGAATATTCATTTCCGACCAGAAAAGCAGAACCAGCATTGGACCGAAAAGTGGTTATTGTGCCCGTTATACGAGTTTGTCACCTACAAACTTCCCCTATTTCTATGGGCCCTGCTCATTCCCGAGTATATCCTTTCATGGGCTGTACGACAGTACCTACAAGCGGGCGTAATTAGCAAGAAAGGTAAGCTCATTTCTTTCACCTACTAGCAGTTACCTACAAGATGAATAGTTCCAGGGTGGACGAGAACGCATGGTCACTTTATGATCATGGGAGGATTCCACCTCTTTCGACTGCCGCCTGGTGTTTCATCGGTTTCATTACACGCCGAGTCTTCAAAATCTTCGGACTATGTCATCCCTTTAGGGTGGCACATGCGATTGGAGGACGTTCCTGTTTGCCCACTCGAGTTTGATGACATTCCAGTTGAGATCCTCGAGGTTGTCGTACCTACCGAAGCCGAAATCAAGGACAAAAGTAAAAGTGATGTGCTGACAAAACTCATTGTTTTGGTGCAGACCATGTGGTTTGTACTTCAGTGTATTGCTCGAGGAGCGCAGCATCTTCCCTTGACAGAGCTCGAAGTTGTCACTTTGGCGTATGCAATGCTAAACCTTTTTATTTATCTTTTCTGGTGGGACAAGCCACAGAATGTCGAGTGCCCCATTCGACTCTATAAGACAGTAGAAGCAAGCGCCGAAACAGCTAGCGAAGCAGCCAAAGGATGGGAAGAAAGCTGGAGCACGCGTTGGATGGAGAAGATAATCTGGTACGCGGTTGGAGCACAGGACAACTATATCACACTACGAGATCAACGTTCGATCCCCATGTTCTGGTCCGGACGACTAGGAAGTCTTCTAGGCCAAGCCGGAATGGGGCCATCAATCCTCGGCGCCGCATTTGGAGCCGTCCATTGCATTGCTTGGGCATCCCAATTTCCATCTGGTGCTGAATTTGTTCTTTGGCGTCTTTCCTGCGTTTCTATGATCACGTTCCCGTTCATAGTCACCGTATTTTGCACCTGCTGGATAATGGGTTGGGGGATGAAAGGAGGGTCCCCGACGTCGATGGGAATCGTTTTAGCTATCTGTGTTGTGCTTTTAATTCTATCTGCGTCGCTCTACACCATCAGTCGAATCGCCACTTTGGTGATACACTGTGGGAAGTCGCACCACCTGGATCGGATGGTAGCCGACCATCTGATCTGGGTGGTGCTACCAGCCGATTCAGGTGGTAGTACCAGTCGACCCAAGTGGGAAACGACTCGAGCCAACAGCTGGGACCAGTGGTATTGCCACCTGATCCAGGTGGTAACACCGGTCGGTTTAGATGACATGTACACTTGATTCAGATGGAAATTCGTTCCGCTTTTCCAGTACCTTTGGCCGGATTTACCACCCGACCTAGAGGGGTTTGCCAGTTGTATCTGGTGGGTTCGCCGTTCGGTTCAGGTAGTCACACCAGATAGATTAAATGATAAATAGAAATGTATTTTATGCTAGTTACATTAGTGTGGTATCTGATTCGTACTAATACCAAACGCGCGCGCACGCCATTGAAGTCAGCCAGCAAGCTAAAGACAAATGATTGCAATAATCAGTAAGAATATCGATACGAATATGCTATTGAATACATACCAGTGATGTTCAAGCTGTCGACGTATCAGCGCAAGGTGAGCGAGCGTTGAGTTGAGGGGAACGGGGCCTCCACAGCACGGCTGGGGATTGTGATGCCTAAAATAGATGGGAATCAGTGTAAAGGTTACATGCGACGCAAACCATAGACGTACCTCAGATTTGTCAAGCGAGTCCCTGAGGGCTTGATGGCCTGGAAGCGGATGCGCACACTAGAAGAGAAGTGAGCGGCAGTGAAAACAAGCACAGGAAAGTGAAAATACCTGAGCAGTAGAGAAAAGGACTGAGGTGATCGTTGGGTCCAAGTCGCATGATACCTGCAATGGGAGCCCGGTTTGATCAACGGTGGTAGCGGTGTCAAAGGAGATGAAGACAGCAGAACTGACTTACTTGTTCATATGTGAGCGAAGCTGTGGCAAAAAAGATCAGCGAGGTCATTGTCCGAGGAGCGAAGGCTGTCACCTACTCGCGCCCGCTGTATTTAGTGATAATATCGCCTTTATAGCTTGTAGAAGTATTTCCTAGGGTTGAACTAGGTGTGGCAAGGCGGTTGAGGCTCTGTGGGGAGGCACGACATTATCAGCGGCGACATCCAGAGGCCCAAAAGAGCCCCAAGTCAAAGAAAATAATACCTTACCTTCCATTAGCATTGCATTTTGTATGTGTTTCAGGGCCTCGATGTCGAACGAGATGAGTGGCGAGGTGGTTGGGGTCCAAGTTTTGGACTTGGCGAAATTTCACGCTTCGACCCAACTCCCTCTCACAATGCCCTGGCCAAGCACCCAAAAGACCCAATATAATCTCGAATAACATAATATGCAAAGAAGAGATACCAGAAGCGATCAAACTACCCTAGGTGTAGCGACATGCTCTATAGCCTCCTGGTCGAGCGACGCTCAAAGCTTTGTCGAGTTTTAATCGCGCTGGAAGAGAATTAGTGAGGGTTCTAAGAGGTAATTAAATCATTCCTAACCCAATAAACACGCTAACTCGATATTGCCACCCCACAGAGGATTTGCGAGGCGTTGTTCAGATGCTTTTTGAGTACTAAATAGGAGTCGAAGGAGTCATTTAGTAATAGATACACCATTTCGCGGCGCTTTTGGGCCAGGAATTCAACAATCTCCGTTGCGATGTCATGTTCCAACGTCTGTGTCTTGAACTAGGAATATTTTGTGTTTCTGGTAGTCGACAATAGTGTATATAACAGTTCTAACAATAAATACATCGTTTATTACTATTTTGTATTGGGAGGGGTAGTAATGGGAATACCATCCGAAATGGGTGGTCGCGTACCACCCGAGATGGGTGCAGACTGATGAGTGGATATGCCACCCAAAACGGCTGGTAAGTGCCACCTGAAATGGGTGGTAAGTGGTATTACCACCCGATCTGGGTGGCGCCAGTTCCCACAGTGGATATCTTTCACTACTTTACGCTCCCTTCCCCCCGCTGCGTTTATGACTGTAGATTGGACAACTTTATTTCCTCACATATAAATTTCCGACATTTTAATTTATTCTTCCCCACTACCAAACTTATTTTATTGAACACCCGAATCTAGCCAACCAGTTGACAAACCATGTAAAATCACGGCCTATGACAAAGAGAACAGTAAATAAATGTCCGAAGTTATGTCTGATAACTTGGCGGAGGATTCAACGGCTCATTGACGATAGCAGGGGAGAGTGGACGTGAAGACGATGAAGAGCCAAAAGTTGGGCTCGTGTGATGTGACCTTGGTTCATTTGGTCCAGAGAAACGCGCCTTTTCCTGGACCGTCGCCTCTACTCTTTTTGGGTTTGAATCACTATCGGTATAGGCAGTATAGGCGGAGTTTGCTGCCGTCCACGGTCTTGGGTGTGAGTTATACGACGGACCCGCGGCCGGTATATTGGATGCCAGGTTGGCCACAGGTACGTTTACGGGCACAGACTCGAAAAGAGTCTGATTAAGAGGAGCCGAGTATGTGGATACGGACGGGTTGAATCTGGAGTCACTTTCTTGTGGGTAGTACGGTGCTTCATTGTGTGGTTCCCAATGGCGTACATTGGCCATAGGCGCAATATTGGGGTCAGGTTGATAAGCCGCGGCAGTGTAGGGATAAAAAGGCTTGACAACGTGAAGGTTCGGGTTGACTCCCATGTATGGGGTCGGTGTGGATCCCCATGCGGCAGCAGCAGCAGCAGCAGCGTCTGTATGTTCTTCGGCTACTTGCTTGGACCTACGACGACGCCGGGCACAGAGGTACCATATGAGGAGAATGAGGGCGATGGCGGCAGCTGTGACCACGACGCTAATGATGATGACGTTAGTGTTCGATTGAGTTCCATTATTAGATGAAGATTGAGGAGACGAGGATGGACTCGAATTCGCAGTAGAGCCGTTCTGGTCCTCAGATCTGGTTGGCGCGTTACCGTTTGCTGAGTTGTCGCTCGTTTGTGAGGTCGTTGCCGGATCGCTGATATGAGGTTAGAATATGTATAATTATGTGTTTTATACAAACTGACACGCTGGTGACCACAAAGAAATCAATGTTGAGCCACTGTGGGGCAACGCCCGTGTGCTGGATGGTCAAGAAGTGGCTTCCGGGCGAGAGGCCGTCTTGCCAATAGAGAATAGCTTGAGAGCCTTGAGAGCCTGTTCTACCATCACATCGAGTAGGAGTGGCAGAGTCTACAAGAAATCGCGTCAATTTACCGCATGGGAGTTGGATGACGGCGCTTGGGATGGAAAGGACTCGTACCAACGGAGAAATCTCGAAATCCACTATTGATTGGGTAGAAGATTTGGTTAGCGTTATATGGTCACGTTTGAGACTATTTAGTTGCGCACTGATCAGCTGCCTTGTGCCCATAGACATACACTATTTAGCGAGGATTAGATGAGTAAATGAAAGGTTAGTACAAATAACATACCAGCAGTTCCTGTAAATGTGAATGTAGCATACGCGCCTGGGTTTTGTGTACGGTGGGTTGTGTCAAGGTATGCTGGAGGAGACTGCTCCAACCACAAATCAGTTCGCCATGAAGGAGTACTGGAGTAAATGACGCGGAAATCCGGATCGTCGATCGTCGTGTTCATGGTGAGGTTCAAGGTGCGAACACAACATTAACCAGGATGATGGGCCCCGGGACATATATCGGGCGGAGGAGCGCCGGGGCCTCAATTCAATGCCCTTGGCGGGAAGATTGTTCACTTGGACAGATACCCTATCAAGTAAACCATAAGATTCGAAAAATTACGCTCGGAGCGCCAACATGGCGTGCATATGGCGTTCCGGGTATCGTCGATGTCGGTACCGAAATAGTGTATACCGGCGCTTCGAAGAATGTGCAATGAAACTCCGCACGAGAAATATGCTCTATAGAGAGATGAGAGTGTTTCTCTATTTGGACGATGATGGGAGACTTCGATCCGCTTACCCCTCTCCTGCCGCCTGCCTGCCAGTCGTGTCTCTATATATGTGGCACCATTGAGGACAGTACCAAGTTGAGCGACGGGTTCATTATTTCTAATTGTAATGATTTGATGTGCCATGTAGGGGTGGGAGGTGGGCCACATCTGACATTGGATAGGCTGGAAGCGGAGACAACTCGACGCCCAACTCTTTAACCTGCTATATAATCTTGATTTCTTTTTGCTTCTTGCATACCCTGTTATCCAAAGCACCTACCGTGAAGTTGGTCCCCTTCTAAGGATGTGCACCGTGCGCCTCAGGCAACGGTCAGCGTAACCAGTTGAAGCGGCATATCGACCACATTTCTGTGTAGCTAGATAAACGTTCACCTGAGTATTCATATCAAGCTCGAGAAGTAATTTGGAGCGGTTCAAAAGCTGGTTTCCTCCTACATGTGCGACCGAAATAAGTCGAATTCAAGATTTATGGAATGATATTGCTCAAATTCTCGCAGGGGTTTACTTTAAGGCACCATTGAATAGACCGGGTAGTGTTTTGACATACATCTGTGCCCTCCGTGTCGACCAAATAGAAAGTATGTTTTTGGACTCACCAACATCAAAATCGACATCATGCTCGTTTTATTTTTATTCTACCATCTCATTCAATGTGTCCAAAGCAGAGTTGGTCCTATTCTGGTTGCTTTTGAACCACGCGATGAAACTTCGGCCCGAAAAGCGAGAACGGCTCAACGGTGGAGAAGCGTGGTCGCGGTCCGTGGTCGTGGTCCGTGGGTTTCGATTTTTTGCATAGATCATATCTAGAGATGAAATAAATAAGTATGGCCGCATAATAGCAGTGAAAATCGTGATGGGAAGTCAGAAATGCGCGAACTTGCGGATGGGGTCCCACCTGTCCCAAGTGGCAATGCCGAGGCGACGATCGATCGGGGGCTAGGTTCTCAATACCTCAATCACATCATCAAAATCCACGCCCGCTCATTACCGGCTTCTCTGCGCTCCACCGTCAGGAAGTACTAGCACCAGCCTCGGCCTTGGATATCTCTCTCCGCCATGGACGGGCCCTCAAAGTGGTAAGTCATGATATTCAAATAATAATTATTCACGTTCGATCTCACATGGGACAGTGTGGGAAGTAATCAGTCGCCCGGCAGTCACTTGCACATATCGTGGTTTTGTTTGGCATTATCCTCGTCTATTGGCGGGCTCCCGAACTTGTTAAAGGGTGCCTGTGGTCACGTTGACCGTCGGTTGTCACCTGTCGCACTGTCAAGTCGGAGTTGGCAGGACCCCAAAGACTTGCCACCTATCTACGGTTCTGGCAAATTACACGACTAAAAGTCACCAATTATGTACGCCAAAATTATAGATATAATTATACTGTATCAAAAATAATTAAAAACCACGGACCGCGACCACGACCACGGACTACATATCTCCACGGCCGGGTAGTTCTGCCATAGCGTATACTCCACTATTTGATTTTATCTACTACATCTTCGGATGCAATCTAAATAAAGTATTCCAATTTTATGCCGTTACCATTCGATAGGAACGCGGGAGGATGAACACCCTCTAGCTCTTACGAGTGTACTCAAATCCGTAGCTTACTTTTGATCATAGATGTTTAAAAATGGCAACGAGAGAGAAATTCCAAGAGACCAATCACTACACTATCTACCTAATTGTACATTCGCATTTTCAAAATCAGCTCGATCAACGTAACCGGCAGAACTCCATTCATGACCAGGGAAACATTCGATGCGTAGCCAGCTTTCAGCACTCATACTGTGGGGGAGGGAGTAATGACTCGCTGATAGTAGAAGGGGAGAGGGGACGTGAGGGCGATGATGAGAATGAGGCCATGGTTGCTCTGCCATGGTACGCCTTCGTGTCGTTTTCTCCGGCGTAATGCACCCTTGTCTGATGGTTTAGGGACTCAACCCTTGTATGAGTAGACTCTCGGTCCGTACGAGTCGAGGCCGTGGTGGATGTCGAGAGGGCTCGGCGCGGAGGGTAGGACATTACTAATGGAGGGGTGTGTATAGACGAGGATCGAGTCTGGACAGATGTCCGATTTGACGAGGCCGGAGGAGTGGATGGGGAGGAGTCAGATCGTACTTGGTCGTCTTCTGGTGGGAAGTGTGACGATGGCCCGTGTGGTTCCCAAGGGTGTGTGCTGGCGATAGCCACGGGTGGAGCGTTAGTGTCGGCTGAGCTCGGACTCAAGTTGTAGGGATTGAATGGCTGGAAGACGTATGGGCCGGGGCCAGGGCCAGATCCCCTTGATAGTGCTGCTGCGGGAATAAAAGCAACAGCGTCCTTATGCTCTTCTGCCTGCTGCTGTTGTTGTTTGACTTTGCGACGATGTCGGTAACAGAGGAAGCATATAAGGGCAATGACGGCGATGATAGCGACCGTGGCCATGATGCCAACGACGATGGTAGTTATCGGAGACTGAGCGCTACTGCTAACCTGAGATGGTGGGGAGGCGGACGGACTCGCGCCAGCGATGGATCCAGATGGGTCTCCTGGACCAGCCGAGGCACTTGTCGTTTCTCTTTAGATAGGGACTATGATTAGAACGGGCAGGTATCTTGGTAGTATAGTAACGTACGGGCTAGTGATCACAAAGAAATCAATGCACAACCATTCAAGAGCGGCACCTTTGTGTTCGATCGTCATGGTATGGGTGCCTGGTGAGAGGCCATCCCGCCAATAAAGAAGGGATTGACCACCTTGAGACCCTGTGCGACCATCACAGATGGCAGGAGAAGCGCCGTCTGCAGAAATTCATGTAAGTTCACCAAGTTGGCTCTGACAATAGGTGGATGAGCACGCACCGACGGAGAAATGACGAAACGCGCTGTTTGTGGAGAAAATGTAAATGTGAGCACGATTGTAAACAGTCAAGTTGCGCACCTGTCAGAAGCCTTGTGGCCGTAAACAAACACTGTTTAGGCAAGGATTAGTGGGAGGAATAAAGAATCAGTAGAAGAAGCATACCAGCAGTTCCGGTGAACGTGAATGTCGCAGATGCATTAGGATGCTGTGCCCGATGGTTCGTCCCTAGATATGCTCGAGGAGACTGTCCTGGAACCAAATCAGTCTGCCACGGGGGATTCGTAGAGTACACAACATGAGAATCCACATCGTCGATTGTAGAGTTCATGGCGGAATCCAAGCTGCAAACCCTACACCACCTCAATGCTGACACTTTGGTTGTATGTGCATGTGGGGG
>KN824308.1:240347-278320 GCA_000827415.1 Serendipita vermifera MAFF 305830 | reverse complement strand
GCATTGGCAATGGGGTACCATGTTTTGCATACCATCGCCAATGTCGAGCGTTGTGCGATGAGTTCCGACTCCTCTTCTTGATTCATATATGTATTAAGACTATAGCCTTCGGTCGATAATCTATCATATGTGTCAATGGAGCAAGTCATCTGGTCCGCGGTTGGACGGGCAACCAGCGACAATATTTGAAGCCAGATTTCCGGTGGAACACGATGAACAAGTAGATCTGCGGCAATAATGTTCATCGTGGAGTGATCTTATAGACGAATTGCCGATCCTTTGGTATGGTGCGAAGGCAAGTGGGATTCACCACCATGCATCGGGGACTGTGGGATGAAACGTCAATCGAGACATTCGTCCCTGCGGTGGTTGACCTTCTTGTGTCGTATTCAAGTTGGAGATTACGATGAACCCTACCGAAATAGAGCAAGATCGGGGTATTGTCAAATGAGTTGGCCCCAACGCACGTAGGCGCCCGATCGCACCATTGAAAATATGTGGGGTGGTATCATTCCCTGATCGGGTAAGTGTTTTCTTCTTCTTCAACCACCACTCTTATTCCAACAGCATGCTCATTCTACTCCTCACATACTCTCTCATGCAAAGCGCGCATAGTGAAGGTGGTTGTCACGAACCGATCCGATAACGCCATCGCCGCCTTCCCCCTATCATTTCCCCTGTCTCCGTCTCGGTCCGTCCTCGGCTCGCCCCTATATAAAGCCCCTGTATTCCTTGCTAGTTCGTTAGCGAGAAAATCACCAAGGACCCGCCCACCTTTTTCCTTCATACGCGTGATCTAAGCTCAACGCACATCGCTCGTCCCTCGCGATGCTCCCCTCGCCTTCCTCTATCTCCGCGAACCCTCCTCTGCGCTCGTCTCCCTCGTCGGCACTGCCCCGTCGTCCTCAGTACCTTCCACGGTCCTGACAGTGGTCCTATCCCGGCGTCTCTTGAACTGCGCGACGTTGCCTCGTGTGATGACCAAAATAGTCAGCGGTCCATCTGGGGCATAGTTTGGAGCTGTCTTTCGACCATATTCTTGTGTACTTGGGTGGCCGTTCATCCGAATGTTCATTTCAAACCAAAGAAGCCTAATCGGAATTGGTTCGAAAGGTGGCTGCAGGACCCTTTGAACGTGTTTTTCACGTACAAATTACCGCTGTTTCTCTGGGCGCTAGTCGTTCCTGAGTATATTCTTGCGTGGGCTGTACGGCAGTACGTTCAGGCTGGCGTGATCAGTCGGCAGGGTAAGTCTCACTCTTCCGACTAGTACCAATAAATAACGAAACGAACAGTTCCAGGATGGACGCGAACCCATGGCTTTTTTATGATTATGGGGGGTTTTCATCTTTTCAATTTACCGGCTGATGCCCTGTCTGTTCCATTGCCCCTCGCGTCCTCAAAATACTCTGATTTTGTAACCCCGTCCGGTTGCCACTCGCGAAGAGACGAAGTTCCTGTTTGTCCACTCAAATTTGAAGATCTCCCCACAGACATACTCGAGGTCATCGTACCACTAGAAGACGAACTCAAGGATAGAGGGAAGAGCGATGCCCTAACAAAATAATCGTTATGGTGCAGACATTATGGTTCATTGTTCAGTGCATTACTCGAGGAACACAGCAGCTTCCTATAACAGAGCTCGAAGTTGTCACGTTGGCATACGCAATGTTAAACTTTTTCATTTATGGAATTTGGTGGGACAAGCCACAGAATGTCGAGTGTCCCATCCGAGTCTATAAGACATCAACAGCAGGTCATGAAGAATCGGGAGAGGCGGCGCAAGACTGGGAAAGTAACGGGGCTTTGCGTTGGATACAAACAGTAACCGCCTACGTCACTGGAGCTCAAGATTTATACGTTTCAATGTCGAAAAGAAGCTCGGTGCCCATGTTTTGGTCGGGAAGGATAGAAAGTAATCTTCTAGGCCAGGCTGGGTTGGGACCATCAATACTGGGTGCCGCATTCGGAGCTATCCATTGTGTTGCCTGGCTATCTGACTTGCCATCTCGTCCTGAACTTGTCCTGTGGCGTATTTCATGCGTCGCCATGATCACTGTCCCGTTGATCGTCACTATGCTTTGCTTTTCCGTGAGGATGTTGTCAGATAGTAGGGATCCTTTATGGGTGGAAGCCATGATGTTCATCTCTGTCGGACTTTTAGCGTTATCTGCATGGCTCTATATTGCGAGTAGGATCGTCACGTTGGTAATAGCCTTCGCTACTCTCCGATCGCTTCCTCCTGCCGCGTTTATGACTGTGGACTGGACTACCTTCATTCCTCATATCTAAATCTTCTATAGATTATAATCCATTTTCTCCCACAATAGAAGTTGTCTGCTGTTATCTCAATAGCGTGAATGAAAAACTCAAAGAAGGTGGCGTAGATCCACTTCGTTCTGTTACTAGAATCACGAGAAGTGTCATTGGCCGAAAGGCGACGCGCTCGAAATGACTTGGTCAGTAGGGACAGATTGAGGGCTCAACTAGACTACAGATTCGGGATAAACATAAGTCTATTGCCGCCTAAACGTTTCTATGTGCAATTAACATACGTAAAGCCAGTAATTGTTGCGTTATGTCTACCAGACTGTATATGCTACTATGAATTATCTGGTCTTCCATGTATCTGAACTCCTCTTTTACGCCAATCATCTGTCGTCTTCTCTGAAACAAGACTCCCATCGGGTGTCGAACCTTGGAGGTGAAATGTGTCCACGGTGGGATAACTCTCGAAGGCGGTGGCCATATAATTGTCGATCTCATAAGAGGCCACATCGTCATAAATATCGTAGAAACCGACGCAATGAAGCTGTGGTGCGACGATTAAATGACGAATTGTACCTAAAGCGTACTGAGTGTTCAAATATCCGTGTCCAACTGGAATAAATAGACTATGAAGGCGAGGGAAGACTTCCCGAGGTCGTATGAGACTTCGTTCATGCATTCCCAAATCTATTTTCAAGTATTCCAGCGTTGGTTTTACGGCAAGTAGGAAACTTTCACAAATCGAAGAATTTGTACTCTTCAATGACACGAAGCGGAGGCGAGGCATACTCCATCGTGTCAAGTTGTATATTGCGTGGTAATGATGTGTGAGGGTGAGGTGGATCGTCTCCAAGAGAGGAAAGGACGCTAGCCCGTGCGGTATCTCCATATTATTCAAATCCAGAGCGAGCATCCGGAGTTGGTGATAGACGTGACTAGGCCGCAAGAAATGGGGCTTTGATTTGCGCACGCCAGTATGCTTCCCGTAATAGATCGATGCGACGTGTAATCCCGGTAGATGGCCGGTTAACTGGTATATGGAGGGGTAGGTTATCACTCTCAAGCAGGTGAGGTGATCCAATAACCTGCGCAATTCGACTTCGTTTGATGCTTCGTGTCCTTCCCATCCGTGATACGACCCCGTTTGCGAACAGATTGACAGCCGTTTAACTATCGACGCGAGGTATGGCTTGCTATGTATGGTCTTGAGGACGTGCTCGAGCGAATGGCGTGAAATGCCAATAGATAATCTTAGGTGAGACCAGAGGAGGGCATTAGCGATGGGATGCCATGTTCTGCACACCTTTGCCAACGTCGAGCGCTGTTTAATGAGCTCGGACACCTCCTCCTGACCTATATAAGTAGTGAGATTATCTCCTTTCCACGAAAATGGTGATGAGGTGCCAATTGAACTCGCAAATTCGTCCGCGGTGGGATGAAATGCTACCAGTTGCAGGATTTGAAGCCAAAGTTCAGGAGGAAAGCGATAAACAGACGAGCCGGTGATGTTATTCTTCATTATTTCGGCGTTTTTAGAAATTGGTGCTACTGGTTGGTGAAGAAAAAGAGGTATCCCACTTGCTAGACCCTTCAAAAGCGATCTAAAAAGTGGCTTATCTTGCCCGCAAAAACCTCGGAGCTGATTACCTCACGCTATAGTCAAATTTATCCTGTCCGCCTATTCCACGTTTCCCCGAATTTGCGCCGTCTTCAAAGTAAGAGCCAATCAACCATTAAACAAATACATTGGACGGAAGTTTTAATTTCAATTATTCAATTATATAGTATGGGACGACGACGCATAGGTCATGCTTCTTTACCAGTGATCGAGGGTATTGCCAGCCTCTGGCGCGCATGGCGTTGCGATATCCAATGAGACTCTGAAGTAACGCCTCTCATAGCATGCATCAAATTCATTCAAAGCATAAGGCTCAACCTCGCTTCAACAGTCACAAGGCTAACTAAAGGGTTTATCCAGGGATTTACGATACAAATCGAACGGTCCGGTCTTCAGGTGACTTTACGATACGAATATGGTCTATTACAAGGAGCCTGATTCCGATTGAATCAGCAATAGGGTACTGTCACCCTGAGCCCCGTACGTCACCCATGGAACTCCAGACCTTACTTTGACTCGTAATCCCCTTCTACACCACTTCATCACGTCCTCTTCCGAAAGTAGACCGCTTTTATGCACTAGCTTGATACTTCCCTCGAGACAAATAGTATCCAAGGAGGGGTATGCCTCGATGGCCATGTTGACACTAGAGATGAGGTGATAGGAAGATTGAAGGTCAAAAAATCCGAAGCACCGGAGTTGCGGCGCGTTGACCAAATGAATGAGTGTGCGCAGGGCAGATTCTCCTCTGGGAGGTCTATGGGCAAATGAGAGGAAGATGCTTGTAAGACATGGGAATAATAGCGTGACTTGTGAACCATCGACGCTTTGTATGTCCAAGTCGATTTGAAGATACTGTAGGGTTGATTGTGCCGGTAACAGAGCGATCAAGCAACTCAGTGGTGACTCGCTCTTTAGTGATAGCCAGCGGAGATGTGGCATGCTCCAGCGGGCTAAGGAGTGTAATGAACCATAGTGGTATATGAGAGTCAGGTGAAGCGTTTCCAGGCGTGGAAACGATGCTGGTCGTTCAGAACGTATGCACATGTTGTCCAAATCCATGGAGAGCATCCTGGCCTGTAATGAGACGGATTGCGGCCCGAAGAAGTGTTCCTTCGAGTTAGGCGTACGAATATGCCTTCCGCTACCAATTGAGATGACTTCAACCCCGGTTAGCAGTTCAGTCAACTGGTAGGTAGACGGATACGATATGAGCTTGAGATTCGGAAGAGAGCGCAACAGTCTACGAATGTTGAACTCGTTCAAGTCTTCGCGCTCTTTCCGTCCTTTATGGGGTGCCGTTTGTACATGAATCGTGAGCCGTTTGGTCAGCGAGGCTAGATATGGTTTTCGTTCTATTGCCTCTAGAACCGCATCAAGAGATTGGTGTGGGGTATTCAACCTCAAGCGTACATGAGACCAGAGGTGCGGAATGGCAATGCCATGCCATGATCTACACACCAAAGCCAAGGTCAAACGCTGTTTGATGACCTTTGATAGCTCTCTTTGGTTCATATCTGTATTGAGATTATCGCCTCTGCGCGAAAATCCATGGTGGGTGTGCGTTTTGGTCGCGAATTCATCTTTTGTCGGATGACAGGCGACCACGGACAATATTTGGAGCCAGGTTTCGGCCGGAACATGATGAAACGAGGCATTTGTGGTGACTTCATCCATACGATAACGCTCGTAAACACTTGCCGCGTTTGACCGTTAGGAACAAGGGTAGATCAATGAACCACCTGCTTCACACTTCGAAGTGCCTCAAATGGTAACTTGTCGACCAGAGTACGTCACGCGTGTTGAGTTTGCTCCACCTTGCTGGCAGCTTTTTCCTATTGTACAGGCATTATGTGGCCGCCGCAGCAAGGCACAAAGGTTAACATTCATTTGAAATGGCACTAATACTAATGGTTACTTCGATGGTTAAGAAATGTCGCACGATGTGGCGGCGCATGTCAACGGCTTTGAATTCTCCGGTCAGGGGCCTACCAGCCGGCGTACGTCGGCAGTTCAATAGGCTCCAAGAAGACGTACAGTCTCTTGTAGGATATGTATTCACTGCCTAGCGCTCGTGTGTGTGCCAAAAAACCGGGGGACCAGCCGGTCATTCTCTAACACCACATATTCTGTGCCTACCCTGTTATGCTCCTTTTCTCTCCAAACTTCCTCCATTTCTAACAATTGAATATTTGAGGAATGTATACTTCATTTCTTCTCTGTACATGCGAGAAAGCTTACCGTCCCCCTCTATTCATTGCCAGAGTCGCCCCGGGGTACTGTTGTCTCCTAGTTGCCAGTCAGACCAATAAACAGATTTTCGAACCGTATAAATATGGCCTCACGATCTCATGAGATTCATCAACAACAAGAAACCCCACAGAAACTCCAAATACCCAAGTAACTCGACATCATGACGGACCCAGCTAGCGTACGGCTCAACAATTTGGTCCAGACACCTCCTGCACTTTTACCACTTGAACACGGTGTAGATCCTGTTCCAGACCGCCCATCACATGATCAGCGCTGGAAGGGATGGTACAAACTCACCAATTCTCCTAAAATCTATGGTCAAGAGCAAACTTCCAAGGCAGCCGCACGTGAAAGTGCCGCTGAGGAAATGATCGCATATATAACCGGTTCTTGTAAGCATCTCGGTCGTTCTTTTTTGCCAAATCCTTACGCAGCGGGTCTGGATATACAGAAAGCTTCTCAATAATCAACAACACTGGCTCACCAATTTTTGATTCTTATCGTCTTATGTCCTATGCTTGTGGATTATGTACCTATATTTTACACCCTTCATACTCCGAGCCTCACAGGTGTCACCCTCTGTGGTATGCAAAATACCTTGCTCCCGAAGACTCTATGTTTTGTTTTACCTTCACATTTTTGATACACGTACATGATTATCTTGCTAGTTCTCTTAAATTCTGGCTGTTCATGCGACACATACAAGACTCATGCTCGCTCGCAGGCAGATCTTATTTGAAAATCTATATTATCATCTTGATACAAATACAGTTCCCGAAACTTCCGGCACTGATGACTGCATGTGAAAGAGGGACGCAACAAAGACGTAGGGATGGGGGTATAGCGAGCCGGAAAGGTTGGGGGTTAGAACGAATGGAGGAAGTGAATCTCCGCAAAAAAAAAAAAACAAGACGACGACGATGACGAGAAAAAGGGGGGCAAGATGACGGCTTGAGTGCGTCTACTCCACCACACTCGTCCGCTTCTCAATCGCACTCTCGTCAATCGTCTCCATAGCAGCGGCAGCATGCACCGCAGTACTCGGCGCACGACTCCTAACTCTCTTTTTTCCGTCCAAAAGAGCCGACGGCGAGAGTTTTGGCGAGCCGCTACCGGGGGTGTCCAAGAGCCCACCCTTTGATTTGGGCGAAGGGGGTACCTTGACGAACTCGGATACCCGTGGGGATACGGAGACAGAGGACGGTAGCGGAGGAACGGCGGGTACGTCGAGTTCGCCTGCGCTGCGGATAGACGATCGGGAACTTGTCGAGCCTGATCTGCGCTGGATGCTAACTTTAACGGCACCAGGGGATCCGGAGCTGCTGACGGAAGGAGTCCTCTTCCTCTCTGCTGGGCTGGAACTACCCAAGTCGGATGAAGAGCCTCTTCGCGAGGGCGTCAAGAGCTGGCGTGAGCTGGCGGGGCTTTCTGGCTCGTGATCGCTTCCACTACTTGGATTGGTGCCCATCGTCTCGGTGTCGGTAAGTGATGGAGTGGAGTCCTCAAATAATCGGCTTGTTTTATCTTCTGGCGGAGAAGAGCTGAAAATAGCCTGTGGAGAACTGGTGCGTTCCATAGGTGAGGCTATGATAGTCTCGTTTTCGTCCATGTCCAAAAACTCGACTTCTAACTCCTTTTCGGCGAGGATTGTTGAAGTGCTCGGGTGTCTTCTTGAAGAGCCACTTTCAGAATCATAGGTGGGAGAGCTATACGCGGATGGTCTACGTTTAAGACTCCTAGGAGGAGGAGCCGGAGTGTAGTTGTCGTTGGGGGTCGCTTGAGGTGTCGCTGGTGTCCCGGAGTACCAGCCAAATGCAGACGAGGGTGAAGTGCTTTTGGGAGATGGGGAGGAAGTAGTGGAGGAAGTGGGAGGAGAAGGAGAAGCATTGGAACCGGTTCGCCATCTAGAAACGAAGCTACTGATGGCCGTAGTGGGGGCAAGGACGGTGGAGGCTTTAGTGGTGGGTACTGACGGGGTGGAGGAATGACTGACAGCAGTGTCATTCGAAGCACTCTTGGGGGTAGACGCCGGAGCAGCGGGTGTGGTCGTCGCTGGACTGCTCCAGAATCCCAATCCCCAACCCTTTTTACTCGCCACGGAACTGGAATGTGCGTGCGAGGCAACGGGCGTTTTCGCCACCCACTCTCCATCCTCCTCTGTATCCGCAATATTGTCTGTAGGAAGCGGCGGCAAGGATAGACCTCGTATTGAGCTCGCCTCATTTGACCCAGTGTCCCTCCCGTCTCCAATACTGTTCTCTGCTATGACTGTATGTGGACATTAGTATACACATAAGCATAAATCACGAGACACTCACATTCTTTCAGAGCTTTAAGGCAGACGTCACTGGCTTCTTTTGCCTCTTTTGCCTCCCAAGCCTCGTGCTTGGCCTCCATAAGCTCCACTCGGACACCAATGAGCTCTTGACGGAGAGACTCTAACTCGGCACCCATAGGGTTGAGAAGGGATTCCGTGGGGCGCGTGATCATGGCGGAATGCCGGCGGGAAGCACTTCGGGACAGGGTGCTCGAATCATGATCCTGGTCCGAGTTTGGCTGGCGACTATCAGCGAATGAGGAGGGTGCATGTGATGATTGAGAGGAGACGGTGCCGCCGCCGCCAACAACATCCGATTCAGATACCGACGAACGACGGTTATGCGCTCGACCTTTTGGTGGAGGGCCCATGAGCGTCTGAGCGGCCAAATGGGTCGATCCTCCAACCTGGAGACTCATCCTCTTTTGGAACGCCGGTGTCCTCGGGGGCGTCTCCTGCCCGAAGCTCTGAGCATGCGGGCTGCTCGCGTAGGGAACGCTTAATTGTGATAGGCGTCGACTCTGCGTTTGAAGCGTCATGACCGCCCTCCTACTCTCCTCGACTTTGGACCTGAGCAGGCCGACTTGTTCCTCGGCCTCTTCGCATCTCTTTCGCCACGTCGACATTTCGTTTAGGTATTCGACCTCGCGTTCTCCTGCGCTTTCCAGCTCGTGAAGGCGTGTTTGGACGACGGCCAAGTCACCAATGAGTGCGTCCCTCTCGCCTCGCGCATCGTTTCGCTCTCTGACGGCAGAGGAAAGGTTGGTGCGAAGTTGTACGACGAGAGACGCCAGTACTTCAGGATCGAGAGTGATGATACTCTCTAGCGTGTTGTACTCGTCGATGGATTCGGATTCGAGGCCACCCGACAATTCCAGCGAAAAGTCGGGAGCATCAACGGACGCGCGGTCCGCCTTTCGGGATCGAGATTCGTCTGTAGTGTTCATGGGTAGTTGGTAGAGGTCGTGACGTATCCTGTCGAGTCGTAGAACTACGACGCGTATATATTTATTTTACTTTGCGGTGATCGTCTGACGAGTCGCAGACGTGAAGGAACTGGGGATATCAGGGAATTATAAGAAAAAACGAAAGCACGACGCAGCAGTTCGTGGTAGTGGTTGGGAACAAGAAGAAGTGAGTTAGAGCCGGTAGTAGCTACTATAAGGCCGGTCGCCACCTGGAACCTCACTCCCTGGGCACCCGGGAGCTCTCGGCCAAATGTATAATGGTTCCAGACTATCCAATCGCAATATTTCTATAATTTACAAAATATCAAATTAAAAGGACTTTGGCGGAGAAATTCGCATGGATGGCGAAGTATTTCCCATATGGTCACCATCACGACCTAGCGTCGCAGCGCAGCTCTGAATTCTAGCGAGTTTCAACGAGTTTCAAACACTTCGGTAAAGCGTGGTTCACAAAGAAGTGAATTGTTGCACAATTTAGCCCAGGAACAAGCAAGTCAAGCATCGTAAAAGTAAAGAAAAAAAGATAGAGCCAATTATATCCACAAGAACAGAGGAGATCACACATATCAACACATTCCTAGGGGGTATAGCCAGGCGGAGCGTAAAAAGCGGCGGGATGGGGCGGGCGGGTAAGCGGGTGAAAAGGCGGTGCGGGTCGGGACGGTAGATAGGTTTGAGGATTACTAAATTACTCCCTGCCGACCCAATCCACACTTCGTCCAACGAGTTCGATACTGTTATCCACCGTCCAGAACAGACGCTCCACCGCACTGCGTTTGCTCCAACTCTTTTGGTCCCTTAGGATCATCGCCTGCTGGGCACCAAAGTTTCGTTGATCATGCGCAAACATTTCCACATTTTCGTCCAAGGCGTCGGTGAGGAGTTGGAGGTCGTGTAGCATGGCCTGAAGCGCACGTACGGCCGAAAAGATTAACACTTCTTTTCGGTTCCGGGCGCCCATCGGGTTTCCACCTGCACGTGATGGTGGTGGGAGCGATTGTGATACGTTTTGGAGCACGGTATGCAATATCCTCGTCGTCTCTGCGAGGATCCGCTGGGCCTGCGAGTAGTTTTTGCGGGATACGAGCACGAGAGCTCGTGTGACCATATCGCTCGCGAGCAACTCCATTCGTCTCCGGACAATCATGGCGTCGCTCACAGGCGGCTGTTGGTTCTGCTGCGGGCGGTTGGTGATGGGCATGAGAGTAACGGTGAGGAGGACCGGGTGGGCGAGACGGTTAACTTGCTTGGCCACGGCAGGGTCGAAGAATGAACCGTCTACTTCGAACACGGGGACCTCGTCGATCATCCGGTCCATGACGCCGTCCATCAAGTTCGGGCTATCCCCTGAAATATCGAGGCCCATACGTGCGACAAAGGCATCAGTGGCGTTCATCATGCCGCCATTTCGACTTTGCATTACGTCGTGCATTCCGTGGCCGTTGCCGCTACCGTTTGTGGCAGCGACACCCATGTTGTTCATGCGCGCAATGTCGAGGTTGTTATCGAGTTCCAGCTCGATGAGCATCTCTTTTCGTTCGCCAAATCGTAATTCGCCCACTTCGACGTGCACGTCTTTGCCGTCTTGGGCGACAATGGAGGTTGGGCCACCGGAAACCTTGCGGATACGGAAGCGGTTGGCGTCGACAATTTTCATATGTAGTTTCATGTTTAATAGTCCAATGGACATCATGCCACCGAGGCATCCAGCCAGGCAGTCCCGTAGGTCGTACCTAGCGCAGAAAAGTCAGAAAAAATTCGAATTAAATTAAGAATTCCACTGCTCACCAGTCTTTGACAAATGTATATGTTCCACTTGTGTGATTCGAAATGAGCCACAACGATGCTGGGTCGTGTGACCGTCCATAGCCAAACGAATGTATCGGAACGCTGTAGAAAATGTCAGAAAAAAAATAGATTTAAATCAAAACCCACACTCACTTTGCAGCTTCAGCTCTTGCGAGCACCAAGTCCATCTGGGCCCTCCTCGTCGAATCCGCCGCATCACTAACGAGAATCATCCCACTGACGCTATTCTTCTGCTTCCGCTGAAGCACCACGTCCAGCCCATGATTCACAGCCGTAACCACATCCGTCTTTTCCTCGTTCGCATTCCGGACCAAAAACGTATCCTCCGCAACGCGTTTATCCTCCCCTTCCTCGGGACCCAAAATCCCATCCACAAACGATTGTAGCCGTCTCCGACCCTCTTTCCGACCCGGACACAAGAACGGACTCTTACGAACCCGTCCACCCGGTCCAACTTCAAACGTAACAAGACTCAACCGATCCCGATGGCCCAATTGGCCCAGAACGAAATCGAGCGTGTTCCGTATCACGCGAATCTTGAGTTGCGCCGTAGCACCCGTATGTACACTGGCCACGGGTGAACCAGGTCCAGGCGGTACAGCGATGACGAGGATGAGGTCGAGTGCCGGATGCGGTAAAGGTTGTAGAGAATTGGAAGCAGAGGAGGCCACGTGTGGCGTGATCGTGCGTGATTCACCACCACCACCACTACCCACGTAACCACCCGCGTACCCGCCCATAGGGTCTTGTCCACCGCTCGTGGCAGAGCTGGCGGCGCTCCGGCCCATACCCATACCGAGCGAGTCGACTTGGGAGAGCGAGGTACTGCTTCCTCCGTCGGAATTACTCGTGCTGCCGCTGAGCATACGTGCGGCTTTACCGGAGATGCCTTTTGGAAGGGCGTTGGGAGGTGGCATGGGTGCGCCGAAATCGTCGAGCTCGCCATGTCCGTGTCGACTGCCGCTGCCGCCGTGTAGTGTAGCACTCGAGCCACCCATAGGATCGCCCTGTCGTCCACTGCTGGCAGTACTCCCACCGGCGCTCTCGCCGCCCTGTTGGTACGCCAAAACGAGGTTACTGATACTCGTCCTCCAATTTTCGAGTGTAGCCCGATCACGGAAGATGAGGATAAAGCTCTCGAGCCGTTCATCCTCCATATCAATCGTAAGACTGAGTTCGCCCGCAGACGAGGTATCATGGACCTGCTTGATATGCCGAATGTAGATCCTGCCTTTTAAACGTAACACGCCCTTGTTGCCACTACTCGTCGTGCCAGAGAATGTCGAGCCGTTGGTGGACGCGGCATCACTGCCCGTAGGCGATAACAGCCTGCCCAGACTCTTCTTCTTCTCTTCCAACACGCAAATGACGGCTTCTTTGAACAAGTAGACGTAAAACTCGCGCACGAGGACGTCTCTGCGTACAGAGAGGATGTCGAACATTTGTAGGGGACCCAGACCGGCCATGGGGTGTCCCTTCCAATCTGCCACGCGCGTCCGGAGGTCTTCGGTGATACTCGCGAATGCGGCATTGGTTCCGGCGTAATCTGCGCCGTTGGAAGAGGTTCCCGATAAACCGGAATTGTAATGTGTCGAAGCGGGGTTGTACGTGGTAGAGCCGTACGAGTTTGCTGTTGCAGGTGGACCACCACCGTACGAGTCTGATTGGTGATGATCACTCCCGATCCCACCACGGCGCTGTTGCGTGGGCGAGGCGAATTCGTCACCACGATAATTAGAGAACTGGCCCGACTCGATGGATGAGGCTTTGCGCGAGATGCCCTGCTGTTGTTGTTGCTGTTGCTGGTGCAGCTGGTGCGGTTGTGGTTGCTGATAGCCATAGCCGTCGTCGGCAGTGGCGGGGTTGATACTCCTGTACACTTCAGGCGCCTCGAGTGCGCTCGCCGCCCCACCAGCGCGTTTACTCGGCAACTCAACAACGACGATGCACGTGAGCGGTTGGACAGGCTGCGACGCGCGGTGGATTGTCGCAAACTCGGATCGGACGGTGATACTGGGTGCCACTACGCCTCCTCCACCACCATACCCGTGTCCGTGCCCGTGTGCGCTAGCGCCACTATGGTGGTCTTTCTCGATCGGGTCATCCTCCATAGGGTCGTACGGATCCCGCCGTGGCCCAGCTCCTCCACCCGAACGCATCGTACCCGTACCGCCAGGCCCGAGTTTGGAGGGCATACCTCCGGAGGAGCTAGGTGCGTAGGGGGACGGCGAGGCGCGTTCGCCCATGCCGGTGAGTGCGGCAAGTTCTGAATGAAAAAGACGGGGTCAGCGAATAAGGTTGATGATGACGATCAATAGAACGGTTGAGCCCTGCCGCGTATCAGTGATGGGTGGCGGTCTTGCCGTATTTGGACATATTGGGCCTCCGAAAAAGGCGAGACCCGTCCCTTCCAAAAGTCTCCGTCGGCTTCGGGGAGGGGAAGGGAAGAGGATGGTGAGGGAAGTAAGGGTGAAACGAGACGTACTGTTCGACTTTCCGCTATCGCCATCGCCGACTTTCATCGGACGTCTGCAGACGCCGCAAACGCCCAAACTGGATTTGCGGGGGATGCCTCCAGCGGGGTTACGGCTCGGAAGGGGTCCGTATACGGCGGAGAAGCATGCCTAGATAAGGGTTTCAAGAAAACAAGGGGGCGTTAGCGTATATCCCTCAACGCCGCTGCTGCCGCTGCCGCGCTCAGCTGCCTCTGGGCTCGCTCGCTGGCTCCCCGCTACTGACCTCGTGTAAAGCGTGACCACATTCTGGTACTACATGAGGCTTTTCACCAGGAAGTCGAAATGAAAAGGAGAGAGGTTCGAGGCAGACTGGGCACTCGCCCTCGTCCGCGTCCAAATCGTGTGAACTCATAGGTGGTGTACTGTGAATCTTGTTGTTTATTTGATGATTACTGTTTAATCCTCCCTTGAGAGTGCTACCAGAGGCGGTGGATGCTGAACCTGTTCTGAAAGTGGCTTCGCTCGCGGCGTTTGAGACGTAGGTGGAAGTTGAACTTGGAGGACGATGGAATGGATTATCAGAGTATGGGTTGTAGTTTGAGTTTGCTGAATGTGGTGGTGATTTCGTGCCGCTGTTGCTTCCCGGTTGTTTAAAGAATTTGGACCAGGATGAGCTCGATGATTGATGCGACATGCACCAAGTTTTTCGTTTTAATTTCTCTTCGGGATAGCTTTGAGAAGGCTTTAGTGGTCGAAAGCAAAGATACTCGATGCCACCCGCCTCCCCGCCCACCGAACATCCTACGCCCTCATAATCACGCGCAAACTTTTATACAAAATTCCCAGAAATTTCTGCATCTCGTCCCACACTGTAATCCTCCCTTCGACGAACCTTGCCCCATCTAACGCCAATCGTGTGAACTCGGAACAATTAAAGACAATTCACTTTAGACTACGACCTTCACAGGGACGTCAAAACCCATCATCAGCCAGTCACAGATCAGATTCGAATTGATGAGAGGCCCATTCGGTTATCTCCACTCTTCTGGTATCCCCGGTTGGTTGGCTGAATTATGATTCAGGGTTAGCGTTTGATCGGAAAACTTTGAATCCCGTATATCATCACGGCACCAATAACTGGCAACTCTACGCCCAAGAGGCGGGCCAACTGCAGTGGTATATTGCGTGGATACTGTCTACAGCTAAAACGACTACAACTGTTGGTGTAGTTACCTCTCGGTATCCATCTTGGCGGAGTATTTGGGAGGCACCTTGCGCAGGCTCTCCTCCGAGGTGACGTGACCACATTAAACTTCGGATACAGGTACACAAAAGTTTGATTAAATCACAACTGTATGTATGTACCACAAACCTTAATCCCACGTCGATCATACCCTCGCTATCATGACCCTTTCTTCATCTTCGGAGAAAGAAGGCTCTATATATCAGTCAACGAGATCTGAACACTAGTTAAAATTCACTTACAGATCCTTCTGGTTGAACTTTAAAGATCCCCCCTTAGCTACACTTCTTCTATCGTATATAGGTGGCGCGTTCCCGGGTTCTTTGCAATGTGGGTGCCTTTTTCCATCTCATAGCTCTGCTCTCGGTAGATAACATGCCTCCGCAGATAATGTTCACAAGCCCTTTATCGACCACGCCTGCACTGTCGTGGCCTTTCTTCATTTCTTGGAGAGATAATAATCTTTATATCGATCCTATTTATCTTCAGTCTCATAATAATCTACTTAGAAGCCATTATAATCGAACTCCAGAGGTGTTTCACGGGACCCTCTTACCTCATCCTTGAACGCCGAGACGTTCCTGCATTATCACGCCGCGAGTACCCCTTAATACCGGATAATCGTGTTCTTTCTCCGGAATCAACATGCGCGAAAGCAACCACTAACGAGATTCCCCAAGCTGTGAGTGACAAAAGTCATGGGCCATCATTATTCAGGCTCCAGTTAGTTTTATGACACTCACAGGATATCACTAATTACATAAATGTACATAGATCTTCCATGGTAACAACAACATCAATATCAGTACATCGGTATATATCACCCAAAGGACCGATACTGTGCACGCAGACGATTAATTAACTAGTTTATCTGGAAAATAGAGTATTATTCGCAGAATTGCCACTTGAACAGCCTTCTTCGGTAGCCAGTATGTTTTGAGCCAGTTCTGGGAAATAGGGTCTAAAATCCCAGCTCTAGTTCTCTAGTAAACAACCCGCAGATCGTAATTCAACGGCCGACCCCGCGCTTCTAGTCGAATTCAAAAAGTGCGCGGAAATCGTAAGGAACCGGAGAAAGTCGATCCGGTAGCTACAGGCGCGGTACGTAGGTGGGCGCTTAAACCGATTCTTCGCAGCTCGATGCGCCGTACTGACTCTGTATTTGATAAAAACAAATAGATAGCAAAGAATACATGATGTCAAAGCGGAAATTCGTTGAGAGTGTCCGAAAAAAGGCGGTCACAGATAAGAGAACGGGAAACAGATACATTTTTTCTTCTTTTTCTTTTTGATATAGTTTTCTGAAAGTAAACAAAGCGGGTAAACCGCTCATAAGGCGAAATAATAAGCGGTGGCAGTCGAGTCAGAAAGGGTACGTGTCCATGCACATAAACAGACAGGCAATATGGTAACGTATCCTGCACGTGTGTTTATCAGTATGTGGCAAAAAATAAACATCTGAACATAACCCACAAGATATTCAGGTGGTAATACAGAGGGGGGAGGCCAGTGGAGATGGGTTACTGTGAAACCATAAGTTAATGATCCCAGTCACAGCACTCGAAAACTTTTCATACCACAAAATTGTTAGCGAGTATAAACGCGACCATCACAGCAGCGGCTGCCATCTTGGCATCGTCCTGATTGGTGTACCAGCCGCTGAAGGGTGTGGAGTAGGGTCCCAAGGTACACATAGCCCGCCACTGTCTAGCGTGATCCGGTCCTTGAGTTTCGCATGTATAGGAGACGGTGTAGTCTCTAAGAGATCGTCGCTGTTGCTTCAGACCGTTCAGAGTAACGCGGCTGTCCGTCATGGTAGGTAGTAATTTGGCTCTGGGAGTAGACTTGGAGTGATAGAAGGTTTTAGAAATGATGGTAGAAGGCGAGGATGATGAAAAATTGGCAGAAAACCGTGGGGCTTTATATGTGCCAACTGCGTTTTGCTGACTGCCCCGTCTGTCGTATTTATCATACCTCGTCGAGCGCATCGGTTCGAATCCAGGGAGACGAGTCTGTCATGATCGATGTGTACCATAAACACTAAGCTAGTCATTTCGCGCATGGAAATTCGAGCAGAATACAGCCGCTTGAAAAATTCTGCCATTGAGAAATTGCAACAGATTAATGGCAGTACATGCCGATGTATAGGCTAACATATTATGGGTTACTCCAGCGGTTCCGACTGGAAGGTTTGGATAGCGCTGGATGAATATGTGACACCAGATGATAGCTGAGTATTGACGTGGGTTTGATTATTGAAGAGGAGGCATGATTTTGCATCATATCAAGAATTAAAATGACAGCGTAGTTGGCATGACAGCCTCCAACGGACGCATCGCCTGCGACTGGACAATACGACATTCGTAGCGGGCCCATCATGACTAAAATTATCATTATTTCGTAGTGCCAAGCTTTTGCATAGACGCTTTTGATCGATAGAAGACACATCTTTTCGCGTATTCCAACGGGAAATGCTCAAGGACCAGAAGCTTTCTGGAGAACGACGCAGTTGTGCGCTAGGCGGCCACTCGACGAAAGTTGGTCAACCAATAGGAATCAACGGTGCAGTTATTCTTCATTATTTTTGACATTTTGCCGGATGTCAGCGCGATGGTCGGCTTTCAGGGAGTTGGGTGCGGCCGTGGCGATGTAGGCAGCCAGTCAGTCAGCAGCAGCTGGGCGCTCTACGGATTTCATAGAAATTGGCGGTTGACGTCCCTCCCAGCGGCTCCCAGCAACCAAAAATCCTTATAGACACCTTCTCGAAGGTCTCCAGTGAGTGTCAGCACATAGCTACGGAAATCCACTGGGCTTACCAAAAGGAAGGGGTATTTTCGAAACAAAACGATTACCAATTCAAGCACAATTTTCGTAAGATATAGTCCGGATTTCCATCGGTGTACTCCGTCCCTATCCGCTCCAGTGACTGTCTATCTGCTTTCTTCGCCGAGTTCGCCACTTGGTTTCAAGGTACGCTGCTATAGGTGAACAAATCAAAAGTAAATTTAGCATGGTTCTCTAGTCGAGTGAGCCCGTTCGTCGAGGCAGGCGACAGGGATGTGCCCCACCTGCGTCTGCCACCTGCAGCAGCCTCTTTCATCAAAGCATCCACATTGTGGGGCCCATGGTGCACACATGGAAGACAAAAAATCTTCTAAGAATGACGTATCCTACAGAAAGGTGGCATAACCAGCGCTTGACCGTGGTATCTCGCTGCCGCAGTCATTTCATGCATCACACGATCGAGGTTGGGCATTATCTCCAGCATACGTAGTTCACGAGGGTCTCACTACAATAAAGTGCGTGCTGGTGAATTCGGACAATAAGCAAAGGTCCCGAAGTGGATTATACTCCGGCGTCAAGGGTGGCTCTGCGTAGTAACATTCCAGGAGAACGGAAATTCTGAAATTGATGTAAGTAAGCATGTCAAAACATATCCAAATATGAACACAGCATATCATGTCCGCTCCATGGACGGAGAACACATTACATGTGGCCACACGTAAATTCTACCACTAGCATGTTGATGGCTGTCCTAGTCCTCTTTGTTTCCACTTATAATATTAAGCGAACGTGGTGAGAATATATCCTTGGATACATAGCTACCGGGCCTAAGGCTGATCGAACGTGAGGGACAGCCCTCAGCTCACAGAGAGATACTTAGCAAGACCCCATTCAAAGAAAATACAATCAATATTCTATATAGGGAAACTTGCTACTTCACGACGTATAAGACCGGATCATTTTCTTAGGAAATAACTGGCCATTCTCGTTCCTGGACCTGACCACAGCATGCCGAAAACAACAATGCCACCGTTGCCTTTGCAAGGTATATTCGGACTAGCTAAGCCGTCTGGACCGACCACAATGTCCATCGTTACGCGTCTAAAGCCGCTCTTTTCCTCGTCACGGCTGTTCGTGGAGCAGGATAAACTCGACTCGTTCTCCGCGTCGAAACAAAAAAACATGAAAGAGGCGTATCCTGGGCCTACTCTACCAGGAGAGTTGACTGGAAAGGACAGGAATAAGGGCAAGGGAAAAGGAAAACGCACGAATTGGAAAAAGCTGAGTCGGAATTACATCAAAATTGGAAGTGGAGGAACATTAGACCCTCTCGCGGATGGTGTTTTGAGTGCGTTGTGCTATTACTTAGTTTGTGTGCCCATCATTGACTTGGGTCAACAGTCATTGGTATTGGATCTGGTACCAAAGACCTTTCACAGTTTCTTCATTGCACCAAAGTGAGTTGGCTGCTGTTTTACACCTTTTATGTGGTTAATCAACCCGGAAGACGTACCGAACAACCGGTCTATTGGGGTGTGAGACGGATTCCTATGATTCGGAAGGTGCTATTGCGCGGCTTGCTCCATGGAAGCATGTTACAAGATTGCTTCTCCTATCGAATCTCAACGGATTTCGAGGGGAGATCCTACAAACGCCACCAATGTAGGTTCGTCTTTTTATTCCATCACACGCTAGTGTCATTTCCGGGGTCATATAACGTACCATCCTAAAATACCTCATATTCGTCCATCCGATCATTAATATTCTTCTTCTATACAGTTACTCCGCGCTCAAAATAGAAGGCAGGCCACTCTATGAGTATGCACGACAAAATATCCCTCTTCCACGGCCGGTCGAGCCCCGTAAAGTGACCATATCAAAGCTGGAGCTCACTGGATATACGGAATCACCACATCATCCCTTCAAGTACCCGAGCAAGCGACTCACTCCGGCGGAAGTGGAGGAGAGAAATAAGGTGCTTAAATTGGTGGCTAGCGACCCAGCCAGTGGGACAGTCACAGAGGTCGAAAGTCAGGCCGTGAAGGATTCGCGAACCGGTGGGGAAGTCGAGGTTGGCGTAATCGATCACGGTCCTGGTGGGGAGGCAGTCAGCGAGCAAGTGTTAAGTGAGGGACGGCCATTGCCAGGAGGAGCAGAGGTGGTAATGGATAAATCTTCGGATGAAGCGGAGATTCCGCCGACATTCGAACTCGAAATGACTGTCTCGTCTGGGACCTACGTTCGCTCTGTGGTACATGATCTCGGAATCTCTGTAGGGAGTGTGGCGCATGTCGTAGTTCTCACAAGGATTCAGCAGGGGCAGTTTGTCCTGGGATCTGTTCGCGACCCTGCCTCACCGTCGAGTCCAACCACGGCTGATGCTCCAGGCGAGGGGATAACGGCAGGTCTGGAGGGTTGGCCATGTGTCGATTGGGGGATTTTAGAAAAGGCTTTGCTCAAATGGGAGGCAGATGAAGAGATTGAGGTGGACGAGGATGGGTGGGCAGAGTGGGAGTTGGAGATCCTAAACAAATGGCCAAAAAAATCGGTGTCTCAGAATTGAGACTGATGTTTTGTGATACGTGGTGAGTACGTTTGATCTGCTATTCAAATGGAACTGACTCATTCAGGTCAGCGTTTCGTAGGCTCCTCTCGACTATGTTGGTATCAAATACTATCAAGATTATTTTCGACGGAAACTATCCTTTTGGATTCTTGAATAGAGATAAGTAGGCCCTCGTGAGCTGTCGCGCTGAAGGACATTGCCTGGCTTGATGGGCAACGTCTCACGTTTTTGTCTCCCGTCGACCAGAGTCAAGTCCCCCTGTGTGTCGCATGGCTATGTCCTGTCATAAATTACGCCTTTGAGACTTTGATCAAGTCTCTTTTGCTTTATTGATCCGAGGTGCTGACAAGTTTAGGCATTTGTGACAAGAGACGAGCGCTCATTCATAACCAGGTTCTCCCACCCTGGAATCTGCAAAATGACCTATTTCGAATCCTCTGAACTATCCTCAGGCACCATGGCAAACATAATCTGTATCATTTAGGGGGTTCGAATCCAAGTGACCTCGTAGGCGACAAAGCTCGCTCATGAATGATTGTCAAGTCTAAAGCCCTGTTCCACACTCAAAAGGTCTATTCTCGCTTGTTTTTCTAAACCGCCGCTGACTGTCAACAGCCCAGATTCCACGGTTATTCCGCCAGGGCGCACACCCCTTCTTTCTGATTCGCTGTTCAGTCGACATTTTTTCATGTTCCACCGGCAGAATACCAGGTGCATGCGGTATCATGAAGTGAATTACCAAGTGTATCCTTTTTCACCAGCACGGTTATTCAAACGCCAGGGCAGGAACGGCCACTCGGTGAATCGAATCGAATGCATGCGTACCGTGAGTGAGCCTCTCTACTTCCTTCCACGCATAACCGTGCTAGAACCTTACGTGGCTTATTAGTAGCTTAGACGTGTGAGAGTAAAATGTTCTATTGAGGTTCTAGATATTCTTTCATATAACGACCTCTCGCCTCAAGCAGGTGATTAAAATGATCTGGCATAATGGACTCCGTATCTTCCCGAGATCTAGAACGGTTTCTTCGTGTGGAAAAGCGGTCTCTGCTAGCCAGGCTCTGCTCCTTTCCTCCGCCGTTTGTAGACAAGCGGGGTTCATCGCCCTTTGGGTAACAGTACCACGTTATGTGTACGTACTTTACAATAAATTTGGGATAGGTATTCCAGGTGACGTACTCTCCCCCAGAAGGTTTCGCCGGGTTGGGGTTCTGATGTTCTCTAGACCATCCGATACGCCCTCGCAACGTTTTGGTAAACCCCCGCTCTCCAACCGAAACTATAGAATTACCTATTCATTCGATCAGCATCATACATGCATGCGCATCATTAGGGGGGTGGAACAAACCGTGCCTGCTGCCAACAAGTTCCGAGCAAGTGGCTCTGCAATACCAAGCCAAAACTCTATTCCTCCTCTGGATCCGTAGATTACGCAGGTTCCTTTGAGGTGCGGTCTATAAAAGCCCCTGGTCCCCCCCACCCAGGTACGCCCCCCAACCCTTCCGAGCTCCCCCTCGTTTCTCGTGCGAAGAAAACTTTGCTATTCCAGCGCCAATCGTCTTCTCGAATCACATACGCAATGTTCAAGCTCTTCGTCGTCGCCTCTCTTGCACTCGTTGCCGTCGCTGCCCCTATCCCTCAATCGGCCGGTTTCAATACCGGTGGATTCAACACGGGTGGCTTCAACACTGTTGGATTCAATACCGGCGGCTTCAACACCGTTGGGTTTAACACTGGGTGCGCGGGTCCCAACTCTGGATACAACACGCCTTGCGCTCCCCCACGTACCCGAATTTCTTAAAGTAGCGACCAACTGATGCATGTGCATGTCAGTAATCTTTTCCAGTCCTGAGTCTATCCACTGACCACGTTTAATTAGGCATAGTTCATCAAATCGTCCTCCTGGTGTATCCTTGAGGCTTGGTCACAAATATGCTTTCTTCCCACGAACGTTCCTCTATTAATCCTCTTGTAAATACGCTTTGAATTCGTAGGCCAAGCCTACTTGACTTGCGAAACCACTCGTATTGATCACCGCGTCACCTGCATATCTTAACAACATAAATGGTAAAATATTTGGTCAATTTTGAGCATTTTTTGAGAATATCCTAGTCGACGGGAGTAGCCAAAGCAGGTGGCGTAAACTCTTCCAGTGAACCTCCACGACAGCCCTTTTCGTTGCCTTTTTTTAGAGCCTGTTCCAACAACGATGGACAGCGCAAACAAGGAAGAAGCTCTCAAAGCTCTGGCAATGGCCAGAAAATATCTGTCCTCAACTCCGCCCAATGTCGCGACAGCAAAGCGACTCGCATTGAAATCGGTGGCACTGTGCGAGACGAATGAAGCCATGAATTTTCTAGAAAGAGTACGAGCAGTAGAAGAAGAGCTAAAGAGTTCAAATACTGCAGGCGACAGCGACGCGCAAGCAGGACCAGCTGGAGCTGGAACTGCTGGACACGGCTCGGCTAATGCCAACGGTGAGGCACATACGACTGGTGCCGAACCATTTGCTGGCAGTGAGGGTATCAAACATCGACATACCCAGGCTTCAGCTGCTTCTTCAGCGACAAAACCGTCTGCTGCGAGCACCAAGGGCAAAGGCAAGGATGACGACAAACGAGATTACACGCCAGAACAGCTCGCTGTCGTCAAACGAATACGAAAATGCAAAGTCACGCAGTACTATGAGATTATGAGCCTAGAAAAAGACTGCGAGGAGGCAGATGTGAAGAAGGCATATCGCAAGGTACGCTTCATTTCCGGATTATTTGCGTTGATCAATGCTCATTTCAATTATAGCTGGCTTTACAATTACATCCAGATAAGAATGGAGCACCTGGTGCTGACGAAGCATTTAAGAGTGAGTTTCGCCTCTTGGCATCCCGCACGAGTTGGCCGGTTAACGTGTATCCAGTGGTTTCAAAAGCGTTCCAAGTACTCTCAGATGCGAACCTAAGAGCTGCCTTTGATAGAGATGGTGGTGACCCCGAGGCCCGATTTGGTTCGGGAATGCGAGCCAGTGGTGCCAGTAAGCAAATCACCATGCCTACTCGCGCGAATTCTCATGATATTTCACAGATATGCGTAGTCCGTTTAGTTCCACCGGCGGCTTCGAGGGAGAACTTAGTCCAGAAGACTTGTTCAACATGTTCTTCGGAGGTGGCTTTGGCGGTGGCGGCTTTGGAAACGGCGGCGTGCAATTTGGTCAATTTGGAGGAGGCTTTGGTGGTCCACCCAGTACGTTTTAACCCATTACATTATCCACAAGTCCCTTACAAATCATCCTAGTGTTCTCCGCTTCCTTTGGCCCCAACGGCTTCCGTACCACACGCGTTCGACAAGGCGGACCACACGCCAGAAACGCCGCACAAGAACAAGCCGAGCGACCTCGAGGCTTCAAAGCGACCGCACTCCAACTCTTACCCATCATCTTCTTTTTCGTCTTGGCATTCTCCAACTCGCTCTTTGACATTGTCGGCTCATTCTTTACCACACCCGACCCGATATACTCCTTTGCGCCCTCACCCCATTATTCTATGGGAAGGACGACGGGTGGGCCAATGGACATTCCGTACTTTGTCAACCCGGGTCAATTCGCCGCGCACCCGTTTGCGAACCCTGTCGGTTTAGAGACGACGAACACTCCCACAAGTGGCAAAGAGATGAAGAGTTATGGGCTCCGGCGTTGGGAAAAGACCATCGAGGAACGGTGGAAGCATTGGAAGTACAATGAGTGCGCCGTGGCGCGTGAACGAATCGATCGACAAATAGATTCTCACTTGGGTCTCTTTGGGCTGGGCACCAATTGGGAGGCCGTGAACAACCTAAAGGAGCAAAAGAAAAAGGTGGAGGCGTGTAATGAGCTTAGGGAAAAGGGGATCCACGTTTAATTTAGGATATTAGTATTATCCTCCAGCCTATCTTATTATTTTATGGAATGTTATCGTTGTTTTCTCCATACTATCTGGCGATGCAAATAACGTATTATCGATACATATATACACAGATCTTTTGAAGCTAGGCTGCCCGGCAAAAACCAAGAAATAAGTGTCACAACAAAATTCGGGAATAAACCAAAAGAAAAATCAAAGGGTCTGATGATTGCCAGTACGGCAGCCTACAATCTAGTTGGGCTGTCACGGAGCGCCATCCTCATCGAGGTTGAATGGTTCGAGGTACCCCAGGGGAACAAGTCCATGTTCCTCCTCCCGGATGTCATCGAGTTCTCCATCCATAAGATGTCGAGGCAGGCCTCGATCCTCAAAGCTCCACGTTCGCAAAGCAACAGCCCAACCATCACCTCCTTGTCCAAGCACACGAATCGTCTGGCCTTCGACGACACTCATCTCTGCATCACTCTCTGCTTCAAACGAGAAAAGAACGCGGTACACGCCTGGCCGGACCTCCTCTTCCTCTGGCTCCTCTGGCTCTTCACGACGACGACGCCGGCCGACATCTTCGTAGTCCGTCGAATCACCCTCGTCATCGTCTGCATCTACTCCGTCAACGTCGCCATGAGCATGTGTATGATCAACGTGGGTATAGTCATTCTCCTCGGCCAAAAAGGCGTGGTATGTTCTTGAAGGGGTATGCTGGGCGCTTCCAGAGCCCCCAAATCCATAATCGTCGTCATCATCGTCATTTGCACCAACACCACCAGCAGTAGCGGGTCCCTCACGTGTATCGTCCTCCTCGTAAAAACCACTACTCTCCGCCTCACTACTCTCCTCATTCGCAACCTTGCCTCCCACCCCGCGCGAACCACCAAGCCCAGCCCACGCCCTCGACCGATTCCTCAGCTCGCGTCGACTCCGCCTACTTCCGAGCAACTGGGTTCCCAAAGGTTCAGGACCACCAGAGACAGTACCCATGGGGAAACCCCACCCATCATCATCGTCCTCGTCTTCAAATTCGTCTTCGTCCCAGTCACCGTAGGCTGTTGTACCCCATCGTCCACCGTACTGCGCACCACCACCATAATGTGGTCCTCTGCCAGAGGAAAATGCTCTGCCGCCACTCGTCCGGCGCTGCCGGCTAGAACCAGCAGCGGGACCAGACTCGTCTGGAGGTGGTCGGAGTACGAGTAAGAGTGCTTGAACGGGTACTTTGGTAAACCGCTCATCGTCCTCGTCAAACCCGAAATCTTGTACGAGAATGGCGTTTGCCCGTGCCCAGTTTGCATCGGCCAGCTCTGCTTCCGAGTCGGCTTTGGCTGGAGCGAGTTTGCTCACGGTTTCGTGCAATAATGCATCGTCGTCGGCGGGATTCGGACTGGCTTCGACTGCCTCTAGCGTGGTTGTGGCTGAAGGAGGGGAGGCCGCGCTGGCAGCAGGAGATGGAGCTGGAGCGTCATTTCCGTTCTCGCCTTCTCCTGTGGTTCGTGTACGGTTACCCCACATGGATTGGATGATGGATCGTGGACGGGTAGAGAAGAGTGGGGTATGTGCACCGGAAGCGGACCCGGAACGTGTAGAGCGTGTGGAAATGAGGGAGGGAAGTGGATGTGTGGAGGGTGCGATACCGTAGGCTGCTTCGAGCTCGTTGGCGTGTCGTAGGACGGGGTTGGACGAGGATGAATTGGTGGATGCACCAGAGGTGCTGGCTGATGTGGAGGAGAAGTTGCGGCGGAGGGGTGTATCGTCATTATCGTCCTTTTCTTGCTCGACTTTTTTGCCGCCGATTGCGGAGAGTGGGTCGATGGGCTTTTGTGGGGGAGGAGCAGGAGTGGGCTTGTCAGTTTCTTCGGGAGCATCTGCTTGTGGTAACACCGCGTTTTCGGACGCTTCTACAGGGCTATCTGCAATCTCCTGTGCCCCATCTGCAGTGGGTGCAGTGAAAGAGATGACGAGGGTGCTCTGCTGACGCGAAGAGCTAACTTTGAGTGCACCAACCGCACCCGTCGCGTCGTTTGCAAACGACTTGCGTATAGAGGATGACGAGTTTTTGTGTGAAGGTGAGCGTTGCGGAGAGTGCGTGGTGGATGAGGAGGCTGTGCTAAGAGCCTGCGAGACGCGTCGGGAGGGAGGATTGGAGATCATGGGAGAAGGCGGTGCAGGACGCGTCGGGACCAGGCTGGACACCGACGTTTGTTTGCTGATCCGTCGGAGGGGAGAGTTTGTCGAGGAAGGCGTGATGGCCGAGGAGGACGACGACTTGAACGTCTGCGAGTTCATCCTGTTCATCGGTGGGATTGTCACGGATGGTTTGGACGCCTTGTCTGGGGAAGTTTGAGCCATGGCCGCTTCTGAACCTGCAAAAAAGTTGGGGGGCTGTTATTAGGACGGCAGGTTGTGCAGAGGGCACGATGCACAGGATCATGACGACTATCGTACCTGAATCAGCAAGCCCTACACCCTTTATGAATGCCGACGACGAATCCATTGTGGCTTGCAGAGGACCTAGTATAAAAATAAAAAAAGATTTTGGGCCACGCAGCCACAATCATGAGATTATCAAACACTAGTAGCCATTTAAAGCAACATTACCGTTTGATTGTCGATTGAGGCCGTTCTGGGGTGCTTCTTGACCACCACCGGGTGTGGTACTCGATGTGGCAGACACCGGCGAGACTGGATTCGCACTGATCTGTGCGCTCATCGAGCTCAATCCATCCATTTATATCTTTCTACTTGGATTTCCCCGAAATTCCCTGCTAATCGAGCAGACGTTGCGCAGTGATTCCCTCCCCGAAAAAAACAATTGCCAGTTTTTACACCAAAACCGGAATCCAACGCAGACGATGAATCGAGCAAAGCCGTTATTCGAATTTATTTCCCAATTTGGGCGATGAGGTCAAGTCCCAAGGAGGTTCAGTGACCCAATGGGTCCCGTGCTCGGAAGGTGGTTAGCCGACAAAATAGAATAAAATAAATAATAAAAATAAAATTCTTGAACCTCGACCACCACCTTTACCGACTTTGAAAGTAATTACGATTTCCTGATTCCAAAATATTATATTTTTAGTATTTCCACGTCGTTGACGCTGTTCTGCTCGTCCTGTAGCCCCGTGTTCGACGCCACCATGCCCGTCGCTGCCATTACTGGAAAACTCCGTCGTAAAATCTGGACAGACCTCGGTACCTCCCTTGGTCTCGGTATCAGCAGCGCATACGCCTACTGGTGAGCATCCCGCGCATGTTTCACGCCGTGGTCCAATCACAGGCCACCCCTCTCCATGTTATTTCTACTCTAAGCCGTTGCTTACATTGATTCCGTGTTTTTAGGTATTTTTACTACATCCCTTCCGGTAAGTGTTGGCCCGGCCAAGTCGAGACCGACCTAGGTCGAACAACAAGCTGACGATGCCGCTCTAGTCCGCAGGAAACAGGAATTCTACCTCAAACTCGAGAAGGAGAACCTCGAAAGGGCGTCGTAATTCCGATAAGCTGCATGACTAGCTAGCATTATGCCTCTTTGAAAACAATAGACGTATTGGATCACATACGAAAGAAACCGTCCTCAGTCGTTAAAGCTCCTACCTAACGTGAAAGCGTCACCATGTTAAACTGTCTTTCACACCAGGAGCGCCTTGCACCCTTTGCAAAAGGATACCAATACTCAAAAGGATACCATTGGTCCGCCCGAACCTCCCATGTCTGGAGAATCTCAGACTCGTCCTCTGGGTACTCTATGCGCTGAATGGGTGGCCATAGCCCCCGTTCTGCTACTGAGCTACCTTGAACATCTTCACAATATCTGAGCGCCCGATGACAGCTTACACAACCAGGGCTAAAGTAAAATCAGTCAGAAGAACGAGAAGTCATAAACATGGCTCACATTGCGGGGTCTCGGACGATTTAGAATGCTCCAGCTAACGATAGCTCATAGTATGTCGGTAGATTGACAGGTACGCCTTGAACGATCGCCTTGAAGCACTCTATCAGGAATGGAGGACAGCGCGCCGGAATCTCGAGGATCGTAATGGCAGAGATGCCTGGTGTTGATCTGACGTTTCGACGAACGAGGAGGATGAGTAAAATGTCCCATTCGGGGCACTGCTCGAGCCTCAATTTGCGCACTGACGGAAAGCAATCGGGGTACAACGCAATGTCCCGGCATATTCTCGTCACATTTTGGGATTGCGTCCCATTGCTGGCCTCGTAGACCGAGATGGACGACAAGTGTCGGTAGGTACCAGTACCCCATGTCGCTGCGAGCCCCAAAGGCACTACAAGTGTTTGCAAGTTTGGCCACGTCGACGGATCGAAAACTAGTGCACCATCACCAAGAAGACCCAACGTAAGATGTTTGACTTTCGGCGCCTGCTGCGGAAATACCACCTTCAGCCATATGGGTATTACCGTATAGAAGATACTCTCCAGAGAGTTTACGAAGGATACCGGGGTGTCCAGATTCTCCGCTGAATCGTCGGACCCGATCATAATAACTTCCACAGCCTTAAGGTTCTTGAATCCAAGAGCAGATGCGTAGGTTCGGATCGCCGATGCGCTTGGTGGACAAAGACTCAATAGAGTTGTGTTTGGACAGCAAAGGAACAGCATGTCTGCTATATCTTGATCCAATCGTGGGTTATATTCCGAAGTTGAAATCTTGAGGGTGCTAATAGTTGTGGATACGTGTGGAGTTGCGGGAATGCGAAAGTCTGACCAACCGCCTGTCAGCGTCAGATGAAGGCTGACAAGTCGCTCCATTGCCCCCAACTGGATAAAGAGGGCAGAAAATGCCTCTCCGTCAACGCCTAATCTCAAATCTGTAAGGTAAGGTAACCGGTGGATGATACTGAGCACCACCTCAGCTCCGCTGTCGGTAAAGCGAAGCTGGTTCCATCTCAAGGGTTTCCGGTACAATTGGGAGGGATTAGGAATATCCGAGCTCTGAGATCTCTCATCAGAGCTTACAAAGACTCTCTCCAAGCGAGAAGCATTCTCGAGTTTGTCCAAACAGAAGTCCGAGTCGGTTTGTAAGTGAATGCTCCGGAGTTCGCTTATGTCTACGCGTTTGAGAAGTGTTTTGTTGAAAAATAAGTTTTCAATCTCTTTGAGCGGAGTTTGAACAGTCTCCAGGAAGGAAGTAATCGCCTCCCTATCCCACGAGGATGCACACCTGACATGCTCCAGAATCGGCATGGGTGAAAGTTGTACCAGGATAGGTACAACCAAATGTGTCTTCCTGTCCCAAAAGAACAACTTCCGTATCCGATTTTTGTTGACGATAATGGTTTCTCGGAGGGACTCAACAGTCCACCATATCGTGGCGTCAACTATATATAGTGATATTGGTACCTGTTTCGAGTAATGAAGGGCGATAGTCGCTTTCGCAGCCGTGCCGTATTCGTTGTCGAGCACGATGTCAACCCACAGGAGGGGATTTGAAGAGATCTTTGTCTCCCATCGACATGAGACACGGGTAAGATGGAGAAGGAAATCTTGGGAAATTGTGGATTCAGTGTCGTACCGTTCGAATCCTCCCTTCGGTACCGTATCTAGAGCCGTTTCTACAATGATGCTAGTCCAGACTTCTTCAGGTAGTATCTCGAGAGGATCGTAGCTGAATAGAGGTCAGTAATACCTATGGCGTCTAAATGCCTGCTCTACCGTGCGGGCATTGCTTGTTTCTCCCTGGATATCGATAGATGCTCGATGTTCAGAGGTACAAGAGTCATATCTCCGTGTCTGTAATTCTAATTTGGTGATTTGATTGGTCCCAATACGCCTTTCAAAGTGCTGAACGGGACCAGGGCAAAGTGGCGAGGATCAAGTTTGGCCTAGCCCCAGCGAAACGATAAAGACTTGTCCGACAGCCGGCTGTACTTCAAAGCATCTGGAGACCGTTTCAAGTGTCCAAATCGAATGCTTTGTCAACATAAGAATATAATAAGCAGTGTAAATCCAACTAGCTTCATTTCTTAATACCATGAAGGCGTCGCCATGTATAAAACACCCGACCATCATGCATTGACAATTTCTTGGAAGGGGTACAGTACAGGTAGAATAACGAGCTAACGATATCCTCGCATTCCGTAGGAAGCAGGAATTTTACCTCAAACTCGGGAGAGAAATCTCGAAAAGGCATCGTGATTTCGATAGCCGCATGAATAGCTAGCAATATGCCTCTTTGAGTACAATAGATGTATTGGATCACAAACGGAGAAATCATCTCCAGTCGTTAAAGCTCATACATAGTGAAAGCGACACCATTTCAAACCGTGTCATCTTCAGTCATTAAAACTCCTACCTAACGTGAAATTGTCACCATTCCAAACCGTGTGCTACACACAAAGTTGCTCGGTGTCCTTTCAAAAGGATACCATTGATCGGCCCGAGCCTCCCACGTCTGGAGAATCTCCGACTCATCCTCTGGGTACTTTATATGCTCAAAGGTTGGCCGCGGTGCCTTTTCCAACGCCGGGTAGCCTTGCCCGCCTTCACAATATCTGAGCGCCCGGTGACAATCCACACAGCCAGGACTAGTAGTCAAATCAATCTCCAAAATGGTACAGTACAAGGGGAAACATGACTCACATTGCCGTGTCCTGGGCAATCTCAAACGCCCCAGCGAGCGAAAGCCCATAGTATGCTGGCAGAGTGACAGGTACGCCCTGTATGATTGCTTTGAAGCACTCCACCAGGAGTGGTGGACAGCGAGTTGGAATCTCAAGAGACGTAATGGCGGAGATACCTGGTGTCGACTGGACGTTTCGACGGACAAGGAGAATGAGTAGAATGTCCAATTCAGGGCACATCTCGAATCTCAGTTTGCCCAAAGACGGAAGACGGTCCGGGTACAGCGCAATATCCCGGCATATCCTTGTCACGCTTTCGGGTGTAAACAGGACGTCACCTCCGCAAACCGAGATGGACGATAAGTGTCGAAAGGTACCAGTACCCCATCCCACCTTCATCTTTATACCCGAGAACGCTTTTATGTTTAGTGCGTGCAGGCCCGGCCACCTCAAAGGATCGAGGAGCAGTTCATCAGCGTCGGGAAGTTCTACCGTAAGTCGTTGGACTTTCGCCACTTGCTGTTGAAATAGTAGCTTGAATGCTTCGCTTGGCCCCAAATATGATATACTTTCTAGGGAATCTACGAATAATACTGGAGATTCCAAGCTTATATCTGGGTTACCATGCCTATCTAGAGAAACGAGTACAGCCTTAAGGCTCATGAATCCAGACTGGGCGAGGAGAGTTTGGGCTGTGGATTTTCTTGATGCCGCGAGGACCAATCGAGTTGTATTTGGACAGCAAAGAAACAGCAAGTTCGCTATATCTCGATCCAACCGTGTTTCGTATTGCATCATTATGAGCGCAAGAGTATTGACAGTCGTGGATATGTGTGGAGTCGTAGGAACGTGAAAGTCTGACCAGTCGCCTACTAACACAAGTCTAAGACTGGTAAGTCGCACCAGTGCCCCCAGCTGGAGAAAGAGGGCAGGAAGCATCCACCCATCGACGCTTATTTCCAAATACGTAAGATGTGTAAGTCTGTGAATGACCTTGAACACCGTCTGGGTTTCGCCGTGCACAAAGCGAAGGTGCTTCCATCCCAATGGTGTCCGATAGCTTTGCGAGGGTTTGTGAGTATCCAAGCCTCGAGAAAAATTGTTGGAAATGATAAAAAAGGTCTCCAAGTTAGAAGCGTTCTTGGGTACATCCAAAAATGGGTCTGATTCGGTTTGTAAGTGGATGCTCCGGAGTTGACTTATATTTAAACGTCTGAGAAGTGTCTCATCAAATGTCAGGTTTTCAATCTCCTTGAGCGGAGTTGGAACATTCTCCAGAAAGGATGTACTTGCCCCCCTATCCCACGACGATTCACACCTGACATGCTCCAGGAGTGGCATGGGTGAAAGTTGTACCAGCATGGGTAATACCAAATGTGGCTTCCAGTCCAAAATGAGCAGCTTCCGTATTCGATTCTTGTTGACGCTAACAGTTTCTCGGAGGGACTCAACAGTCCACCATATCGTGGCGTCAACTATATATAGTGATATTGGTACCTGCTTCGAGTAATGAAGGGCGATAGTCGCTTTCACAGCCGTGTCGTATTCATTGTGGAGCACGATGTCAACCCACAGGAGGGAATTTGAAGTGATCTTGTCTCCCATCCATATGAGACCCAAGTAAGATGGAAAAGGACATCTTGGGAAATTGCGAATTCAGTGCCTTCGTACAGTTCGAATCCTCCCTTCGGTACCATATCTAACGCCGTTTCTACAATGATGCTAGTCCAGACTTCTTCAGGTAGTATCTCGAGAGGATCATAGCTGAATAGTGGTCAGTAATACCTATGGCGTCAAAATGCCTGCTCTACCATGTAGGATCACTTGTTTCTCCCTAAATATCGATGGCCGCTCAATGTTTAGAGGAACAAGCGCCATATCACCGTGTCCTTAGTTCTATTTTGTTGCTTTAATGCTCTCGATACGCCTTTCAGAGTCCTGAACAGGATCCTAGCTAGCAAAGTGGCGGTGATTAAGTTTGGACAGGGAGAAAAGGCGCGGGCGCGGGGCGGTGCTTTGTCCGACCACAGATGTACCTCAAAGCGTCTGAGGACCTGTATAAATGTCTAGCTTGAATCCTGTGACAATATAGTGATCAAATAAGTGCAGTACATCCAACTGATTTTATTCCTCAGCCCTGTGAGAGGCGTCAACCTGGAAAACTCCATCGTGCATTGGTTAAATGTTACAATCTCGGAGGAATATAGTATAGGTGAGGTGAAACCATAAGCCAACAACATTTTCGGAGTCCGCAGTCCGCCAAAATTTTACTTCAAGATTGAGAGGGAAACCTCGAAAAGGCATCTTGATTTCGATAAGCAGTACGACTAGCTAGCACATGCCTCTTTAATTCAATAGACCTAGTGAATGAATTACACGCACGCCAGAGAAACTGTCTTCGTTCGTCAGATTTCCCACCGTGACAATGTCACCATTTCAAACCGTGTTTTACATGTATCCGCCCTCGGCGCTCTCTCAAAAGGATACCATTGGTCCGCCCGAGCCTCCCATGTCTGAAGAATCTCAGATTCGTCCTCTGGGTATTCTATGTGCTGCTGAGGGGGCCGCCGTCCTTTTCTTCTGTATCTTGCGATCCGTCGGTCGTCAATGACTTCACAATACTTGAGCGCCCGGTGACAACTCACGCAACCTGGGCTAAGATTAAATTAGCATCAGATCTCAAAGCGGTGCAAAGGCTGGAAGCATGGCTCACATTGATAAATCTCGAGCGATTTCAAGCGTTCCTGCCAGCGATAGTTCATAGTAAGTCGGTATCGCGACAGGTGCACCTTGAATGATCGATTTGAAGCACTCTATGAGAAGTGGAGGACAACGCGTCGAAATATCCAGAGTCGTGATAGCAGAGATTCCCGGGGTCGACCGGATGTTTCGACGGACGAGAAGGATGAGTAGAATGTCCCATTCAGGACACACCTCGAGCCTGAGTTTGCGCAAAGACGGAAAGCGATCGGAGTACAACGCAATGTCCCGGCATATCTTCGTCACGTTTTTCAGTGCCCACGGATCTTTCCAATTGAGGACTTGGACCGAGTTGTAAATTGATATGGAGACCAGATATCGAAAGATGCCGGTACCCCACACCATTTCGAGTCTTCCGGACACCGTTAGCGTCTCCATGTCCGGCCACCTTAATGGGTCGAGAACGAGCTCGCCATCGTCGATAATATCCAATGTGAGATGTTTCACTTTTGACACTCGTTGTGGGAATAGTAGTTTCAGCTCATCGAGTGACGCGAAATAGGAGAGACTCTTCACGGAGTCCGCAAATGATGCTGGAGCGTCCGAAATTGTCATCTTCTGCTCGTTCACATCCTCATCTTCCCACCAGCCTGGTCCAATGTGTATAACTTCAAGCTTTCTGAACCCAGAGACAGATGTGTAGACTCGGATTGAGGATCTGTCCGACGGGAAAAGACTGAGTTGAGTTGTGTTCGGGCAGCAAAGAAACAGCAAGTGGGCTATATCTTGATCCGCTTGTGAGCTGTAGTACGAGAATGTAAGTTCGATGGTATTAATCGTCGTGGACACATGTGGGTTAGTAGGAGCGCGAAAGTTTGAACATGTACTACCCAACCTTAGTAGAAGGTGGGTAAGGCATTTCATTTCCCCTAATTGGAGAAATAAGGCTGAAAACATCTGTCCACTGACACTTAGCTCCAAATGCATAAGATTTGAGAGCCTATGAATGATTTTGAACACGCCCTGGGTCTCACCACTAATCCATCGAAGCCGCTTCCATCCCAAAGGTTTGCTGTGAATCTGCGAGGGTTCTGGAATATCCAGGCTCTGAGATTTTATGTGGGAATGCACGACAACTTCCTCCAAGCAAGGAGCATTCACGACTTCGTCCACGAAAGGGCCCGGGCTAGTGTCTAAGTGAATGCTCCGAAGTCGGCTTATGTTTATCCGTCTGAAAAGCCCCTCGTTGCTGAATTTAATATTTCCAATTTCCCTGAGTGGAGTTGGGATGCTCCCTAGGAAGGCGGCGATTTTTGGATTTATATTCCAGTACGGCCCACATATAATATGCTCTAAAAGTGGCATTGGTGAAAGCTGTGCCAGCAAAGGTAAGGCTAGATGTGTTTCGCAGTCTAGAAAGGAGAGCTTCCGTATTCGATCCTTATTGATGATGAGACTTTCGCGGAGGGATTCGACAGTCCACCATACTGCGTCATCCCTTATATGTAGCGATATTGGTACCTTCTTTGAGTAATGAATGGCAATAGCCGCTTTTGCAGCTGTGCCGTATTCATTATCGAGTATTATGTCGACCCATAGGAGAGGATTCGAGGATATCTTCGTTTCCCATCCACAGGAGACCCGCATAAGAAGGAGAAGGATATCTTGGGAAATCGTGAGTATGACCTTGCGGTATAATGGTACGATTTCTCTTGATAAATCGTCCTCTAAAGCCGTTTCTACTACGATGTTGGTCCAGATCTCTTGAGGGAGTACCTCGAGAGGGTCATATCTGCAAATATTAAATGAAGGACCTAAAAGGCCGCAATATTCTCACCTGTTTTGTCCACCTTGTATCCGAAGAGTGGCTCCTCCATCTATGATTGAATCCATTTGGGCCATCTGAACTGTACTAATAAGTTCGCCTACGAGTGTTATTTATCCTTGATCGCGTCGATAATTATGTCGGACACCACGACTATGGACGGGGTAGATTCAGAGTTGCAACTTGTTACCATGCCGTACCTCTTTGGGAATATATTGGCGCAGTATTATTCGTCTGAGTGACAAGAATACTGGTGTCGGCGTACCTATGAGTCGAAAAAAAGCAAACCTGCCACCGCTGGCTCAAAAATGTACCTAAACTCACAAAACTTTTTTTAAATGGTGTGGTAATGAATAATATACATGTAAATTAAATTCCGCGACGATCGACGCAGAAACGCGTGGTGCATGGGCGAAGCAGTCGCCATTGAGTGCCGGCGTAGTAGTGAGTGATTTGCGTTTGGCACCCCGACTTCGGAAGCTAAAGTCTTTGTTAGTAGCTATTTATGTTAAGCATAGTAAAGCTCTTTTGTGACGCAAGTTTCTAGCAATTCGATGCTGATCTCCATTGGGAAATGGGTACGCACTGCTGCATTTTGATGCCATGTGCTTGGTTCCCTAGATTTCGGGCTTTGCTAGCTTGAATAAGGTATCTTTACCATACTATAATACAATTTGAGTTCTAAAAAAGAGAGAATGGGCCCCAAATTTTGCAAATGTCTCGGTGCTCTCCCTTTTGACATTGAAAATTAGGCGCCTGATCGAGCTTTGGAGCATTTTAATGAAGTAAATTTATTTGTTAGGCTATTTAAAGTCAAAATAAGCGTGGTAGAGACCACGCTGCAAATGCACGAGGCCGCTGCTGGCGCACTCCCCCAGAAAACCACCTGTGTAAAGAAAAAAAGCATATCAGCGGTCACTTAGACATCATAATTCCTCTTCATTTAGACAAATACCTTTGTGTAGCTATCAAGAATGCCTGCCAACGCGAACTCCAAAAAAAAGTCACCAAACCATCCACCCCAGGGCACCCCAAAGCCCATAGAATCCAGCGAATACACCGAAGAGGATGTTCAAATGGCTCTGAGAGCATGTTCAGATAAAAATCCGGATGCAATCAGCATTGCAGAGGCAGCAAGACAGTTCAACATACCTCCACAGACCCTTGGCCATCGTACAAGGGGAATACAGTCTCGAAAAGTTGCGCATCAACCTCAGCAGCTTCTGACAGCAGTACAAGAGCTTGCTCTTGCCCGCTTCTGTCAAGCTAGGGGCTGGAGAGGGGAGCCTGTTGATCTTGTTGAGCTTCGGCAGCTAGCAAAGGAGCTGTGCGGCTGCAAAGTTGGTGATAAATGGCATCTTTCATTTATGAAACGGCATCCTGAGATCAAGCGACGCTGGGCCAAGGGGGGAGAGTCCAAAAGGGCCAATGCCCTAAACAGATACAATACTGCGTCATTCTATGCAGAGCTACAGAAAGCCAGAGAGGGTATTAGCCCTAAGTGCATCTGGAACTGTGATGAAAAGGGGATTTTGGAGAATGGGGGGGCCATAAGACGAAGGGTGGTGGTAGGGTCTGACCAAAAGGACCCCAAAGTCACTGCTGATGAAAGTAGGAAGATGGTTACTATAATAGAGTGTGTTAGTGCTGCTGGAGCAGCAATTGGGCCCCTGGTTATCCATGAGGGGGCGGAAAAAGATGGGGAATGGATCAGGGCTAATCCCTGTGGCTCTGGGTGAGTTGTGCATTTTAATGCAGGAAAGGCTAATAAATGTTTCATTGGACAGACTTGCTGCATCTCCAAATGGCTGGACCAACAGTGAGGTCGCTTATGAGTGGCTGGTAGAGATCTTTGATCCTCAAACAGCTGTGTATGCCAAGGGAAGCAAGCGGCTGCTCATTCTGGATGGACATGTCTCTCACTGTAGCCTCAAATTCATACTATATGCTGCAAGGAAGAATATAGTGGTGCTCCTCCTCCCACCCCACACAACACATCGGCTCCAGCCTCTAGATGTTGGTGTATTTGGCCCTCTTTCACATGCTTGGAAGAAAGTAGTGAAGGATTTATCAGCTAAAGGATATCTCATTCGAAAAAACAACCTAATATCAGCATACTCAGTAGCCAGGAAGCAAGCCCTCACAAAAGACATAATTTGTGCCGCATTTAAACGATGTGGGATTGAACCATTTGATCCTTCAGTAATTACAGAGGAAGATGTAGCTCCTGCAGAGCGAAATGCGATCACAGCTTCCCAACCCCTCCCACCAGCCCTCCCCCCTTTCCTTGAAATCGTCTACAGCGACCCTATATCTCCTCCAAACAACCAAGAAGATCCATCCGAATCTCCTCCAGCTCCCAGGAGTCCCATCCGAACAGCATCCACCCCTTTGGCCAATGTCACAAACCTCCCCCCTAGACGGCCTCTAGACGGCGCCCATATACGAAGAACGAATCTCCCTACTCCTCCAACCAAATATACGTCAAAATCTGAGCTTCAGAGGCTTGTCATGACGCTATACGGCCAAATTGGTGAGGCTGACCAGGAGTTGGCCATGTCGTACGCAAGGGAGGATCTGGCAAATGCAGAAAATGGTCGAATTCGTCAGAAACTACATGTATCAAAGGCTGGGAGGCCAAAGGTTACTCACCTCAAGACAGGGGCTCGCATTATGACAGCCCCAGCCAGCATCGATGTGTTGG
>KN824308.1:181809-240247 GCA_000827415.1 Serendipita vermifera MAFF 305830 | reverse complement strand
ATCCCACGACGATTCACACCTGACATGCTCCAGGAGTGGCATGGGTGAAAGTTGTACCAGCATGGGTAATACCAAATGTGGCTTCCAGTCCAAAAGGAGCAGCTTCCGTATTCGATTCTTGTTGACGATAACAGTTTCTCGGAGGGACTCAACAGTCCACCATATCGTGGCGTCGACTATATATAGTGATATGGGTACCTGCTTCGAGTAATGAAGGGCAATAGTCGCTTTCGCGGCCGTGCCGTACTCATTGTCGAGGACTATGTCGACCCACAGGAGGGGGTTTGAAGTGATCTTTGTTTCCCAAGCACATGAGACCCGAGTAAGATGGAGAAGAGAATTTTGGGAAATTGTGGGTTCGGTGTCTTCGTACGGCCCGAGTTCTCCCTTCGGTTCCATATCTAAAGCCGTTTCTACAATGATGCTAGTCCAGATTTCTTCAGGTAGTATCTCGAGTGGATCATATCTGGCTATGTATCAGTAATACATATGGCGTCTACATGTCTGATCTACCGTGCGGGCGACGCTCGTTTCTCCCTGGATATCGATGGATGCTCAATATTCAGAGGAGCAAGAGCCATTTATCCGTGTCTGTACCTCTGATTTATTGGTCTGATTGGTCTCAATACGCCGTCCAAAACATCCGAAAGGGATCCTGGTATAGTGATGGGTGTCACGAACCGCCACGATAACGCCATCGCCGCCTTCCCCCTATCATTTCCCCTATCTCCGTCTCAGACCGTCCCCGGCTTTGTCCTTATATAAGCCCCTGTAATCTTTGCTAGTTCGTTAGCGACAAAATCACACCAAGGACCCGCCCACCTTTTTCCTTTCATACGCGTGATCTAAGCTCAACGCACCGCTCGTCCCTCGCGATGCTCCCCTCACCTTCCCTCTAATCTCCTCGAGCCCCCTATGCGCTCATCTCCCTCATCGGCACTGCCCCATGCCCATAACCCTACGGTCCTGACAGTGGGGACCATGTCTGGACTCGGCAAAAAGGTAGAGCCTTGTCCGACAGCTGGGTGTGCTTCAAAGCATCTGGAGACCATATCATCACTAAGCACTGCAGATTCAACCAATTTTATTGCTTAATACTGTACCATGAAGGTGTTACTACGTTTAACACACCCGACCGTCTTCGTTGACTTCTTCAAAAGGGTACAGTATAGATAAGCCAACGGGCCAGCAATATCTTCGCAGTCCGCAGGAAGCAGGAGTTTTGCCTGAAGCTTGAGAGAGAGAACACCTCGAAAAGGCATCGTGAGTCCGATAAGTAGCATGACTAATCTCTTTGAACCAATAGACATATTGAACGAATCATACATCTGCACACATCAGATAAATCATCTTCTGTCGTTCAAACTCCCTCCCACCGTGAAAGTGTTACCATTTCAAACTGTGTTTCACATATATTGGCCCTTGGCGCCCTCTCAAAAGGATACCATTGGTCCGCACGAGTTTCCCATGTCCGGAGAATCTCTGACTCATCCTCTGGGTACTCTATGTGCTGAGAGGGGAGCCATGATGTCCTCCTATATCTCGCGGCCCTTTGGCCTTTGATGTCTCCACAAATCTTGAGCGCCCGGTGACAGGTCACGCAACCTGGGCTAAGGTAAAATCAGTGTCAGAAATATAAAGAGTACAAGGGTCAGAAAATTGGCTCACACTGACGGATCCCGGGCGATTTCAAGCGTTCCTGCGAGCGATAGCTCATAGTAAGTTGGGAGCGTGGTAGGTATGCCTTGAATGACCGCTTTGAAACACTCTATTAAAAGTGGAGGACAGCGTGTCGAAATCTCCAGAGTCGTGATAGCAGGGATTCCCGGGGTTGATCGGATGTTTCGACGGACGAGGAGAATGAGTAGAATGTCCCATTCAGGACACACCTCGAGCCTCAGTTTGCGCAAAGACGGAAAGTGATCGAGGTACAACGCAATGTCCCGGCATATCATCGTCACATTTTTCGGTGTCCACGGATCTTTCCAATTGAGGACTTGGACCGAGTTGTAAACTGAGATGGAGGACAAATGCCGAAAGATACCGGTACTCCATACCATTTCGAGTCTTCTGGACACCGTTAACGTCTCCATATCCGGCCACCTCAAAGGATCAAGAACGAGCTCGCCATGGTCAGTAATATCCAATGTGAGATGTTTTACTTTCGGCACTCGTTGTGGAAATAGGAGCTTCAGCACGTCGAGTGACGCAAAATAAGAGAGGTTCTCCACGGAGTCCGCAAACGATGCCGGAATGTCCGAGCTTGTCATCTTCTTCTCAGACATATCCTCGTCATCCCACCAACCTGGACTAATATGCATAGTTTTAAGCCTCTTAAACCCAGAGGCAGATGTGTAGATTCTGATTGAGGATCTGTCCGACGGAAAAAGACTGAGTCGAGTTGTGTTCGGGCAGCAAAGAAATAGCAAGTCGGCTATATCTCGATCCGCTTGTGAGCCGTAGTACGAAAAGATAAGGTCGAGGGTATTAATCGTCGTGGACACGTGTGGGTTCGCAGGAGCTTGAAAGTTTGAGCAAGTACTGCCCAATCCTAGTAAAAGGTGGGTAAGGCACTTCATTTCCCCTAACCACAGGAATAAAGCTGAAAGCATCTGTCCGTTGACGCTTATTTCTAAATTTATAAGGTTTGAGAGCCTGTGAATGATTTCGAACACCCCCTGGGCTGGGCCGGTCATCCATCGAAGCCGCTTCCATCCCAAAGATTTACTGTGAATCCGCGAGGGTTCCGGAATATCTAAGTTATGGGAATTTATGCGAGAATGTACGACAACTTCCTCCAAGCAAGGGGCATTCATGACTTCGTCCACAAAAGGGTAGGGGCCAATGTCTAAGTGAATGCTCCGAAGTCGGCTTATGTCTAGTCGTCTGAAAGGCCCCTCGTTGCTGAATCTAAAGCTTCCAATTTCCTTGAGCGAAGTTGGAATGCTCTCTAGGAAGGAAACCATTTCCATATTTATATTCCAGCATGGGCCGCACACAATATACTCTAGCAGTGGCATTGGTGAAAGCTGTGCCAGCAGAGGTAAGGCTAGACGTGTGTTGCTGTCTAAAAAGGAGAGCTTCCGTATTCGATCCTTATTGATGATGAGACTTTTGCGGAGGGACTCGACAGTCCACCATACTGCGTCATCCTTTATATGTAGCGATATTGGTACCTTTTTTGAGTAATGAATAGCAACAGCCGCTTTCGCCGCCGCGCCGTATTCATTGTCGAGTATTATGTCGACCCATAGGAGAGGATTGGAGGATATCTTCGTTTCCCATCTACCTGAGACCCGCATAAGAAGGAGAAGAATATCTTGGGAAATTGTGAGCATAATCGTGCGGTATAATGGTACGATTTCCCTGGATAAGACATCCTCTAAAGCTGTTTCTATTACGATGCTGGTCCAGACCTCTTCAGGTAGTATATCGAGAGGATCGTAACTGAATGTAGATAAGTAATACCTATAGATTCTAAACGTCTGCTCTACCGTGCGGGAATCCCTTTGTGCATTGAGGGAGGCCCAATATCCAGAGGCACAAGAGCCATATTTTGCGGCAGTAGATCGAAATATGTTGAGACCAGAGCTTCTCTATACACTGATCAGAAGTTTCAAGAAAATCCTGGTAAAATGGTGGAGACCAAGTTCGGACACGGAGATAAGATGATGCATGCTCTCATCTGACCAGCAGCTGACACGCCTAGTACCTGAACGCCTATAGAAATGTTATATTTGAGCAATGTATTATCCTAGTAACTTAATAAGCGTGATGCACTCAACCGATTAGTACTCTTTCAGCATCGTAAATTTAAACCCGCCATCAAGCAAAATTCATTCACTCCTATATCCTGCAACTTCTCGAAATGGTACGAAGTACATTACTACCAGCCTATTCAGATCAAGAGCTCAATTCTTTGCACCAGTGCATGGGAAGTAGGAATCCTGCCTCAAGCTTGAGAGGAAAGGCTTCGAAAAGACATCGTGATTCGGATAAGCAGCTAACTAGCCAACATATGCCTCCCCCCCCCCCCCCCCCCGGGGGAAAAATCGGCGTATTGGATGGATCGCATACGAGAGTCGTTCTCAGTCGTTAAACTCCCACCTAACGCGAAAGTGTCGCCATTCCATCCTGGGTCATGTCATAAAACGTCAAGCTGTGATATACAACGTCCACGTTAGCACGAGATCGTTGTCATAGGAAATTCCCGGGGGCATCTTTTGTGTCGCATATTCTCGAGCGAATACCAAATCTCTGCTCTGCTATCCCACGTCCTTAGAATACTCAATAAATCTTCCGGATACTTTACCGTAGCTGTACTGGGGAGGGCCGTCATGGTAGGATCCTGATTTTGTACGGGATGGTTGCAAAACCTAAGGGCTCGATGACAATCTACGCATCCCATTCTTTTGATGGGCTTGATGTAAGCACTCTGTTTTCAATGAAGCGTTATTTTGTGGACTCACATTGAGATGTCACTGACAATTTTATAATTTCCCGCACGCGAGAGACTATAGTAACTCGGCCAAGTTCCAGGTCGTCCGTTTATAATTGCCTCAAAACACTCGACGAGAAAGGGTGGGCATCGACTAGATATCATGAGCGTTGATATAGCAGAAATTCCAGGTTGTGCTGCGATATTTCGGGTTACGAGCAGGATAAGTAAGATATCCCATTCTGGACACACTTCAAGCCTAAGCTCGCGCAAGGATGGACACAAATCTGGATGCAAAGCGATATCTCTACATATTCTAGTTGTATTTTGTGCTTGCGAATGGTATAAATCCCTCAATGAGAGTGACCATAGATGAAGGAAGGAGCCTCCCGTCCACTGTAACGTGGTACCTGTGTCCAGCGAGAAGGTTTCTAGTTTGGGCCAAGAAAGCTCAGAGAAGGAAATTCGTCCTTGTATGGAGCTGTGTACATATAGGTCCTTTATATTTGGTGAGCATAATGGAGCTAGAGTGTGTATATAGTTGCATGGGACTTGATAGACTACCCGTCTGACTGTAGCCCCAAACCCTGCGGCGGTCGTTCCGTCTGGCATGAGATCGTTTGACCAATAAGTCCTGATGACTAGGTTTTCGAGAAATCGAAAACCAGAAGGCGAGGTATAGATAGGAATTGCGGATACATCCGATGTATAGAGATCCATAATTCGCACCTCTGGAAGGCACTGGAATAAGGACGCCGCGACAACCAGATTGATATCATCGCGGGTCATATGAACATTAAGAGCCAGTTCTCGGACGTTGGGTGATTTCTGATGAATGATTGTGTACTCGAAAGCGGACCAAGAGCCTCGAAACAGAATATCGAGATGAGAAAGACTCTGAAATTGGGCCAGCATTGGAATCAGTGACCTGAATGTGTCCTGAGAAACACCTATTTCCAGTCTGGTTAAGGCCAGGAGCCGGCTAGAGATTGCGACTACAAAGTCGGTTTTGCCGTCGAGGTACCTTAAGAATGTCCACGGAAGTTTTGGATGCTGGGATCGTGTGAGGTAGCGAGAAGTTGATGGTGCAGTGCATTCTGCCGTCCCTTTGGGAGAAACAATAACGTCTTGTAGGTGCTCAGCTTGTTCCAGGATACTGAAGGTATGTTCCAGTTCGTCAACTATTTGAACTCTTCTAAAATGTCTCAAGTTTGTTTGCTGCAATAGTTCCTTGCTGAACCAAATATTCTCCGTCCATTTAATCGGAGCTTCAGATATACATGCGTTGTCATTTTGTGTCGGATAGATGGCCCGATCATAGCCAAGAGTTGTTAGAACTGAAAGGGGCAACAGCTGGTTAAGGATTAGATTAGGCGCGTCCTCAAATCCTGTTTGTGTATATATTTTATAGATCCTCCAGCTGTTAGCTTTGAGTGGCTCCTGAAGGATATGCCACCATTTTGTTGGATGGTACATATACAATGCAATCGGGGCCTCCCTGGAGCAATAAATACTCACAGCGGCCTTTGCCGCTGTATCATACCTGTCATCGAGTATTATGTCCACCCATAGAACAGGGTTATTCATAATCTGGAAATTCCAAAGAGGTGATACGTGTAAAAACTCAAGCAGTTTATCCTGCGAGATCACGGTCTGATTAAAAAACCGGACTTCATGAGCGGCGTAGGCTATAATTGGCGTCCAGAGTTCTTTCGGTAAACTCATAACTGGATCAAAACTATGACAGTCTGGTAAAACGCCTAGTACAAAGCGGTTACACTACCTCGCTTACCCTTTGCTGGACGGGAGTAGGTGAGCCACTTCATCGGTAGTTTTGGTGGGTAATCTGATGCTTTTTGAATCCTGATCTTGAAATAATTGATTCATGCTTTGATAGAACGGCGTTAAGGAGCGTACAAAGCTTAGTCGGCTAGTGATTGCGGCCGAACATCAACCCACATGAGCGCGCGTACGTACGTACAAACCTAGCCAAACAACGAGCCGATCTGTGCGCACTAGTCTGCGGGAAGCCGGAATTCTGGCTCAAACTTGGAACTAGACCTTCAAAAGGCACCATGATTTAAATAATCAGCAAACTAGCCAGCTTATGCCCTTTTGAAAGATTAAATGTATTGGATTACATACACACGCGCAAGGGGATTGACTTCAGTTAGTAACTTTTCAACTTATCGTGAAAGTGTAATCATTCCATGACGTTCGCTACAACTATGACTCCTCACTGCGTCTTCAAAAGGATACCATTGATTTGCCCGAGCCACCCACGTCTGGAGAATCTCTGACTCGTCTTCTGGGTATTCTATGCGTTCAAAGGGTGGTGGGGGTCTATTGACTTGCAAGAATGTTCTACCGCCCTCACAATATTTGAGCGCTCGATGACAGCGTACACAGCCAGGGCTACAGATAGATTAACAAAGCGACGAATGGATTAGAGCAATGGCTCACATTGATGGGTCTTGGGCTATTTCAAACGTCCCGGCGAGCGATAGCTCATAGGATGTCGGCAGCTTGACAGGTACGCCTTTAACAATTGCTTTGAAGCACTCTATCAAACGTGGAGGACAACGCGTCGGAATCTCGAGCGTCGTGATAGCAGAAATGCCTTGTGTCGATCGGATGTTTCGACGGACGAGGAGGATGAGCAGAATGTCCCACTCTGGACATATCTCGAGCCTCAATCTGCACAAGGATGGAAGGGCATTCTGATGCAGCACAATGTCACGGCAGATCCCCGTTATGTATGCTGGTGTCCTCGGGTTGTGAGACCCGTAAACTGAGATGAAAGTCAAGTGTGCAAAGGTACCTGGACCCCATACCACCTCGACCCTTGTTGACACTTTTAGTGTGTCCAAGTCTGGCGACCTGCGAGGATCAAGTGCTAGCTCTCCTTCATCTATAAGATCAACTGTAAGCTGCTTTACTTTGGCTATTTGTTGGGGGAGTATTAGCTTCAGTACCTCGCTTGACGCCAAATATGTGAGACTCTCCAAGGAGTCCACAAATGATACTGGAGTGTCCAAGCGTATCTCCGATTCATAGGACTGGTGATGAATAAGTTCCATAGTCTTAAGGCTCTTGAACCCAGAGACAGATGCGTAGATTGGAATTGTGTCCTTGGACGATGCCCAGAGACTTAACTGCGTTGTGTTTGGACAACACAGAAACAGTAAGTCTGCTATATTCTGATCCAGGCGTGAGTCGTATGCGATTATCGTAAGCCCCAAGATATTTACACTCTTGGACAAGTGCGGGGTTGTAGGAGCGTAAAAGTCTGACCAATCGTCCAAGAAAACTAGTTTAAGCTTGGCTAGCCTCTCCATCTCCCCCAGTCGGAGAAGAAGGGCAGGAAGTACCTTTCCGTTAACGCCTATTTCCAAATCCATAAGGTTCGAGAGCCTGTAAAATATCCTGAATATTGCCTCGGTTTTACCCTGAGTAAAATGAAGAGATTTCCATCTTAAGGGTTTCTGATAGTCATACGAAGATTTGGGAATATCTACTCTCCCGTATCTACCTCTAGAAACAATAACGAGTTCCTCCAAGCGAGAGGCGCTATCGAGTAGATCTAGAAAGTGGTCTGAGTCGGTTCGGAGGTAAAGGCTTCGGAGTTGGCTTATATCTACGCATTTGAGGATTGTCACGTCAAATGATACACCTTGAACCGCCTTAAGTGGTCTTGGAATGCTCTTCAGAAAGGAAGTGATTGCTTCTGTGTCCCAGAATCTTGTAAATACAATGCTCTCTAGAAGCGGCATTGGTAAAAGTTGTACCAGCATGGGTTTGGCCAGATGTATCTTCTCGTCTAAAAATGAGAATGCCCGTATTCGATCCTTGTTGATGATAAGAGCTTCTTGGAGGGACTCAACGGTCCACCATATACTGGCATCAGCTATATATAATGATATTGGCACTTGCTTCGAGTAATGAATTGCAATGGCCGCTTTTGCAGCCGTGCCGTATTCATTGTCGAGTATTATGTCAACCCAAAGGAGGGGATTTGAGGTTATTTTTGTCTCCCATAGACTTGAGACCTCCATAAGATGGAGAAGGACATCTTGAGAGATCAGTGGTTGGGTCTCGTATTCTAATGGGCGCCTATACACCCTTTCTAAAGCGGTTTCCATTACGATGCGGGTCCAGATCTCATGAGGGAGTACCTCGAGAGGATCATATCTGTAAGTTTTAGCTGAAGGATCTAAAGGCGTGTAACATTATCACCTTTTTTGTCCGCCTTGTATTCGAAGAAGGGTTCCTTTATCGATGAATGGATTCATCTAGGCTATCTGAGCCGAGAAATAGTCCTACGAGTGTTATATGTATTTGATCGCGTGTTTAACTATGTAGGAAACCGCGGCTATGGACGAGGTGGATTCAGAGTTGCATGTTTTTACCATGCCACACCTCTTTGGGAACACATTGACGCAGTGTTCGTCTGAGTGACAAGAATGTCGTACAAAATAAACAAGACATATATCCCGGCAGTAAATTGACTAGAAAACTATAATCTAACGTCTGTATATGTACCGACTACACGAAGCAATCAGGGCAACGACAACTTTGCATACTCACGACCTCGCCGTTCAACCCATCCCGGAACCGTACGACCTGACCTTCGAGAACCAGTAGGGTCGCTCGTGCTTGAGAGGTAAGGGAACAGCCTCGTCTGTCGACAGATGGATGGACTCGTATCTGAGTATATCCAACTTGTTCCATCTACGTTACGCAAGAAACAAGGAAGAGAATAAGACCGCCAGTCAGCAATGGCGTCATCTCAGCTAAGAAACGGGCAACGTACCGTCCAGTCGGCTTTGAGCGTAAACCGAGTCGCATTCTAAAGGAGTATTTGGGTGTGGCGGGGGTCGTGCTGGTGGTACTCGACGAAGCTCCAGTGCCCATATCCAGCAGTCCGTCCACTATCACGACAGGGCCGCGTTCCTCGCTCTCTTCATCATCTTTCACCCCTGGTTTCTCACTCTCGTCTGACGGGAGTTCCAATGACCATTGACCAACTTGCATTCCCTTGGCGGGAGAATCCAGCTTGAGGTGCGGGATGATTTGTTGTGGTGTGGCTGTTGCGTCGGATGAGAGCAGTGATAGAACTATGCCATTCGGTAGGAACCGTAGGTAGCGATAATATGTTATGAGGTGTGTGATCTGTGAAAGAAATTAGGAATCTAAGGGAGGGCGAGTAGATGAGAAGGGCTCACGTTAACCCATGCGTTCTCGCTATGGCCTTTTCGTACATCTGTTCGTGGAAGAGGTGGTGTCAGAAGCGGTTCGCAACGGGATGCCAGAACACGTACAGTGGCAGGCAGCGATATAGACACCATCTAGTCTGACTCGGGGTTGGTTGATATACATATTCCGATAGTCGAATTGGAAGAATGGAAGGAGGATCTCTGGTGGATGGTTTAATTGTGGGGGAACGTAGATTAGGTCGACGAAGTCCCTGGGAGTACAGACTGAGTGAGCAAATGGAGGAGGGCCACATTGGTTTAAACATACCTCCACAAACTCAAATCAAGAGTAACTACACGGGCTTTTCGGGATACGGCACCAAAGCGTTCGACGCTTCTGGTATCCGCTGCATGGACGAAACATCGAAGAACATGGATCAATAGTTCATCTGGAAGTCTATTGATGTAAAATGGTTGAATTTCCTCGTCACGTTCGAAAACAAGTTGCTCTAGCGGCGGGAATGCTGCCAGAATATGTTGGATTGTCCTCGAGGATGCCTTAGCTACTGCTAGAAGGAGAGGATACGAGTTAGCAGTGTCCTTTGGAGAGGCAAGTATACCGACCTTTTACCACTGGGGCTCGCTGGGCCAAGCTAAGCGCATCGATGTCGCGACTGAGGTCTCCCATTCTCAGGTCTGTCGACATGTTTGATCTGTAGTAGATCTTGTCGATGTCCTCTTGGATTCTAAACGCTTTTCGGTAGAGAGCTGTTGCTGCATCGAGATTGCCGTCCGCCTCCAGCTTCACCGCCTGCGTATACAGGTCAAGCGCGGCAGAAAAACGCGTTCCTGCGTGGTTTGAGCGTTGAGAGGCTCCTTTCTCTGCCGTATTGGTGACAGCGACGGCTGAGGTCGCTCGTGTCGTCGATGGAGCTTGAGCCGTTGATGAGTCGTGTTCCAAACGGCTTTCAACTTCTTGTTTCCATTGCTCTCTGAATCTTCTGAGTTCCTCTGTTTCGTGTTCCATGTTGTTTTCTATAAATTATGCAAAATGTCTTGGGTCGAAGGCTGACTGAGCAGAAGCCCACCTGCACCTAAGGGTTCAAGTAGGACGAAAGGGGATAATTGTGTGTTGACGAATGTTTTCCGAAATTACGAATGACTATAAATGCAGAGAAGCGGCTCCGGACGGGTAATACAATCCAGTCTCTGACAGCCGATGACTCAACAATCCAGTGAGGAACATGGCAATGAATATCGAGCAATCGGAGCCGTAGCACTGCATACATGAGATGCCTATCAAGTTCCAGGAATACACGCGGGAGACGGTTTTCAACTTTCAAAGAATATGCGGCTCTTTAAAGCCTTTGGGATGGTAAAGGTTCCCCGGAATGAGCAGGGTCCCGAGGCAAAAACGAAAAGAAGTTGAACATGCCCTCCTATTAATAATGTTAAGGTAATGATTCAACGGCGATTCGACGCTCACCTTCCGCCCAATGATTGTGTTGGCTTGGAGGGACAGGTTCCAGTACTGCTCCCGCCGTGTGCTCAGCCGAACTCTACAGGGGAGGCGTGATTTTATGACCCGGCCATGTAATATGATTTCTGTTTCCTCTATTTGAACCGTTAATTCATAGTCGTCGCCCTTCTCCTTGGCTGGACTGTGGAGTATGGTTCGCGGGTTGAAATCCAATAATCCGTTATAATAAGCGCGACCATCAAAAATCATCGCAACCATCCGTGCTCCGTATACCGTACGAGGTCCAGAATCTCCACGTGTGTTGTCGGGAAGCCACCGCGTGACATCTGGACCCCATTGCTCCCATTCGAAGGTCGGCGTTGCATGCTGTCCAGTGTCTTCAGATAAAGCCATTAAGCCATGGCATTTTCTCAGGAATAAGTCGATGGAGAGAACTATAGTCGCGGAAAGTCGGTTCTCGGAATCTCTCAAGGCAATACCTAGAATATCCAGGGATGGATCAGGTACGAAAAGCTTGGCGTATCGAGTTGGACAGTTTGCTCCTTGATTGGAAGATGGGTGGCTGAGGAATCGGACACTGTAGTTTCTCCAAGAAATGGGCAGTTCACAGCGATATAAAGTAATTCCGCTTTTCAAGGATTTTACCTCGAGCACAATAGTGCCGTATTCCGTCAATACAGGTATTGCAAGGACCAACAGATCCTTGGTCAAGAATGTGATATCAAGCGCGACAGTATATGGCTGTATAAATTAAGTTTACCTACGAAGATGTCAGGATGAAGAAACTCTCACCATCATGATTTCTCCCGTAGTCCAGTCAAGGAAGATGGCGGCCCTCTGTTTAGTCCCGTTATGGTTATGATGGTCGAAGAACTGAGCCGAGATCCTCTCTTCATAGCAGAGAAGCTCAAAATTCTCCCATATAAGATGTGACCCCTTGTTAAAATCGATAAACGGTGCGAACGCTCGGCGATGAGTCTCGTTGGTAGAGAGATGTCGGAAATGAATCCTCCAGATGTCCCTGAATCATAACGTTATGAGAGCTTAATTTTGGTTTCAAAGTGGGCGTACTCTGGACTAATGAACTCGACGAGGAAGAGGGCATCCTCGTCGAGCCAAAAGGAAATATCTTGCGTGTCAACACCGAGATCACCATGAATAACAGACCATATACCACCTGGTGTATTGGGAGGCAATAACTCTTGGAAGTGTAGGCTCCGGAATGTGGTATCCTCATCCCTCTGATCGGGACTACGGCCCCATACACCATCTGAAAGTTCCCAGCTTATTCCTTTCCTGTTTATGAGTTCCATCGTCCAAAATGACTGAGGAAGGAATCGCTCAAAGGCGTGGCGCCTCCCGATGACTAGTTCAAGGATGTCGCCAGCACTTGCATTGCCGCGATCTCCGAGAAGAAAGCCATCTGTAGCGAGTTCTATCCGGAGTTGTAGCTCGATGGACGCGTCTATGAGATCTCGCAAGTTGCGACAGACCTATAAAACTGTCAGAAGCTTAATGAGAGCCAGTAAGATGCGCGTTCCTGTCGTTTTAAGACCATCTCCATGGGATGCATATTGATTAGTATCCATTCGATGACTTCTACGGGCAGATCGAGAAACTGTATGGGATTGGACATGGCCAAGCCCTCACGGTTACACCACCTGCCGGTACAATCCAGCCTCTAGGAGCCGACGACTCAACAATCCCGCCAGAAGCATGGCAATGGGTATTAAACATTCGGAGCCGTATCACTGCCTACATGAGATGCCTAATAACTTCCAGGAGCGTACGTATAAGACGAATTTCAACTTCCAAGTATCAGCACTCCTTCAAAGTCCCCGGGGTGGCAAAGGTTCCCCAGAATGGGCAGGGTCTCGAGGTAGAAATGAGAAGAAGTGGAACATTTTCTCCTATTAGCAATGGTAAGATAATGGTTAAAAGGCGACTCGACGCTCACCACCCGCCCTACGATTGTGTTCGCTTCTAAGGACATGTTCCAATATCGCTTCTCCAGTCTGCTGGGACATAATCTATAGGGAAGACGTGACTTTATAGCACGACCACCGATTCGGACTTCTGTTTCTGTCGTTTGGACCGTTGGCTTATAGCCGTCGCCATTCTCCTCAACCGCACTACGATGCACGGTTCGTGGATTGAAATCCAATAGTGCGTTATAATAGTCGCGGTGACCATCAAAAATAATCGCAACCATCCGTGCTCCATAAACTGTGCGATATGCAAATTCTCGAGGAAGGTTGTCCGGGAGCCACCGCGTGACATCAGGGCCCCATTTATCCCATTCAAAAGTGGGCATCGCATAGTTTTCAGTGTCCTCGGGCAAGAGCATTAAACCCTGGCACTTTCGTAGAAATAAGTCGATGGAGAGAACAACTGTCGTGGAGTGTTGGTTCTCGGAATGTTTCAGGACAATACCTAGAACATCCAAAGTAGGATCAGGTACAAAAAGCTTGGCGTATCGAGTTGGACAGTTTGCTCCCTGATTGGAACACGGGCGACCGAGAAATCGGACACTGCAATCTCTCCAGGAAATTGGTAATTCACAGCGATACCAGACATTCCCACCTTTCATAGATCTTACCTCCAATAAAGTAGTGTCTTGTTGTGTTGTCACAGGTATTGCCAAGATCAAAAGGTCTTTGTTTAGGAACGTGACGTCAAGTGTGACAGTATACGACTATACAAAACCAAGTTAGCATACTAGTTATGTAACTTGAATAAATTCTCACCATCATGACCTCTCCCGTTGTCCAGTCCAGGACGATAGCACCCGTCTGTCTGGTCCCGCCATGCCCCCGATGGTCGATGAATTGAATTAACATCCTCTCCTCATAGCAGAGAAGTTCACAGTTGTCCCATATAGGACATGATCCCTTATTAAATTCGATAAACGGTGCAAATGCGCGCCGATGAGTCTCGTTGGTAGAGAGATGTCGGAAATGAATCCTCCTGATGTCCCTAAATCATAGAATTTTGAGAGGTTTTCATTATCAACTCTAAAATGGAGCGTACCCTTCACTGGCGGATTCGAAAAGGAAGAGGGCATCCCCGTCGAGCCAAAAAGAGAGATCGTTCGCATTTACCCCAAGGTCATCATGATCGAGGGACCATATACCTCCTGGTGTATTCGGAGATAACAACTCTCGGAAATGTATACTCCGGAACGTGCTGCCTTCCTCCCTCTTGTTGGGACTACGGCTTCCCCATACACCATCCGAAAGTTCCCAGCTTATCATGTCCATGTTTTTAAACTCCTTCGTCCAAATTGACTGTGGGAGAAACCGCTCGAAGGCCTGGCGCCTATCCAGCACAATCTTGAGGATGTCGCCGGCACTCGCATCGCCTCTATCACCTAGAAGAAAGCCGTCTATAGCGAGTTCTTTGCGAAGTTGTAGCTCGATAGAAGCGTCTATGAGATCCCGAAAATGGCGGCAAACCTATAGCATTGTCAGAAATTGAAATGATAGCTTGTACGATGTGCATTCCTGTCGCTTTAACACCACTTCCATGGGGTGAATATTGACTAGTATGCACTCAATGACTTCGACGGGCAGATCGAGAAACTGTATGGAACTAGACATGGCCAAGTGTTCGAAGAGAAAATACCACCTGCCGAGTATAATCGAGTCTCTAGCTAGGATCCGGTTATTCAATAATTTAGTAAGCATCGAGCATTTGGAGTCGTAGCATTTGATACATGAGATGTCTGTTAAGTTCCACATACATCCTCTCAAAGCATTCGAGGCGGCAAAGGTTCTCCTGAATGAGAAGGGTCCCGAGGTAGAAACGAGAAGAAATGGAACATATCTTCCTATTAATAGTAATGAGATAGTGATTAGTAGATGGCTTGATGCTTACCGTCCGTGCTATGATCGTGTTTGCTTCTAGGGATAGGTTCCAATATTGTTCCTCCACCGTGCTCAGCCAGGCTCTATAAGGAAGACGCGATTTTATAGCCCGACCATACACTTTATCTTCTGCCTCCCCAGTCTCGACCCGTAAGTTATAGCCGTCGCCATTTCCCTCAGGCAGCCTACGTCGTATGGCCCGTGGGTTAAAATCCAACAATATGTTGTAATATTTGGATAAACCACCTCGTCCTTCAAAAAGGACTGCAACCATCCGTGCTCCGTAGACCGTGCGAGATCCAAACTCTCCAAGAAAATTGTCAGGGAGCCACCGCGTTACATCGGGACCCCATTGGTCCCATTCAAAGGTGGGCGTCACATGCTCTTCGGTGTGTTCATATAAGGTCGTCAATCTCCGACATTTTCGTAGAAATAAGTTGATGGAGAGAACGACCGTCCTGGAGTACCTGCTCTCGGAATCTTTCAAGACAATACTTAGGATATCCAGGGAGGGATCAGGTATGAAAAGCTTGGCATATCGAGTGGGACAGTTTGCTCCCTGATTGGAAGATGGATGGTTGAGGAATCGGACACCGCAATCTGTCCAGGAAATTGGTAGTTCACAGCGATAGGAAGCGTTATCGCTTTTCAAGGATCTTATTTCGAGCAAAGTGGTGCTTTGTTCTGTTGCCACAGGTATTGCAAGGATCAAAAGGTCTTTGGTCAAGAATGTGGTGTCAAGGGTGATGGTATACGGCTGTATTAAAATAAGTCAATCCACAAAAATATGTAGAATGAGCAAACTCTCACCATCATGACTTCTCCCGTTGTCCAATCTAAGACGATAGCAGCGGTCTGCCTGGTCCTGTCATGGTCTAGATGGTCGTAGAACTGAAGCAAGACCCTCTCTTCGTAGCAAAGAGGTTCACAGTACCCCCATATCAGATGTGATCCCCTGCTAAAATCAATAAATGGTGCGAAGGCTCGCTGATGAGTCTGGCCAGTAGAGATGTGTCGGAAGTGAATCCGCCAGATACTCCTGAATCGTAACGCTCTAAGAATATATATCACCACCGACATCAAAGAGAACATACCCTTGACTGGTGGACTCGACAAGGCAGAGGGCATCTCCATCGAGCCAAAACGAGACGTCACGTGTATTAACCCCGAGATCATCATGATCGACGGACCAGATACCATCTGGCGTATCCGGAGGCAACAGCTCTCGGAAATGTATACTCCGGAACGAGCTGCCCTCCTCCCTCTTATCAGGACTACGGCCCCATACACCATCTGAAAGTTCCCAGCTTATTATGTCCATGTTTATGTACTCCATCGTCCAGAATGACTGCGGGAGAAACCGCTCGAAAGCGTCGCGCCTCTCCAGAACAAGTTTAAGGATGTCACCGGCACTCGTATTACCGCGATCACCGAGAAGAAAGCCATCTGCGGCGAGTTCTATGCGGAGTTGTAGCTCGATAGAGGCGTCTATGAGACCTCGCAAGCGGCGACAAACCTATAATGTCGTCAGAAATTGAATGAGACCATGTATGATATGCATTCCTGTCGTTTTAAAACCACTTCCATAGGATGTATATTGATTAATATCCACTCCATGAGTTCTATGGGCAGATCGAGAAACTGTATGGAAGTGAACATGGCCAGGCTTTTGCGGAAGTACCACCTGCCTCAGCCCAGATTCCAATACACATTTCTGGCTGTCTATACAGTAGTCCACCCTACCCTGGTGCTGCTTTTTCGGCCGGAAGTGGACATTCGGGTGAACGGACACCCAAGTGCATAAGAACATGCATGGTCGTGTAAGGGATGGCGACCCCTTACAAGGCTTCGCGAGTTTCCCCTATGCGGCTGGATGCGGGTTGGCTCACCCGCATAACGGCATAGGTATATGTGACGGCTTGAGGGACTTGGGGCGCTATAGTCCAGTGGTCGACTGGGTTGGTGCGAATCCAACCCGTTCCATTCTACGTTCCCTAAGGATCGTTACAGGCCGATAGACAGCTCCATACTATGTTGACGAATGTCCTCTGGCTGTTCTGCCCAGCACATGAGTCGACGGCGTGTTGTTCCAGAGTCACTGGGATAGGGCCAGCTTCACTGTGGGTACCTTTCGTGATGGCATATGCGAGAAGTATAATGAGCATGTTGTTGACCGTGGATATGAAGCAGTCGAAGAACAAGGCGCCCTCAACCAAACAATAAATTGATCTATTGTGACGTTAAGAGCGCGCTCGGGGAGTGGCGGTAGACTGAGGGCGCCCTTACTGCCATACTCCCAACCTCTTTCCCCCGTCGATATCGACCAGTTTCCGGGATCTCAAAAGCCTGTAGAGATTTGAGGCCGCTTAGATCCACATTTGAACGTTCTTTTGTCGGAGAAACAACCGCCACTCGCTTGAGCTGAACAGAGCTGGATGGTCATGGTAAGTAGATTTAAAACTAGTCCTGTAAGTAGCAAGGGAATGAGTGGTATATGGCATAATACCCGTTCTTCATCATGGAGAGCACCTTGGAGCCTTGCTTGTACGTTCCGAAAGGAATGTATCTACTCGAAGTTGAATGCGAACCGTGTGATGAATGTTTCTTTTGTTTCATAATCACCTATAATGAAATTTGTAGCAATTATTATCTATTCTAGGGTGTCTACGGGCAGAAATAGTATGAGATTAGACATTACCATATTCCCGGAGGAAACACTGCCCGCATGGGATTCAAGCACATGTCTCAAAAACAACACTGATAGCATGTAAAAGACTTGTACAAGATTACCCGTACATGAAATATGTAGTGCTTGGGTTTTTTTGCGTAGGACGCCCAGAAGACCCTCATAATCTACCAGCCAACGATGGTTCGGGAGGCTCGGTATCTCCTCGGGGTAGGAACGAGTAGCAATGATAATAGTCCTTCTGAAACACGTAAATGAATGACCACACTAAACTGAATGGCTAAATCTTACCAATCGGGCGAGAATCGTGTTCGCTTCAAAGTTCAGATTCCGATACAGACTCTCTTCTGTACTGACCCATTGCCGATAGGCCAAAGAACTCTCCATATTATTTCCTAGTTCGTTCCATGTCGTTTCATGCCTTTCTGTGAGAATAGAAACGTGATTCTTGTCTCCCTCCAGATCCATTGCTGCACGTCGTATAGGTCGAGGATTGAAATCAAGTAATACGTTATATCCGGATTCGGGTTCAGAAGGTTCACCTCTAACAACGAGGTACGCCAGCATACGTGCCCCATAGACCATGCGGGATCCAAACCTCCATTCAACTCCTGATGGTAGCCAACGCGTCACTCCAGGACCCCATCCCTCCCATTTAAATACGGGTGCAGTTGTTGTGTCTTCAACTTCGGATGATCTCTCATCAAGTAGACTGTGGCATTTGCGAAGAAAGGAGTGGATGGAGAGTACGAGTGGATAGGATATGTAGTTTGGAGAGGCAACTACAAATAGGATAGTAAGGATACTGACTCTTGGGTCAGGAACAAAGATCTTTGCGTAGCGCGTGGGACAATTGGGTCCCTTGTTGGAAGCTGGTCTTTTTAGGAAGCGTATGCTAAAGTTTTTCGACAAAGTCGGCATCTTACAACTCCACAATAGGCGACCTTTGGTAAGGGACCAGATATTGAATGTAACTTGGGAATCGTAATCTTCCCACCCTACTTGTGCAAGGATGAATAGGTCCTTTGTTAGAAATGCCCCATCAGACGCTACCGTATACGGCTATATCTTGTTATTCAGAACTTAAAAGAGGTTTCAACGAGACTTACCAACAAGATCTGTCCTGTGATCCAGTCAATGACGACGACAGCAGTCCGTCTGTGGTGATCTGGACCGAGGTTGTCATAAAATTCTATCGAAAGTCGCTCTTCATAGCAGACTATTTCGCATTCTTCCCATACTTCCCGATCATCTCCATGAAAATCGATAAACGGCGCAAATGCAAGGCGATGGACCTCGTTGGTGGACAGGTGCCGAAAGTGGATACGCCAAGTATCCCTATTACTGATAATTCAGCATCCATTTGTGACGATTGTGCACCTAGTTCGCACCCGTTGTCTCGGCGCTCGACCAGGTATAGAGCATCCGCATCAAGCCAAAATGATAAGTCACTGGCATCCACTCCAGTATCTGCTCTATCGAGAGACCATCTTCCACCCTTCGTAGTTGGAGGGAGTAACTCCTCAAAGTGTGTACCACGGAAAGGACCTTCTGGTCTGTTGTCCGGACTTCGTCCCCAAATTCCGTCCAAAATCTAGAAAGGACTTCTTAGAGACACTCTATAAAGCTAATTCGGGTGTATACAGACCTCCCGTCTAATAGAATCTGTATTCTCAAATTCGACGATCCAAAACGATCGGGGAATAAACTCTTCGAATGCACGCCGTCGTTCGAGTACTAGCTTGAGGATGTCTGATGCTGCCATACCGCCGTGTTCTCCAAGGAGAAACCCGTCTAGACCAAGTTCTATGCGTAGTTGTAGCTCGGTGGAGTCATCAATGATATCCCGAAAGCGGCGGCAAACCTATAATCTCGTCAGAAATTGAATGAGAACATGTATGATGTGCGTTCCTGTCGCTTTAACACCATTTCCATAGGGTGTATATCGATTAGGATCCACGTTATGATTTCTGTAGGCAGATCGAGGAATCCCATGGTGTTGGAGATGGTCAAGTTAAGTAGCGGAATACCACTTGCGACCGATTCAAAAACTCGGTCGTAAAAGCTCTCAATAAATGGGTAAATCCGCATGAACTACTTGTACACGAGGCTTGAAACTGCTTAGAACTAGAGAAAACATAAATAGCTCATAGGCTATTCGCCAAGGATGGTTCTTCAGTCTCTGAATCTCCTCGTGGTAAGAATGAGTAGCAGTGATACTCGTCCTCCTAATATAGAATATGAGCGGATAACATCAGGACGCAATAGCTGGAAAACTCACTAATCGGGCAAGAATCGTGTTCGCTTCCAAGTCCAGATTCCAATACCGGAACGCACGAGTGCTGATCCACTGTCTATACGCGAGGGAACCCATTCCCATACCTTGGTCGTCCCACGCCGTTTCCCGTTCGATTGTCTGGATTCGGACGTGCTTCTCATCCTTTTCCAGCGGTTCTTTGGCACGACGGATGGGGCGGGGATTGAAATCCAGAAGCGTATTATATCCATTCACGAGTCCGTCAGGTTCGCTGGGAGTTATGAGGTACGCGAGCATGCGTGCTCCATAGACCATACGGGATCCATAGCTCCCATGAACATCCATCGGCAACCAACTCGTCACATCGGATCCCCATTCTTCCCATTCAAATGTGGGTACGTCACCCCCACTTATACGGTCGGCTGCCCTCTCCTCGAGCAGTTTACGGCAATTACGGAGGAAGGCGTGGACGGAGAGTACGACGGTAAAGTATTCGATGCTTGCGGTCGTGGTGGTCCCAAATATCATAGCCAGGATGCTTACCCTCGGGTCGGGCACAAAGAGCTTTGCATAACGCGTTGGACAGTTAGGTCCTTTGTTGGAGCTTGGTCGTTTGAGGTATCGTACGCGGTAATTGCTAGACGAGATTGGCATTTTACAACGCCATAATGTACGGTTTTGTTCGAGTGACCAGATATCGAAAATGATATCATCAGGTGCAGCGATATCGGGGTTGTCAGTCTCCAGCCCTCTTGCGATCATGAGCAAATCTGGTGTTAAAAAGGCGATGTCGGACGTGACCGTATACGGCTATAGCCTATCAGTGGGTGCTTTTGAGGGTAACAGTGAAGGTTTCTTACCAGCAGAATATCTCCCGTAGTCCAGTCCATGATGATAACCGCAGTCCTCCTACTACCGCCCGGACCTCTATCATCGTAAAACTCTACCGAAAGCCGTTTCTCATGACATATTATCTCGCATTCTCTCCATATGCCACGGTCTCCTCTATGGAAATCGATAAAGGGCGCAAAGGCGAGGCGATGGGTCTCGTTCGTGGACAGATGCCGAAAGTGGATACGCCAAGTTTGCCTTTGAAATGTTAGCTTCTCTTCACTATAATCGAGCGGCTAATCCGTACCCCAAGTCCAGCGGTTCGATTAGGTATAGAGCATCTGCATCAAGCCAGAACGACAGGTCGCTGGCGTCCACTCCGGTATCTTTTCGATCTAGGGTCCATCTTCCGCCCTCTGTAGTTGGAGAGACCAGCTCCTCAAAGTGTATGCCACGGAAAGTACCTTCCGGTCTATTGTCTGGACTACGTCCCCAAACTCCGTCCAAAATCTGGAGATTCATTAGGGCTTTCATTCAGGTTGACAGCGAGTGTATACTGACCTCTCGTCTAACAGACTGTGTATTTTTGAACGGGACGTTCCAATACGAACGAGGAATAAACTCTTCGAATGCGCGACGTCGTTCCAGTACAAGCTTGAGGAGCTCCGATGCCGCCATTCCACCATGATCACTGAGAAGAAACCCGTCGGCACCAAGTTCAATGCGGACCTGTAGCTCGATAGAGCCATCAATGAGGTCCAGGAAGCGCCGACAAACCTGTTTGAAATTCGTTAGGACGTGTACTTTTGGAGGCTTTCGTGTACTTTCCTGTCGGGCTAGAACGACGTCCATAGGATGCACATGGGCGAGTATACGCTCTATGAGCTCTGTGGGAAATTCGAGGAGGTGCATAGTTGGGGAGGGGGCCAAGATTGATAGAGGCAGTGGGGGTTTGCGGTGCGGGCACAGGAACACAAAAGGTAACTATAGCAAAAAGCGGTTTATACAAGCAGAATATCGTACATAACATGGAAGATGATTACAGCGTTCTCAAGTATCATTCTGAATCGGAGCTGCTGCTGTTCAAGTACCTGTATGAATACTGAACTTATTAGTCCTCCTAAAATCGAGTCGAATAGGTTCATTCGCCCAAAATTGCATCGCCAATATGGGTCCAAGTGTGGGAAGATCAGTGGCAGGTGGCGGAGACGACCCTCGTCAAACTCTGTCCTTTACTGGGATTCAGCCTTGTTGCTTGTATCACCCTCTACGACCTGTATATTCATTTTAAAACAGCTCCGGTGTACGAATTTCCACAAAAAAAGGGCAGCAACAGCAACAGCGAGCAAAGCTCGGTTAACGGCGGCACGCCAGAGGATAAGGATACGCTTCTAGGTTATCATTACGCAACGGCAAAACTTGGAAGCTCGAGCGCGCGGAATTTATCAACTAAAAGCGGCTGTAATTATCGGTTATAATTACGAGCAACATGTCTCTCGCCGGTAAGGATTTTGTCCAGCGGCATCGTTGGAGACTCTCGCTGACGAGTACCAGAGCCCGGAATGGAGATATTAGACGAGAAGATATACAGAAACGAACGTCATCGAGATGACGCGGAAGACTTTGAGTACGTCCTTGCTCCAGTGCGGTCAGTTGGTACAGTTTTTGCTGACGCCGCCCGTTATTTTATGATTACTCTCGGTACCACTTTAATAGTAACGCAATGGACCAGCACGCTCCCGCTCTCCATGAGAGTCTCCAGAACCGTGATTCGCTCATTCGAGGGATTGCGAACATTACCTCTCCTTCGAGCCGGAAACGCAGTCGTCGACCAGCATCACACGCTACCTCTGCATCCCTCACCTCCACCAATACTGCTACTCCACGCCGACCCCTCTCACCCTCCTCCTCAGCCTCCTCGCACCACAACCATCACAACAACAACACCCATCACGTCCGGCACGTCAGTACCAGCGCGATCAATGGCAAGAATAACCACAGCGCATCTGGTTCTAGCATCAGTGCAGACGAGATATCCAAACTCATCTCTCGTCTGGCGAGCGAACGCCAAAAGACGGCCAACCTCCAGGATAACCTTACCCGCGCCAACGCCGACTCGCAGTACCACACTAAACGCCTGGAAGAAGCTGAGGCGCGTGTGAACGAACAAAGAAAGCGAGAGGCGGAGAACAGTAAACGGCGCAAGACGATGGAAGTCGAGATGAGCAAGATGCGTGAACAGCTCCGGTTCATCAAGGCCCAGTACGAGGGTGCAATTGGAGAAATCACCAAGGCCCAAAAGGTCATTAATGACCTTGAGGAAGAGCGCGGCAAGGCCGTGGACGACGCTAGGAGGGAACGAGAAAAAGTCCGGTTACTCGAGGAGGAGCGCAAGATCCGAGAGGCCAGGGAGCAAGGGTACGAAGAAGGGAAACGGCTCGGTAGGGAGGAAGGTGTCATGAAGGGTGCAAACGAGGGCAAACGTTATGGCCTAAAGGACGGCCGCGAAGCCGAGCGCGAAAGGCAGAAAGTCGCCATGCGCAACCTCGTCGAAGACGATAGCGTCTACGAGCCCAGGGCTCCAAAGGAATCAGACCGAGGTGGTTCCGAGCCACGAGAGGTTTATAACCGTGTCGACGCCGAGACACCTGGCCTGGAGCGCTCACGCTCTCTAAACGTGAATCCGAACATTGCCCCCGTCGTCACCGTTGATCCACGAACGCAAACCGCCAACGTCATGGGGCTCCCACTTCTCCAAACGGGTAACCCATCTGCGGCTGGTTATCCTAACACAGCACCTGCAAGCCTCTCCCGACACCCCTCTGCCCCCGTAGGGAACCCACCCCGAGCCGCTAATGGAACTCCAAGTTATCAAGGCCAATTCTCACGCGATAATCCAAACGTTAACATCCTCGCGGGGGGTTTTCACGATGAGCCCGTTCAAGCAATGGGCATGAATGCGCCTGGGCTCAGCATGGAAAACTCCCTTAACAAACGTGATAACCGTACCTCTGCACCTCCCAGGATCCATACCGGCAGTGTCGACGGAGATCATCGAGACAAGCCAGGTCACCACAAGCAAACGTCTTGGGGAGGCGGTATCATCGGTACCGGTCAAGGGTATCGTGCACCCATTCGACAGAACTCTGCCGGTCATACTGGCACGAACGGAGTATCCAAGCATAGCGGCCGAACATCCGTTACGCCACCGAGTACCAGCACCGGTACCCCACTAGACCAATTTGGCATTCTCGCCGAAAATGGTGGATACGTCGGTGGCTTGACGCAAAACGTAAACGAAATGACGCCGATTATGGAAGCTGGGTCTGAACCGGGACCTACCCCCACCCAGGCTTACTTTAGTGATGCCGCCATGGGCATCAGACCCTCGCACGCCCAGCAGCAAGAGGCTGAACGCCGAGAGCGTGAACGTGAACGCCGTGCACAGGAGCAGCGGGAGGCAGAGGAGCGGGTTCGATTTGAACAGGAAAGACTCCGCCAACAACAAGAGCAAAAACGGTGGCAGCAGCAGCAAGAACGTGAGCAGCGGGAGCGTGAGCAACGAGAGCGGGAACAACGAGAACGAGAACGGGAGCAACAAGAACAGCAGCGGCGAGAGCGGGAGCGTCAGGCTGCCCATGTTCCGCCTGCACCCCCCGCTGGAGCAGGAGCGAATCGGGGACAGAGGAAGCCTGTTCCTGGCTCTACTAATGGTCACGCTCGAGGAAATTCGGTCATTACACCCCATACACCCCGTGTACCTAATGGACATGCTCGTGCAGGAAGCGTCGATGCATATGGCCCCGGGGCTGCTGCACATCGACCAGGTACCGGTGCCGCAGGTGGACATTCTCTTCCTCCTATCGAGATCTTCCCTGGAACACCGCCTGAACAGGCCAATGCTCGTTCAACAAAGATGGCTCGTGCTGGTGAAAGGCTGATGGGTAGCCCTGCCTTTGTGACGAGAGACATTGGCTACGGTGTCGATCCTGGTGCACCCAGTAGTCATCATGGAAATGGCGGGTATGACCCTCATGGTGAACCGCCTCCCAGCCCACATCCTCAGCGTAGTCCACTCCCGAGCCGTAGCGAGCTACGCAATGAATATGTGGAAAGCGACCCTCATGGAGGTCCCTACAGACCAGGCAGCCGCCAGCAGCAGCACGGTCGCGGTCATGCACATGGACAACCTGCTACGGTTGGTCATCGCCGTGGTGCAATGTCTATGGGAGGCGCAGGAGATCATGGAGGGCATCCACAACCACCAGCTTCTCCATCCAGGTTTACGACTGGGCTATATCAACCTCCTAGTCAAAACCAGCCACCGCCTTCTCCAAACCCCAATCGGTTCTCTAATCCGGACCTTGCTCAACCGACACCACGCCATGCTATCAGTGCGCTGGATATGAGTCCCGAGGAGATTATGATCCATCCGAGCGGATTGACGCCCACACCCACTCGAGGATTTGATACGGCTCACGCCAAGTCACCACCTGCAATTACAAGCGGCGCCAAAGGAAAGGGGAAGAAAGGGAAAGCCAGCGCCCAGGTGAAGCAGATGAGGAGACAAGGATACGTGGACTACGACGACGAGATCCCAGAAGACCTCACTATGGGATACAGTGTGAAAGACCAGGATCCGCCGATGACAACCCGAAGCAGAGTACAAAGTATGTACGGAATCTCGGAACCTCATGCTCCAAAGCGAACGCCAGCGTACGAGGATGCACCTCTTCCAGTACCCAAGCGGACGCCAGCGTACGAAGATGCGCCGTTGCCCCCACCAAAGAGTGCCCGTATGATGTCCGGTGGTTTACCCTCACAACCAAACAGTGCATTCTCATTCGGCGCCGGAATCACCAGTGCATTCGGGCGACAGGGAGAACCCGTGGCCAGCCCCATCAAATCCATATCCTCGTCACAAATTAAGCGGGACATGGAGGATGATTTGGATACCCCAATTGTGCCATACGAACCGCAGCACGCCGATCACGACAATAACCGTTACTCCACCATTGATATCCTGGACGAACAAGCTGAACAATGGGAGCCCAAGAGTGGGACTTTTGCGCAGAGGAAGCTCCCTCATTCCTATCAAGATGAGGTGGAGATTGTTCCTGTAAGTCTGTTTCTTCCATTCGCCCATTTTATCTCATTCCTACTTCACAGCCTCCAAACGACTCCCCCCAACGCCAGCCTGTTCGTCAGGACGCCGGCTTTCTTGGTGCTGGAAGCCATCCACCACCGCCACCTTCGCCAGGGGTCGCCATGCGCGGTCCACCAAGCGCTTACGTTGACACAAGAGACTTTGACGATTCATCAATGGGTCGCTTGCCAAGCTCCTTTGTTGTCGACCAGTACGGAAACCCGATCCGGTCACCAATGCGGCAGTCCATGCCAATTACTGCCAGCGCGCGCTCATCCACTAGTGCCATGCCTTTGCCACCAGTCCAACCAAAGGATATACCATGGGCAACCGGCAAAACCACAACCTCCCAACTGCCGAGACCGGAGACGACGTACGAGTCAGCGCCCACTACTGCGGGAGTTGTACCCAACACTGCGACCACCTGGGGCTATGTTCGTGAATCCGGCCAGAGTCTGGCACCACTGGGCCCGTTGAGCAACGGTGGACTTGGGTTCGCTTTTGGTAGTGGAGCCGAGAACCCCATGGCATCGGCCCGGGGACCACCAGCTATGCTCCCTCCTGGAAGCACTCGATCCAACATTATGAACATTCCTGGCACGGGCCGTTCAAACATTATGAACCTCCCACCCCCTGGAAGCACGAGATCGAACATCATGAATCTCGCCCCAGGAACCGGGAGGTCGGCTGTCCAACCTCTTCCTTCCCAAAGTCAGATGATGTTGGCAGGGATGCTGAGCCCTCAGGGCCCTGGTCCTGAAATAGATGATGAGCCAATCATCCCCAGCGGAGGAGCAGCAGCAGCTGGAGGCAAAAAGAAGAAGGGAGGAAAGAAGAAGAAGTAGTGTTATCGTCGTCTATGCCCCTCAGTTATTCGTTCATTTGCTACTTTTCCGATCTATCTTGGTGTTTAGAATGTCTCATACTGGATATACCTCGCAATACAGTCGTTTCTCTGAATTTGAACCACGTTACAGCTATCAACAGTTACAGGATAGTCTATACATTGGAGCAAGGAACAGCCGGGCAATACCAAATATATAATAGAAATCCACAGGCATAAACAGGACTCGTTGAATAACCAAAGGCTCATGTATAGAAGGAAAAATGCTGCTTGCCATACTCCACGATACTGGATCACTCCACAGTGATGCCAATACAGGAGGAAAAGCGCCGCTGGCCATGCATCATGTTACTGGATCACTCTATAGTGATGCCGGTGAGGGTTACCGAGCATAAGAGTGCACAATATGTAGTAGGAATTCACATTGGTGACTCGTGATCACCAGTGAAAGGTACCCTACCGGCTAAACCCTGTCATATTGTAAAATCCATCCCATTGGGTGTAGGGGAGCCATCATCGGCAATGGCAGTGACTGGTTGTTCGTCACCGTACCGGGCACACACCCGTCTCACTTTCTTCAATATTGCATCCGCGTTCTTGTACATTTGATGTTCTTTCCCGAGAACCTCTCCGATCCCATCACGACCCTCCTTTGCCAATGTCAACGCTTCCTTGGACTGACGGAAATGAAACAGAGTAAAGGCCATGTTCATCTTTGTTTGCGCCGTTTCTATATCATTGTCCCCGATTGTGCGCCGTTGACTGTCAAGAGCACGTTCGAAAAGATCCCTCGCCTCGGCAAAGGATTGCATCTTATGTAGAGTAATGGCCAAGCAAGACCTGGCCTTGACCGTTTCTCTGTGATCTGGCCCACGGTTCTTCTCTCTCCACTCGAGAACGCCACGCTGGAGAGATTCTGCTTGGTGATGCTTTTCTAGCGCGGTATAGATACGACCCATGGTTTCATAAGCGTCGATTGTATCGCCATGATACTTCCCCAGGTCCCTTTTGCGTTTGGCGACGACAGATTCTTGAATATGCTCCGCCTCCACGTATTGTCCCTGACGATAAAGAACCAAAGCCAGTCTTGCTTCAGTATCTTTGGTTGTCTCGTGTTCCGGGCCAAAAGCGGGGTCGTGAACCAGAGCTCGACGGATGTCCCGTAGAACTCGCAGACATATTTCGGCACCGTGGGCATTCGCGTATTCGGAGAAGACATCGGCCAGATTGTTAACAGCTGCGAGAGTGGGTGCTTCTAATTCTCCAAATGACTTCCGACACGCTTTATACACTTCCAGATAAGCCTTCACGGCGTCGGGAAATCGTCTCAGCTTTTTGTACGACTCGGCGCATTCGTTGAACGATTTTATGACCAAATCAGTTACGTTTTGAAGGGTTTTCGCGTGGTAGGCTCTGACCTCCAGGGAGGTAGATGCCCGAAGCTTAAGGCTCCCATCGTATTCCCCGGCTTTGTGGAAGATGGCGGCGAAAGCAGCCTTATCGTTGACATGCAGCCCTTGCCAGCCTATCTTTGTTCTGACTAGGTGACTGACAAGGGCCTGATTTATTATCCAATTGTCTTGGCACGCAGCAGATGCCAGGATTCGGATGGTGGCTTCCTCATACACCTTCCTTGGGTATTCCTCCGACTTGGTTCTGCGTACCCATGCTTGGATCAAAGGATGCATGTAAACCATTGTCACCCCACGAGACCGTTGGATTGAAATAAGCGAGTAGTTTCGCAAAACTCCGACTGTTTCATTAAAGACGACCGGGTCCCAGTGATCGGTAGGGCAGAAAACCGATTTGAGCAACCCCAACGATGATACATAATCCTTCGAGCGAGGGATTAGATAGTCGTAGTATTGCCCAGAAAAAAGATGCTGAGCGGCGAGACCGATACTCTCGAGGGGAAACGGACTTGAATGAAAGAAAGAGAATAATGAAAGGAACTGCCGGGCATGTGGTGACAATCTATCATAGGATGCATCGAAGGCCGAGAATGTAGAGACGTTATTTCCATTCCGCTGAGATGTTGGAGGCCTCGACATCAGTTGGTGGATGCGCCTCTGGAGAGTTCGGTCATAGTCCACCCATGACTCTCCTGTGGCGTGGACGTGACTCCCTGCTTGTACCAGTGCAAGTGGTAGATATCCTAGTTTTCGAGCAACGCTCCTCATTGAAGCTTCGTCTTCATCGGATGCGACAATGCTCGCTCTGGGATGGGACGTTGCTTGACCAGAGTAGATTTTGAGTGTCTCCACAGCTTCGTCAGGTGACATCGTTTGTAAGTCCAAGGTGGTATCGAGATCAAGTTGTTGAAACGAGCGGAGCCTGGTAGTAACCAGAATACACCCATGGTTGCAATTGGGAATATACGAAGCCAGGTTAAGTGTGTCGTCGTCACAATTGTCATATATAAGAAGCCAAGGAACTTTCTTGGTGACGTCGTATGAAGAAGGGCGGTTTTCCGCGCCGAGGATTTCCAAGGCGCGCTTCAAGTCGATGCCGATGGATTTTGTTATTGCACGTACGTGTCGCAACAAATCAGACTTCAGCCTTTCTACAGAGCTGCAATCGATAAAGGCGACTGATGAAAATCTTGAAGGTTTAAGAACCAAGCACAAGTTCAGTGTGCAGCACTCACTGTGATCCAAATTCTCTCGCAAATCGGAGAGCCAATTGCGTCTTTCCTAGACCTCCCATTCCCCGAATGACCATAATAAACTGACGGTGTAGGGGTATACTATCTCTTCCAGCAAAGAATACATCCAGCATTCTCTTCCAGGGCGCTTCCCGTTCTACGAAACGAGATACCAGAGGTGGAAGATTTCGGAGCAATACCCTGCCCCCACCAGAGTGATCTGATGAGCGGAATTAGTCATTGTCGGACATGGATCAAGTGGAAAACTTACTCAGTTGGGCTAACGTCACGACTTCCTCTTTAGTCAAGAGAGCCTTTATATAGTTATCGATGACCTTCCTTACTTCCTCTTGGTCGAGATATGCCAATGTATGCGCCACAAAGTCGCCGGTAAGATGTTCAGGTCCCTCTTTGCGGAGTTGAGAAGCCCGCCGATCAGAAACTTGCATTCCTTGTTCGACAGAGAGGCGAAAATAAGCTTGTGTATCGCGCATACGTTCCCCGACTTCTCTTGCCACTTGCTCACAATCCTCCACGAGCCTCCTCATTGCCCTATCCGGCTGTGAGTCGCCATCGTCGTTCCAAAGGCGAATGACTCCGGGATGACCGGCCCCTATACTTAGAACGCAGGAGACGGATATGTCTCCTTTAAATATCTCATGGGCCACTTTGATAATTTCCCGCGTCGGGTTGGCCAAGCCTTGCTCTGCACTGATAAACTCTCGACTCCATGCCGACTCTTTGATTTTGGCTGCAGGAAATAGAAAGGGCGAGGAGCACGTTGCCAAAATGGCATCCCTGATTGTGATATCCGACATATTTCCCGATGATGAAGGGTGATTGCGCAGGTGGACGATTGAACCCAGATTCCTTGCTTCCCTAACGACTACCACTCTGAATTATATGGGTATGAATCACCGTCAGTAGAAATTGGAGGTTTATAGAAAGTTTTCACGAACAATTTGCACCCTTTATCTCGTTCATTAGGCTTGTTGAGTTTGGTATTTGGCTCGAATCCGCTTTGTTGTAGTAAAGAATCAACTTTTTCTTTCATCCTTTTCATTCTTTCCGTACATGAGTATGTGAGCGATTCGTCGAAGACTTCCTTGTTCCAAGTGGCAAAGTGCTCTAACGCATCTTCTACCTGGAGGCCAAAAACGACGAGCAATATGGCTATGAACCTAGTAATAGAGTGATATTTCATCGTTAGCGGGTACCATTGAGTATAGCGCGCACGTACCCTCCCATTCCAGAACCACCAATGAGGTCGAAATGCTCGCAGGGCGGGGTAGCTTCTATTCCTAGCCCTAGCTCACGCTCCTTTTCATTATAGATACGATTCACAATCTCATTGAGAATTAGGAGCTGCGAGATCCCCCGTGGCCCACCATGGTCTAGTGGCAAGGCATGTTGCGCGTGAGCGAGAGCTGTATAAAGTCCCGTAGTGGACTTATTACATACCGAAACTCAGGATGGAGCGTCCTTTGCCTCCAACGCCACCCCCATTCAACTTGATCATTAAGTTTGAGAAAGAGTTTTACAGTTGGGCGTTCGGTACGTCGGCAAACCAACTCGCGAATCAATTGTGAAACATGTCACGCCTAAATTGAGGTTAATTATCTGTCAGATTTCTGGCGGCCAAACTCGCATGTACGACTTTTGGTGTACAACTTGGGCGTTGGAAAAGTCATGCTAGTACAAGCACTCGATATCAACATTCCGAAACAGCTTGAATCCCGTATAGATGTGAGAAACATCAAGCTGCTTCCCATAAGTAGCGCCATTTGATGATACCTGGAGCGCCTCTCTACGTTGCTACTTCAACAATGGCGCGAATACGCCATTTTGAGATTATATAAGATTTTTGTGGCATTTAATACTTATTAAGCGCGTGTCGCCTGTGGTCGCTTGATGTGGAAAGAAAGCAAGGGTGAACAATGACTCCAGCCATACATGTCGATTGCCGCGTCAAGGCCAGCAACGGGGCGCCCAGCACCGGGTATCATAAAGAAATTGACGAAAAGTCAGGTGAATAACAGAAGGAAACTGACGTCCTAATGACCGGTCCTCCAAAACGTTTCCGCTTGGGCATAAGTTCGTTGCAAGCATCTTTGAGCCGAGTATATTTGGGCTATATGGGAGGAATAACGTCTCTACTTTGGATATATGGGGTTATTCTCTGGCGGTGGAGGAAAACGGTGGCCGTCATCCACAATGGCCGGCTAAGGCATGGTAAGTTTCGGATTTTTGGGTCATCTTTACCACTAACTTTTATAGAGTATTCAACATATCGAAACCCCAAGTATTTAACTCTGTATTGGAACATCCATCAAGTCAACCTTTGGAATTGGTCGAGATTGTGTGGGCCATTGCCTTTGTTGACCTCTCCGTATTTTGCTACTGCCATGGATCTTCATATGGATTCGTGAGTATACCACATTCGGAAAATATAACCCATTCTTCCACGTTCCGCCTTACAAAATGGTTCTTCGCAGATCTCCTGAACCAGGCGATGGTGAAATGGCAGGGCCAATCCGACAGGCAAGTCATTGCTGTGCGTTATGAGCCATCATAGTTGAATCAAGCACCGGAAATTCAGCTGGAAATTGTCTCCAAGCATCCTATCACGCCCCATCTAACGCTCCCTTATGTGCGCGCCCGCCGAATACTGCACCTTGCCCGTAACATGGACGATATCCACACTCAGCTTGTATGCATTGCGCGTCAGGCCCTTCGCCTGGTTGTCCTTCTCAATGATCGGGGGGCACAACGGGAAGGTCCAGATAAGCAGGAGCGTGATGAGAGAGCTGTTCTAAGCAAGTAAGTCTACGCCTCGTTAATAGCGTTTCTGTTTTATGTCGAATATAGGGAGTTGATTGAGCTGGAGAAAGTATTAGAAAACTGGAGCATTCAATTGGGAGGACCAAGAGAATTCACGGCTCGTGCGGAGAAAGTCAAGAGGTTATACGACCAGTTTTTCCGTTCAAGATTCTATTACGTGCGGTTTACTTCTCTCTTTTGGCTTCTGCTTACGTTGAGCTCTCCAGACGGGCGCTCAGGACGTCATCAAGAACCAGCTCTATCAGAAACTACTGGCATACGACAAAGTCAATATGACTCTTAGTCAAAGAAACCTATCGGTGAGAGAAGAGATGATGGAAGTCGACGATATGACTGCCTAGAAGAAAAGGAAGCAAGCAGTGAATGCAAGCTACGGTGCTATTCGAGCATTTTCTGGTATTGAATAGTCTAAACCTGGAGGAGCTTTTGTATCGTGTCCGACCTTTTCACCTTTCAAGCGTCCCTGCCTGTATTCTTTGTGGCTTGCCGTGCGTCTGGCGCCTCGTTGTCCCCTTGGTAGTCAGCTGTAGTATAGAGTTCCAAAATATTGATTGTTCAGAACGTGAGCTGCCTCGCCAATCCAGTGATCAATGTGTATTGAAGACACTTGCCCTCCCCCATATCAGTGAGCCCTGGTCAAGTTGCCGTCATGGGTGTCCAAGCGATGGTGAAGTCAGCAATAGTCAGCATGGAACGAGTCAACGCGACCAATGTGGCAGCATTGGAGAAATGGTCCAAACGGGCCACCCGGATAGCAAAGGAACTGGTTCGAACCGGCGATTCGTCTCGGTATGTGACAATTAACCGTTATAGAGCCCTTTTCACTAACATATTTTGGAATACAGTGAACGTGAGCTACAAATAGGGGTTCAAAATGTAGCGCGGTTATTCATCGAAGCATCGGGAACGCCGGCGGACAACATCTTCACCCGATTAGAGCCTAATGTTCAAAAGAGGAGAGAGGAGATACTTATCGACGGCGAAAAGTTGCTGGACTCGTTCCAGGTAAGCTTCCATTCTTGGAGTATTAAACAGCAGGTCTTACCGGATATGTTACTCTCGAAAAATATACCTATCTCTCTATCCACTAAACCGGCGTGAATGGGGATTCAACGACTATCTGTCCTGGGGACATTCGAGTAGCCGCCTTCTACTGGGCGGCTTGATGCTGTGCATGCAGCAATGAAAGAGGACGCAGAAGATCTAGCAAGCAGTTTGGAAGGTCTCTCGACTATCGGTGACATGGCTGTGCTTGAAATCAATGAGCGTGTCGCCACCGAGGTAGGCGTGCGCAAGTGTTATGGAAACTGTGCTTACTGGGAGTAAAATCCTAGGATCCGACTTATTATAGTGTTGATTCCCTTCATCAATTAATGTCATCCTCGGTGCGTTGGAGACATTGCTTGACCCTTCAGTGGCTGAATAGATACTTCAGCAAAGGGTTCCGTTCGGTTTGGTTTGGCGGTTGCTTTTGGGGGGTTTTCTTACTTTTTTTCCCCCTTATTGGGGGTTGTTCCTTTTTTGTTGGGATTCTCCCGGTTGGGGTTGGGGGCTTTATTTGCTTTCGTATGGTTGACGAGATGACAGCTGAGCCAAAGATTCTCCTAGAAGTGTCGGATATGAATACGGCGTCTGAGTTTGACCGATATGGTATGTCATTGCTGAGTTTAAGCTGCCAGACTTTTGACGTTTCCACATGGGCAGAGGTATCATTTGATGACACTTTTAGTGATCTCGTGGACTTCTACACTCAATTTGATAATACTGCGCCCATTCCAGACTTCTGGGGGAGGAGGGTAGATCCAACTAGAAACAAAGCTACAGAATCAGGGGTCTGGTGGGAGTGGCAGATGCCGAAGAAGCGGATAGCAGATGCGATCATGGAGAATAGACAGCCTAGGCTACATGTCTCTAAACGGTCGACAGGAAAGCAACGGGAAGGGAAAGAGAAGGGCGAGTTTGAGCTGAGAAGCGTATTTGAGGAGGGCGAATATATCGTCGCACTGGTCGGAAGCGAGGGAAAAGAGAGAGGCGCACCCGTCTGTCAGTCAATTATCTCATCCACGCCACATGAAATACTGAATTTCGATACGCCTACAGGTATCCCACGGCGCGAGCGCCAACCTGCGGCTGCGTATATCCAAGAAGCCATTTTCCCGAATCATACTGTTTCAAAAGTACTCCACATGGAAGATGGCTCTGACATCTCAGAGGTTATCTTCGACAATAGAAACTTTGACCACAAGACGAACCCGTTGTATGTGGAATTGGGCGCCGAGCTTGACGATGGTTGAGAGAGAGACAGCAGCATAATTTCTATCAATTTTAATGTAATTATCCAGGAATCAAAGAGAGAGTTCTTACTTTGAATTGAATATGGCGCCGCCATCACCCGACGAGCTTCCATGCGCAACCGGAATTCCGGAGTTTGAAAATAGACATCTCACGCCACTTCTGAGCTATTATATCGCAAAGGCTGCAATGACGGTGGGCGGCAACCCAAACGCCGGCTCGCCCATTACCCAATTACATCAACCTTCGCGTAACCTTGGCCTCCTCCTCTGCGGCCATGTTGATTCCTGCTCTCGTCGCCTTTACGCTCCCTTCGCTCGTGTTAGGAGGTCAAATAACGAATACAAATATCAGAGTAAAAAGGAGCGAGCCAATTACCTTTCCTATCAAACGCGACGACGATGTTCGTACTCCACGAGATGTGTTCGAGGCAGACATGAAGCGACTTCGGCATCATTTTGGGTCTTTGGAGGATAAGAGAGAACAAAAACGATCGAAAACTGTTCCTTTGGGCAATCTGCGCGAGGATGTGATGTATTATACGACTATTCAAATGGGCACCCCACCTCAATATATAGACGTCCAACTCGACACGGGTTCATCGTAAGTTGTACGTAAAATAAGGCACATTTACCTCTAACATCGTTTTTAGGGACTTGTGGGTGTATACAACGGAATGTCCGACCTGTAAACCAACCTCGCCTCTCCCAACCAACGACGGGACGGCTCAATACTTCAATAAGACACGCACAAGTACATTATTGATTACTACAACTCCCGTGAATATCACATATGGTGGTGGGGATGCAGTGGCGGGAGTCCTTGCAACAGAGACGGTTGCTCTTGGTATGTTTGGATGCGTAACTAGTTTTCATATCCTGATGAGTGATCTTAGGTGGCATCTCTGTACCAGACCAGACGTTTATCTACGTCAACAGCCAGCAGGGGACGAAAGGAGGTCCTGGCCTTATGGGACTCGGATGGACGGCGAATACCGTCACAAATGCGACACCTTGGTGGCTCAATGCCATCGACCAATTCGAAGCTCCTGAATTCAGCTTCCTATTCGCACAGTGAGTCCCCATGGTACCACTTGACTTGGGGACAAGAGCCCCACCTGACACTTTACCCCGTAGATCCAACGGCACAAACAACGGGAACCCCTCTGCGGGTGGTCAATTCACTATCGGAGGAAGGAACCAGAGTGTATATACCGGGGACTTGTCCTTTGTTCCCACCGTCTCCGAAAAGTACTGGGATGTCCCCTTCTCCCAGATCGTCGTTTCTCCTTCCCTCACACTGCCGATCGTCAATTCGACCGTAAACGTTATTGATTCAGGGACCACACTTCTATATGGGCCACCCGCGGACGTTGAAGCGTTCTATGGAGGGGTGGAAGGAGCGGTCAAAGGCGAGCTGGTCAGTAACACATCACTGGGTGGGATGTGGTTAATTCGTGAGTCTTCTCATCCCCCCGTCACTTTGTGCTCCCTAATCTGGTATCATTTCAGCTTGCAATACCGCCGTCAACGCCGAGTTCGTCTTTGGAAACGCCAGTGTAACCTGGCCAGCAGCTGCAGTCCACATGCCTGCCACAGCAGCATGGATATACAACAACGTCCCCGGAGGACTAAACACGACCTACTGCGTAGGCGGACTCGCCACTCCCAACTTTTCCTCAACCGCGATAAGCTTCTGGGTCTTTGGTGACGCCTTTCTCAAAGGTGTCTATACCATCTTCCGCAAAGGAACCGATGGTGAACATCCCAGTATCGGATTCGCAAAGCTCAAAGGTGTAGACTATACCGGAAACGGCAGCCTCATACTGGGATACAACGGCAACGGGGTCGACGGGACAATAGGAAGAACGGGCCCGAATGCCGTTGTCATTGACGGAAGAGCAAACTCTACCGACGAAACTTCGGAATCTACTGCCGGAAGCGAGCAGCCGCCTCCTTCCGACTCCACCGAAAACGGTGGTGCTTCGAACCCCACCACACCCATGTGAGCTCAGTCTCTAGAATTCTTCATAGACGTAATGATATTGAAACGAAAAATATTCGAGATCTACCTCGTCTAGTTTGTCAAAACACACGAAATTCATCTCGAGTAGTTGCATACACTTTGTCCTACTAATTTATCTATTCACAATATAATCGAATTCTACATCGTATGGAAAGCTCGAAGTGAGGTTCCTGTAGTAAAGAAGTTGCTCGCGCACCCTCGTGGCCTGTCCAGGAGTGAACTCGAACCTAACAAGGAGTCAGAATGGTGTACGCCGCTTTGGAGTGAGAAGATCACGCACATGCACCGGTCATAGCTGTAATCCATAAAGTTGTGGATGTTGTCCGTCCCGCCACCTGGACAGGAGTCCTGAAAGTCCGGGCATCCAGTAGTAGTCTTAACCTGCGGAGGCGTATCGTCCACAAAGTCACCGTCTCCCGTACACCCGCCTTCGAAGGGATGGTATAGTCCGAGCCAGTGGCCGATTTCGTGAGTGAGGGTCTTTCCTTCGTCAAAGTTTTCTTTCGTGCCTCCTGGAAGAGACGAGAAGAGAATCACGACGCCATCGTCTATAGTGCTGTTTTCGTAAACCCATGGATACGTCGAGTATCCAAGTAGCTCTTTGGTCGTTCCTATTACGGAAGGTCAGGTAAGCGTACAACGGATAATCAGAATACGTACTAGATCCAAAGCCGACAGAGTAGATATTTAATACGGATGCATTCCCCACACGGAGGCTTGCTTTCATTTCGTCTTGTACCTTCCTGGCAACGGGGTCGGCCCCAATAAACCACGTTACGTTTTCAGTAGCATCAAGCGAGTCCAGAGCAAACGTGATCCCCGTCGAGCTGCTACCGAGTTAGAAACCATAACCACAACGAAGAGTTTACTGACTTGTAATGCTCGTTCACGGCGGCGATCCAACCCTCCACCAAGTCCTCCGTGAGATAGCCTCCTTCAAACGTTCCTTCGCGGTAGATGACGTGCCATGCTAGCGGTACAACAACCTCCGTATCCACAAGGATCTTTTTGGCGTTTACAGGATCTAAGTTTGCGATGGCCTTTCTTTCCTGGAGGTCTGCCTCGGCCAGCGCAACCTCTGAACTACTGATCATCGTACCACATCCTCTAAAGGAGGAAATGTATGGATAGAATAGGAATTCGGACCCAAATCAGAATGAATACGTTAGGATAAACGACGTTGCCGGTTCAACACGACGTGCCTTTGAGTCGCCCAAGTGTCAATTTGTAGAGCACTGCTCATAAAAACAAAAGATAAAAGTAGGAGAATTCGTGAAATGTTCATTCGAGTGGCATGAGGCAGGAGGTGGTCAGGTCCAGCAGGCGTCCCGATTTGGAATGGTCAACCTTGCCTCATTTCACATCAACAATGGGGGAAATAAAGGCTCAAGGCCATAATCAAGAAAGTAATTATAGATACAGGAAAACGTATTTACACGTCAAATATTGTCCTTTTAGGTCTTCTAGAACACCAATGCCAAAACTACACTCGATAGGATGGCCAGCGTCGACGCAACCTGCTTGAACTCAGCTTGAGCTAGAGCTCCATTTGCTCGTGCAGTTGTCGTTGGTGTAGCCCCTCCTGCGCCTCCAGTGGTTGCCGTTACGGGCGAGTTTGAACTTCCATCACCAGTCCCGGTGACGATATTGCTCGCACCAGCATTTCCAACTCTTCCGTCTACACCATCCCCGTTTGTGCCTAAGACCTGGTCACCATTGGAAGAGTACTGTACGCCCTTGAGAGGTGCAAAGCCCACGCTGGGACCATCGGCTCCTGCCTGGAACTCAGAGTCAGTAATAGGAAGAAAGTTGAAATAACTAGTACTCACAACTACCCTAGTGCTAGCCGCGGAAGTGAGCGTCGTAGCCGTACCAGCGCGGAAGACGGTGTACACTCCTTTCATGAGAGAGTCACCAAAGATCCAAGCCGGATACGTAGTTTCACCATCACCAGCAGACGTGAGTGAACCAAGGCAGAGTTGAGTTGCCGACGTTGGGGATGTGACTGATTGCGCAGCAGATTGATGGAGTACCGACGCCGGCAGGGTGACCGTCACGTTACCGAACAAGAACTGGGCGTTGACAGACGTATCGCATGGGACGAGCCACTGGCCTTGCAGATCCGCACTGACCGTCTCGCCCTGGACGGCACCTTCCACTGCGGCGTAAAAGGCATCGACTAGTCTCTTGGGCCCAGTGATGATCGTGCTACCCGAATCGATGATTGCCGATATTTCAGCTTCTTCCGGGGTCAGTGTCGTCCCCGCACCACCACTGGCCGAAGGAATCACGATGCTGTTGAGGGGAACGGACCAGTAGTCTTGTGCGAGGATCGGGACGAATTGAATCTCGCCATCGTACATGGACGCGTTTCGACCGCCTAAAGTGAATTGACCACCGGGAGCAATGGAATCAGTGGCAGGAGCGTTCCAACTAGGTCTGCTCTCAGTATTCTTTCGGTTATAAAACAATGATGTGCTTACTCTGCCAAGTGGAAACTCATCTCTGGGCTCTCAAACTGTTCCAAAACGTTCAGCCACCATGGCGTACCACCCGATTCAGCCAAAGTTGGCCAACCAAGTCCTATCAAACCAGCAACGTCGAAATCACCCGTCTCAGATTCGGTGGCAATAAACGTCTGTCGGTCTGTAGAGAAGCTGCCCATCGACACGACGTCGCTGGCGACAAATCCAGTAACAGCCGAACCGTCTCCGTACGATACTGTTGCCTCTTGTGTGCTGATCGTATAAGTGGACGAACGGTTGTACAAAAAGGCGGCTTGGGAGTTGTCGAAGATGGGCTGTACTTGGGACATGTTGCAGTTGCGGCAAGTACCAGTTGGGACCCACAGGTCACTTGATCCTGTATCGAGCTGGACGTCGAGAGCCTGGGATCATAGGGAGTCAATAAGGCTGGCTGTGCTGAGCAGGTGAGTACGTTACCTGGACTGGGGTACCAATTTTGACAGTCGCATAGTAGAGGTTATCCTGCTGGAAGCTGCTCATCGGAATCGTCTGCTTCGTCCCTCTTTTGTCGAGGCTCGACGGGTAGTATCGAGCGTTGATCCTTGCAATGGCGGCATCGCGCTTGAGACGGAGTTCTGCGGGGGTGACGGGTCCGACATTTCGTTTCTCGATACCGTTCGAGTCTGTAGTGCGTCGGTAGATGGGGAATGACACCGCTGGGCTACGTTTCTGGTTGCTGGTACGATGAACACCAAAGCCCGTTGGAGCAGCAAATCCATGTTCTATTGAGAATAAAGAACTCGCGAAGATAAATAAAAGGATATTCCCAGTCGTCAGCATCATGATCGATCGTGGTCAATATTTGGGGAATAAAAGATAAATGCGTCAAGGACAAGTGGGACTCTTTAAAACGGCCTGCCGGAATAAGAGCTATGAGAGACGAAAATGCGCCCACTACAGCCGCGCGGTTTCTTATATATTCAAGGCGCAGAGGGCCTCACCTATTTTTAGGACCTGGCTGTACGCTTAGAAGTGGGCTCGGACGAAAGCGGTGCAGGTTCGTAACTTATTTATAGATCTTATCCCAAACTCAGAATAGATAATCCTTTACGAAATGGCAAAGCTTTTGAGCGCTACACCGCCCATAACTTCATGCTTCCTGTACTGGGAGCCCTACGACACGTTAAAAACCAATGAACTACAGGCTGAGGGTCTGGTATTCATCAATGCCCTCCATTCACGCTTGACTGATAGACAACCTCGTGAGGAAAACGACTATATTTTATGGCCGAGAGACGCTAAAAAATTCCACTAAATTTATTCGACATATCGGGAGAGTAAATTCAGGCACGAGTGGCTTTCGAATCTTCATTCAATGATCCTCTCCCAGAAATTTCACCCAGTGATAAAGTTCTTTTTTGGGGTCGAGAGTTGGTTGGTAGACATCAAGCTTGTCAAGTGCTAGTGCTACTTCCATTTTGTCCTTGAAGGAAAGTTTACTCCGCATTAACTTGACGAGGATCGGAATGATAGCACGTATAGTGCCTTGGAAAGTTTCTTTCATTGCGGTCGGCATGACGGATACAGGATTAAAGGAGTGGCTTACGAAGGGCTGCCAACTTGATGAGGGCATCGATACCCGCTAAATTAACGTGCCTGTCCATTTCCTTGATAATAGATATTATGGCGGCAGAAACGATATTGTGAAACTCGGCTTGAGGCTGGTTAGCTGTGTATTGAGTTTGGCATGAAACTTACTGCAAGAGCCCAGGCTAACTAGTGCAGACGCGGCTATAGATGAAGCGGCAGATGAACCATAATAGCGTCCTTGAATAAACCCGATAAGATACGGCATGCCTTTCGAAAGTGCATCACGGGAACGAGCTTGCGAGGATTAGCATCTCGAAGTAAGCGTCCTTATAAACTTACTGGATAAAACTAATTTGACAAACGATTCGATGTCTTCCGTTAGGTTTTCAGAAAATGTAAACTCTAGCAGCATGATAAGCGCTGGCAGTGCAGCCTTAGCTTCCTCGAGAAACTCTTCTACAATTGACATGTGCATTAGTGTGTATCAGCGGTTAGTTATAGGAACATACCATCTCGCCCAAACTTCTCCAATGCCAAAGCTGCAGACCGACGGATAGAGTTTTCTGTAACTTGAAGTAATTCAACAAAGTGAGGAATCGCGGTCCGAATGAGAACTTTTGACCCATCACTTGTTCCTATTATCATTCAGCCGAGTTTAATTCTCCCCATCTTTCAAAATTTTACCATTTGCGACTAAGGCAGCGAGTACTGTTGCTGCAGAACTCCGTTGGCTGAATCGACGAGCAGTTGCCCATTTAACAAGGTCTGGAATACCTTGTGCGATTTCGCTTCGCATTTCCGCTTTTATTTCAGAATCATTAGTATGCATTTCCGATTCCTTGGAAATGTACTGACAATTCCCGGCCAGAGTGGCGAGGGCTTCAGCGGCGGGGGATCCGCAAGTTACTGTGGCCCGGAGAAGCAACCTAATTGCACCACGAAGAAATTCTTGAGCTTTAGCTTTAAGAAAGTGTCAGACACATGCTTCGGTCGTACAAATCGAGCTTACGGTTCCTAGATAACTGAGCAAATATCACGGCAGCCGTGTATTGGTGTGAAAGACTAGCACGTTCGGTTGAGCGAATAAAATCGGTGATAGCTAGTTGAATATTCTGGTGGTAGTCGTCTACAGAATATATAAACAATTTAGGCGCATCACAATGAATCTTACTCACCATGATTTACCAAAATACTGATTGCACTGGTGGCTCTTTCTCTGATGTCAGGATATTCATCCTTCAGAAAGGCGAATAGAGATGATACGATAGGCCCCTTTGAATTATGAACTTGATCTTAGCCGTTGTTATTAGAGGGAACACTATCTGCTCTCAATGAGGATACCCACCTGTCTCAGCCAAATGCACGAGAATTGACAAAGCTTCCAGTCTAAGCACTGCGTCTTCTGAATGAATTAATTGCAATAGCTTTGGAATAGTGGCTTCGATTAGGCTCTGAAGGTCAGCTTTCATTTTGGATTAGCCGGCGTACCCAACCTCAAATAAAAACTGACTGTAAACGGCTAAAAGCGACAATGCTTTAGAGGCCAGTAATTGAAGTGAAGTATCGTCGTTCTGAATTAGGGTGCGGAGGGGAATTAACGCGTTCCCAATCATCCTTTGTAGATTGGCTAGATTGTGCAGTTGAGTGAGTGAAGGAACGCCGTAGCGTAAGCGTACCATGCTTTCCGAGCTCTCCTAGTATATTGGGGGTAACCAGTGTGTCACTAGGATGCCTGCCGATCAGCGAATGAACTAATACGGAAAGGTAATCCTGGATAGGACCATAGAATTCATCTGAAATGCAGTTTATTTTTGCTCACAAGCAAAAGATGCAACTCACAATATGAACACAATATGGGGAAGGTGGTGACCGCCATAGGCAATCTATTATGCCCGTTTCCTGCCTTCTCCCAAGCAATGAAGGAGAAGTTCTTGCTAATAATTGAGCGGAACTCGCCTAAAATGCTTGTTAGATTAGGAAAAACTTCTCAACGCAGACCCACGATGTATTGCCAGCCTGACAAGTAACGATGACATGCTTGACTCAATAAGCCGGTATACAGAATATTTTTTTGTAAGTAACAAAGTGACTCTCTGAACTATTGCATTGCGAAGATCGGCTTTTACCTCAGGTTAGACGGCACGTATGACATTAGAATGCTTACTATAAAGAGCTGCGATTTCTAGGGCTTTGTAGGCAGCTTCCCTAATTTGTGAGTCGAGATTATCTACTAATGCCAGAATATATGGGATTGCGAGCTTAATATTGGGTCGAAACTTGTCTTTGAGGTAATGGGTCAGTCTAGTTATTGGCACGATTATCTCTTCACCTTGTGAGATAAGCGGCTTGATGTAATAAACAGCAATTGATGCAACATTGAAGTCCTGGCTCTCAAGTAACGTCATGATCCGTGGTAGCATCATATCTGTGAGAATTGGCACTAGCTCGGCTTTTGGGGAGAGGAATTAGAAAATCTCAGGAGCAGAAATGACACTTACTGTAAACAGCGAGTCCAGTCAATATGGCGGTAGCAGCTGCGAGGATATCCCAATTTTCGTTTTTCAGAAGGGTGCATATATGTGGAATGTACGCTGCTACCATATGTCTAGCGTCGACTTGAAAAGAATCAGTGACTTTGGATCTGGATTCCCTGTACGTACCATGCTGGGCGACGGTGGCTATTCTAGCCGCGGCTATCAATCGAGTATTGGGATCTTCCGATTTAAGGAGCTCCGTGGGCAACGGACCAGGGTTGTGAAATACTTATTATAATCAGATTAATCGAACAGCATGCTTTGGCTTTCTGGAGTGTCTTACCGTATTTATTGAACTGAATAACCGACGGTGGTAGGTGTGGTTCACATCTTGTTAGCCTAAGGCAAGCCCATAGGGTTAATCTGGCTATTCCAGTCTAAAATTAATCTCATACTCACATGTCCCACTCCGTTAGCAATGTGGTTGGACTGCAGCGTTGCTTGTGACAGACCAGAGTGCGTTGGAATGATTCGTGCCATACTAAGGCGGTGCTTTTCCACAGATGCACTTTCCTCAAATGCGATTCCAACCAAAAAACTATATCAGCGCTGAGGTTACGAGCCGCTGATAAGTTCGGTGGAAACCCCCAGTCATACAAAGGAAATAGGCCAAGTTGCTCGACTATCTCACTGTTGGCGGAAGAAGTGTTAATTTCAGCTCTGGTTAGGCTTGGAGGCCGTAAGTATTCCGTGCATCCGGGGACACCCATTTGTAGGCAGCAAAAGCAACCCAGTCTATAAAGCCATCAGACAAGAGTAGAGATGCGCAGAGCGAACTTACACGTTCTCGTTCAGCAAATTTGATTGGGTCTCTTGAATACACATCCTTCCAATTAAATTTTGAGAAATCGTAGATGGCGGAATATGCCCCGATAGAAGGGATGCGAATGTCTGTCTGAGTATTCTCAGAAGAAACGACAGTCGCAATCGTTTGATTCGTGAAACTTTTGCTCGAGTTCTGGTGCAATTGCGTTTTAGGAGTAGCATATATAGGACATCGTATTCGAGAAAGGAATCAAGATTGACTTGTTCCAGGCGAGGGCATTTCCATGGCTCACACATGAGAGCTACGCAGAATTTCATTCCTTGAGTAAATGTTGGCAATCGTGTTGAGACACTGATTTCCGTCAAAGATGAGAAGTCCGCCACTATCAACTCGCTCGTTGGTCCCAAAAAGGTGATAGAGAAGATCTTCAGGGCAGGGAACTCTCCACCGCTGAGGTCAATTGAGGATTTAGTGTCACCACGTATATCTAGATGCATTGAACGCAAACGCATGAAAGTAACGCCGGCGGGAATTTCGAATATTCCAGATGAGCTGGTCGATAGGTACAGAACGTTGGCACTGGCTAATCCATGGAGCGCACTGATGCTCTCCACGCGAAGGGTCTCTAATGCGCCTAGTGTAAATCCTGTTGCTTGTCTGGATAGTGGGAGTATCGCCGCGTTTGACTCAAAGTGTCTAAGTTGCTTCTGCCTAACCAACGAGAGAAACAGGGAGCGAGATTGCACCGGAAGATTCCAAATTAAATCTCGCATCTTTGGAAACATCGTTTGAAAAAGGTGCCACAAGTGATCTAAATCAAGGCTATCTGGGACCTTGATATTCGAAAAGGTCCGCAGGATACAATGGAAGCTCTGAACTTGTTTCAGTTGCCATTGGGGAGGTTTGACCCTAGAAGTCGAATTAGTGATGCCCCTTTGCGTGTATGTGCGTCGCTTGTTTTGATCGTTCATGTCATATTCGAGGAGAAGTAATGTGAGTGAAAGCTGGTGCAGAGATCCATATTTTTTCAGCGATTTTATGGCGATTTTGATGTCTAGGATGCCGATGTGTAACTCTAGATACTCTACTGTTCGGGATGCGGCCTCTAAAAGCCAGGATGAGGCCCAGTGAAGCTTTCCGTGATACCGAAGGGTTCGTAAAGATGGCATTCGCGCCGTTTGGAGATTTACTGGGAGTGGAGGCGGTAATAGATAATCTTCCTTTTCCGAGTAAAGATGGAACCGTTGTAGTTGCCCTAAGGATGACAGGAAGGAGAAAATGTTCACCAAGTCGGTCGCGCGAATAGAAAGAGCGCCCAAGCTCGAGCATGTGGTGGGCTGTGAGGCCAAGACTCTGGAGGAAAGAAGCCAGTTTCCGGCGGACACAAGGTAAGGTGGGGTCCAGACTGATCCCATACTACACGGACGGCCAAGGTCCACATCTAGGTATCGTATGGATGGCGGAAATGAGAGCGATTTCAACACGTGCTGAAGGGTCCATTGTGCTTCTTTATCAGCAGTGGCACCTCTGAGGGTGCATCCCACAGAATGAGAGTCGATGTTCGTATTGATACTGATTTTTCGAACGACCTTCCTAGAGCTGACGACCATAGATAAAGTGTCGCTCCACGATTTCGGGAGAGGGGCGGTTACTGTCAAGGATAGCCCAGCCTCTCGCGACAGATGGAGAAAGATCGCGATTGTGGCTAGGCAATCTTCTTGGGAGTCGTCTACGTGGATATTCGTCCAAAGCGTGGGCATTTCTGTCAAGAGTTGAAACCATAGCTTCGAGACGCTCGTGAACAGTAGCAGGTTTGCCGCATATCGATCGCCTCTACATGCATACGTTATGCATTTACCCCAGATCTCGGATGGAAGGATGACAAGAATATCACTAGCCATGACTTCTGCGCTTCCCGAGGTCCCGATGGTGCACTGAACTGAACCCTTTCGAAGGTCCCTAGTTGGCTAGTAGAGAAACAACCGATGAAAGGATTATTCATGCATCCAACTGAATCAAACTAAATAAACTCACACTTGATTTGATAATTTCGCCTTTTATGTTTAGTTTCGCGCTCGTCTCTTGTATGCCAGCAAAGTGATGGCAAGCTTCAAGTTCGGGCTCCACTCACACCGAGCCACAAATATAAATTAGAGTTTAGGGTTCCAATGAAGCACCACACTACAGTTCAAAAGCTTGTGCAATTCACCGGCAACTACTAATGAAGTAGCCAAACTATTACAGGCATGTAGGCACGGCTCCCTTCCTAAACCAACACTCCCACTAGGTATCCGCCATGTCCAATCATAAAACGGAACATGTGCGTTCATATCCAGCGGTGAGTACCCGTTTAATCGGAACATCCCTTTTTACTCGTCCCGTCATCTTGACCATCCTCCTTCACACTCCAGTGCGATCCACTGGCGTCATGTTCCTTATTTCTTCCCTTCCATGAACTCCCACTCGACATATATATGACGACGATGATGAAGACTGGGGAGGGGAGACTTGATCGCCGACACGGTGGGGACCATTTCCCATCCGACTTTTGGCGACATGATGAGGCCGTCCATACGGATCTGTAGCTGATCCGAACGCAGTATAAGAGGACGGAGAATCTGTAGAGCTTGATATTGGGTACGATATTGCCGATGGCAACGACGACTAGGAGGAAGGCACGCAATGAGAGGACTACGTCGTGGAGGGGAAGTCTGAATGGGACCAGTGTTTACTACGACAGATGCATCCTTGTCCTTCAACTGAGGTGTCGTGTTGGTGGAGCACCACCGGCCCTCGAAGCAGAAAAGGCGGGCGTGTCGATGTCTTCCCCCATCTCTCTGAACGAATGGGTGTGAAGGCAAGTTCGCCTTCTACACGTCCAGCTGCCGAGGGTCCTTTGTCCACCGTAGAGACGAAGCCCATCCCTCGAATGATCTCGCTATCGGGATGCAGGGTAGGATGGTCTTGGGTAAAGTCATTGAGGGGCTTGATTCACCAGGAGGTTTGTACGAGTGAGCGAGAGAAGGTCGAAGTAGATGGTATTTGATATATCAGGACTGAGTCGCCCCGGCGCGACGAGAATGAGAGTATGGTTTTGGACGGGCAAGACGCCTAAAGGGTGTAAGTGAGAAATTGACGAAGGGATCTCACACCCACCCACCTAAGCTTTGCCCCATATGCTCTTTTCCGGTGCAAACGCCCTGTTTACATACAGCATGAACATCGGGATAGGTACCGAGCACGACGAGCTAAAGGACGGCTGTTATTGGCCATGCTACGGCAACATGCGCGAAGCATTGAATTATCCTGAGCGAAGAAGCCTGCGCTCACGGGTCTATTCAGCGCGTTTTGGTCAACGAGTGGCGCCGTTCGGTCGTGTGCATGTTTTGAGAGCGGTCCGGAGCGTGTCCCCGTAGCAGTTATTGACATTAAGCGTGGAATTCTTGATTCTCCATGCGCGCATTTCTCTCGATGTCGGAAGAAAAGAGCTCTACTCCGTGTACCCTGGTAAAGGGTAGCCTGTGCGTTTCGGACCCAGCTGTCGTGTGCTTTTGGTTGCCGATGAGAGTAATGAAACCGTGATGGTAGATGTGTAGGAGCGTTAGAAGATGAAACGAGGTCAATCCCTGCAAGTTCGATTGTAGTCAGCGTCGCCTCGCACATACAACACCGGTACATGGATAACTACATACTCGCAGTGTATCCTTAGTCCACCATAGCCTCTTTTAGGTGAAATACGACGTTAATTTGGCAGGATCATTGATTTCGAAATCAAGAGGCTTCCATTGGCCAGGCGCGACGCTTGTAGCACAAAGAAAACGCGAGGCATGTTTGATGTTCATGGCTATTTGACGCTTTGGTGATGTTCGTGCGTTCTTACGGATTCGACCATCGACAGGGTCAGGTCCAAGTAGTGTCTAGTTTATTTTGCTTCGCATTTCAGTAAACGGTACAACTTCATTCGTAGTACAATAGTTTAATCTTGTACAAAAGTTAGATGTGAGGAATGAAAGTTGTCCAGTCGACAGTCGTAAACGCAGCAGGAGGAAGTGATCGCAGTGTAGTGAAAGCTAGTACCAACGTTGCGATCCGACTCGCAAAGTAGAGCCACGCAGATAGTCCGAGAAGAATAACACAAATACTGGTAATGACATCCGTCCAACTCAGTATTCTCGGTGTCATATTGTCGTAGGCATTGGTCATGCAAAATGTAGTGACGATAAATGGGACGGTGATCATGGCGACGCAGGAAATACGCCAGACAACGAGTTCAGGACGAGATGGAAATTCGGATGACCATGCTATACAGTGGATGGCTCCGAACGCAGAGCCAAGAATTGATGCTCCCAATCCTGCGTAGTTCCGAGTATTACCTCCTATTCTTCCAGACCAAAACATGGGGATCGAGCGTTCTTTGGAGAGTGTGACGTAGGTATCCTGATCTCCGATGGCGTACTCGAATATCTTCTGGATCCAATGAAAGGGCCAGTTGCTGGACCATTCATATATCGTTCCACCCGCCTCTTTGTGGCTGGCCCCAAATGGTTTGTAGACTCGAATAGGACACTCCACGTTCCGTGGCTTGTCCCACCAAAATCCATAAATGAAAAAGTTTAACGCTGCGTATGCCAATGTGACAACTTCAAGCTCCGTCAACGGAATTTGCTGCTTTCCCCGGGCAATGCATTGGACGACAAACCACAGTGTCTGCACTAGGACTATAACTTTCGTCAAGGCATCGCTTTTGCCTCTGTCTTTGAGTTCGGTTTCGGTGGGTGCAATGATTTCAAGTATGTCAGTCGGGAAATCCTGAAACTTAAGTGGAGACACCGGAACTTCGTCATTCCGCAAGTGGCGACACGAAGAAACAACAAATTTCGAGGGTTCCGAGGATTTACGGGTCAGCGGAATAGATGGAGCATCAGCCGGCAGCCGGAACAGGTGAAAACCTCCCATGATCATGAAATGTCCGTGAGTTCGCGTCCATCCTGGAACTAGTCATGTTATTATTAACTAGTAATGGGTAAGAAGGGAAGCATACCTTTTTTGCTGATCCAGCCAGCCTCCAGGTATTGCCGTATCGCCCACGCGAGGATATATTCTGGCACGACTAACGCCCACAGAAAGAGAGGCAGCTTATACGTCACAAGCTCATGCAACGGGTCCCACAGCCACTTTGCGAACCACCACTGATTCGGCTTTTCGGCTCTAAAGTGGACATTCGGATGGACGGCTACCCAAGTACAAAGGAATATAGTAGAGAGACAGCTCCAAACTATATTCGCAAGGCTTCGCTGGCTATTCTGACCGGTACACTCGGCAACGTCGCGTTGTTCAATAGACGCCGGGATAGGACCAGCGTCACTGTAGGCACTTTGGGCGAGAGCGTATGCAAGAAGTAGAATGAACATGATTTCAAACTTGATCTGGGAGAGTCGAAGAACCTTGCTATTTATCTGGTTCAAACAAGAGGACGTCAAATGCCGCCCAGCCTATTCACTCGTGTTATCCGCGCCGAGGCCAGACACCTTCGGTGCATCGGGAAACAGTATTCAATGAAATTAGAGCGGCGAATCATCTTGTTGCTATTATTCATGAGGCCACGACCGTACGGCTCGGCAGTATGAGACGAATATGGTTGCACGGGTAGAAACGGTCGCCCACCCAGCCTATTCAGTCGTATTGTCCGCGCCGAGGTTAAAATAGTATTTAATGATCTTGAGGCGATGCACTATCTTGCTGCCATCATTCACGATGCCATAACCTCGGCTAGTACGAGATGAGCATATCCACAGCTGTTTGGTCGTCTCTACACTAGCTTCGGAGCGTCGACGGTCTCGATCTCTCTTATATCTTTCGGAATAGTTCGTGATTGAGTCTTCTATTCCTCGTATTCGGCTTACCTGTATCATAAGGCACAGTAAATATCAACAGGGTCCCTGCAAATTTGCTACTTCTCAGATTTATAAATGGGTGACTAGTCAGCTACAAAAACATGAGTACAGCCCCCTTGTCCGCATCACACTTCCACTTTGCGCCCTCCATATCCAATCGTACACTCACGTGGGCACGCCCGCATCCAGTGACAGGGCACGTCCAATCAAATACTTCCTCCTTCAGCCTCCCCTTTGTTTTGGGAACTCTTCGCATCCTTCTTCTCCCTCCGGCACCGGCACCACCACCCCGTGCACCTCGCCTGCCTCTCCCTCGTCCCACAGGTTGCGGAGGTACTACGACCGTAGGGAAGAACGGGTCCGTGAGATCGAGGCGGGGAGCATTATCACCTATACCAGAATCAGGAGGGACTTCGTCATCGACACCATCGAGAGCGCTTTGGCGTGTGCGATTCCGGGTACTGCGTCTGGCTGCTGATACATTTGGGACGGGTACAACACCTCGTCGATCCCTCCTTCGGGTGGGTTCTGTATTTCTGGAGTGAATTGCTGGGGCACTGGGATCGTTGTCTTCTTCGTAAGCGGATTGCTGCTGTATTGTAGTATGTGTTGGAGCCTCGACAGGCGGGACAAAAGTGAATTGATATTGCGGATCGATGTCCATGTTCGGCCGCCCAGCGTCTAGCATTGTACGTGATTTGCCCTTGCTAAGTTTAGGTCCAGTTGTAGCCACTTCGTCAGGCTCAGGTTGTGGGGGTAGGTCCGCCGGTTTGCCGATCTTCCAGAGACATTTTCCGTCCAATACATGTCCACATCGTAATCCATAAACCTTTTCATCGTCCGTGTCACCGCTTAACAGTAGAGGGTCTTTGCACATCGAGCACACCAGAGTTAGTGTATCTTGAGCTCGCGCATTGGCTTCTGCATCGGCAGCGGACTCCTTTGCCTTTCCTTTGCCCTTTTTCTTTTTCGACTCTTCGTCGCTATCCTCCAGTACGATCAACTCTGGTTCCACCGGTGCGAATTCGCTGGTAAACCCATGCGGAATCTTCCCCGGGTGCGTGAACCAGACCTTCCATTCTGGAGCCTCTGGTAAGTTGAGCGGCCGTTCCTCCTCTTCCTCTGGCGGCTCGCCCCAGCCCATGGATCCTCTTCCGAACCCACCACGCCCTCGAACACCTCCCCAGCCACCACGAGCAGGAGGTGTTGCCCAGCCATCGCTTCCGTCTTGTCTTTCCCTTTCCTCATTCCCACCAGCCCCCCACCCGAGTGTGCCAAACACATCTCCCAATCTGTTTATCGCGTTCCTCATCCGACCAGCAAGACCTCGGTCTTGGTATTCGGCATCGGCTTCCTGGACTAGTCCATCTATATGGGCGCGTACTCGGCCGCGCATGCGTTGGTTGTCGAGCTGAAGGCTTCGGTGGTGCATAGTGGGTCCGGTTCCGTGAGGAATTGGGATTACTGGTTGAAGTGGTCTATTGCGCGAAGCTAGCCCACCTCCTCCGAGCGTGATTCTCGGCGCGGTTGTACCGGCCGCCGTTGGGATGAGATGTGCTGGGAAGTCAAAGTCGAAGAGGTCGAGGGGAGCTTGCCGAGCTGATGAGGGTAATTAGAAATATGATGCAGAAAGAAGCATAACAGGCTTCTCCGTACCGTTCGGATGCCGCCGTCGTTCCTCGAGGTCGTCCTCCCAAATGTTCCATCTCCGTCGCCGTCTCCGTTCTTCTCCAAATGTATCGTCATCTGCTCCAAATCGACGAACTGGGGCATTAGGAGCGTCATTTTCCTCGCTGTCGCTGATGATTATGACCTCAGCCACAGAGTCGGGTCTTTGTTGTCCAGCGGGCGCATTTTGTGTAGCTGGTGGGTCGTCATCCTCGATAATACCTCTTGCTGAAAACCGTTGTCGGCGATTTTCGACGTTTCTTCTGCGTGCTTCCTCATCGACTGGTGCTTCATCGAGCATTTCAATATCCGAGCTGTTTTCTCTGACTCTTGCTGGTGTCCTATCTCTTGATGGAGAGGAGCTAGATTGGCTATCGTCCGAAAGCATGAGAGGGAGCCTTGGGCGGATATGAGAAGGACCGGCGATCGCCGACTGAAGTGGCAAAGCGGTGGTGTAGTTGATATCCGCATCATCGTCCCCAGTAAGGTCAAAGATTTCTGCTCCAGAGCTTTCTTGACTGGCCATACTTTTCTGTCGTTGGGTTATGAAGAGAGGAAGCGAACACCACGCGTCACCATCCATTGAGGCTGGTCAAAATCAGAAAGAGTCCGGTTGAGGTTACAGAAAAAACATTGTTTTATCAATTTATTGAGGCAATTCGGTGCGTTAGGACGTGCGTGAGCAACGATTACGCATCATCCGCGTTGGCTTAATTTACGACGGTTGCAGTTCTGCTTAGCGTAGTTGCTCTTTTGAAGTAAAATTCAAGCCATAAGTTGTTTATACTCTAGTATTTGTGGTCCCCAGTCGAGCCCCGCTCGCGAGCTATTTCTCAAGAGTATAGACAAAACAAACCAAGCGACACAACAGAGATTACTAAGAAATATGAACTCAAATTATTATCTAACCGAGTAATTCGGCCCACATCTGGACTAATGACTAAGGCGGGACCCTGCTTTCTGTGGCGCTGGCCTGTAGGAGCCGAATAAAACATTAGATGATAACTGGATATATCAACATGTACCTCATTTTTGTGTTTCTACTCAGAATTGGGCGAACGCCTTGACCGAGTCAGTCAGTAGAGACGCTTGAGGTGGCACTGAGGTTCAGTACTCAAATTCCATTCTATTATATGAGCATAGAGAATTTGAAGGAGTTTTACACGATTTAGGTACAGATTTAGCTGGTAGTTCTACAATGATTTGTGCCCATAGACCGCATTCCTTCATGTCTGGCCGCATCGGTGAGTGAAAAGTGATCGCGAAGTCGAACACCATCGAAAGTTGTCACAGTATCCAGTCGTGGTTGACTTTAGGTCTTCGCCACTTGACACCGCCGGGCTTTGGACCCAACTCTGGTACCCTTTTTCACCAAAAAAATGGCCCGTAAAAAGAGGAACTTTATTTCGGACGACTCATCATCAAATGATTCTGAGGAGAACGACTACGAAGAACAGGAGCTCAATAACGAAGATGGAGATGCGGAACGTGAACTCCACGAAGATCCGTATCAACAACGAAAGCGCCGAAGGTTAAATGGAAAAGGCAAAGATGATGCTACGTATGGTGTTTTTGGTGAAGATGAAGACGAAGGTCCGCGATATAGGCGCGCTGGCCCAAAACGGAAAGCAAAGTGAGTGGTGTATTCATGTTTATATTATGCATTCTAATATACAACAGAACTCCAGTCTTTCAAAAGGCTTCGACTAGCCAACGTCCAAAGGCACAGGAGCCAAATAGCCAAGACGAGGACGAGTCAGAAAGTAGCTCCGGCGAGAGTAGTGAAAGCGAGGAATCTTCTGGAGAGGAAGACGCTCCACAAGTAGTACCAGAAGCTGACGAAGACATGGAAGTGGAAGAGGAGCCTCCCGCCCCTACGCGAGGTGGTATCGGAAGTGGCCGTGGAGGCATAGGCAGTGGTCGCGCCGGGCTCGGTATGGGATTTACACGTGCGGGTACCATGAAAGAAACCGATACAGAAGAACCCCAACCGGCGGCTTCCACATCTCAACTTGGCGGGATCGGGACGAGAAAGTTTCCATCCTTTGCCCTCTCAAAAGCGCCTACATCCGAAAATCAGATGGACACAGATCCCCAGCCTTCCAGTTCCCGAGGTGGTATTGGCTCATCCAACCGCCCGCAACCTGCGGATCCTCAGCCTCCCGCAGCCCCGTCTCCCCTCCCTCCACCATCTTCCAATTCTGGTGCCTCGACGCCACAGCAAACCAATCTACCGACCTCCTTTGGAGCGCGTGCGCAGAGGGCGTTTGTGCGGAACAGTCAACCATCTACACCCGGCATCGCTCCAGTCCAACTTTCCTACGAGGAAAAAGCGCATTTCGCGAAAATATCCGGCAGCTTTGGTGCGAAAATGATGGCGAAAATGGGATGGGAAGCGGTACGTACCATTCAATTACCAGAGTCTTGGACAAGGTCACTAACCTAATGTAGGGGACAGGTCTGGGTGCGAGTGGCCAGGGTATTGTTACTCCAGTAGAAAGCAAACTGCGTCCCAAAGGTGCTGTTGGTATTGCCTATGGAGGTTTCAAAGAGAGGACCAAGCAGGCCGTTGCCGAGGATCGGAGAAGGGGCAAAAAGGTCAGCGACGACGAAGACGAAGATCGACCACGACGTCGTGGGAAGAAACAAGGAGGTGGAGAAGAAGGTCGTGACAAGTCTGAAGCATGGAAGAAGAAGAGCAAGCCTAAAAAGGTGGCCGTCGAGCACAAGTCGTACGAAGAGATTGTACGCGAGGCCGGGCTTGAGACACCTGCTGTTCATCAAGCTGGTGTTGGCCCAATCATCGATGCCACTGGAGCAACTTTACGAGAGGTTTCATCTATCTCCGCCGTCTCATGGACGCCCTCTACGGACACCACGCGCATCCCAGAAATCCGGCACAACCTTCGTCTCATGGTGGATATGACGAAGCATGACCTGCTCGGTCTGGCCAGAGAGGGGAAAACACTGGAAGAAAAGCGACGCAAGGGTCGGCTGGAGGAAGTCCGGCTGGCAAAGCGAGTCAAAGAAGAGGCAGAGTTGATTCGACGACTGGGAGAGATGAAGCTTGTGGTAGAAGAGCTGGCCACTGTTGCCAAAACTGCGCAGCGTACTTCTATGGCTCAAGCTTCCAGCGACTACGAAGCAAACGGGGAAGGGCCTTCCTCTCTGGAACTCTTCTCGCCATTTGTCGAGCGCTTTACTCGAGACTTTTCGTCAGAGTACGATGGATACAAGGTTGACGAGGTATTAGTTGGGGCTATGGCCCCTCTGTTCCGCGCCGAGCTCGCTGGCTGGAGGCCACTAGAGGAACCGCGAAAATGGACGTCAACGTTGAGCCAGTGGAAGGACGCACTAAAGATGAGCGGTAGAGAAAAGGAAGAGGAGACGGCACTTGCGACTTTTTACGGGGTGCCTCCAGCGAGAGAGACCGTCGCCGCCAACGTTGTGCAAGCCATGACACCCTGGGAAGCGTTGCTCTGGCATGCATGGTTGCCCAAAATCAGGAGTTCCATCAAGTACGTCGTATCCTCCGTTTTTGTCCGTGCTTACTCACCACCGATCACAGCAATGACTGGGATCCCACGGACGCGCCTTCTGCAGTTGCTCTTTATGAAGCGTGGTTCGACCTCATTCCTCCGTTTATGCAAGACAATATTCTGGATCAACTCATCCTGCCCAAGGTCCAGCGTGCGGTTTCCACTTGGAAGCCACACTCTTCAGCAGGCACATCCTCGCTACATGCTATCGTCTTCCCTTGGCTACCCCACGTGGGTTTACGCATGGAAGAGTTCCTGGGAGACCCACGAAGAAAAGTCAGGAACATGTTCAAGGCCGTGGACATTAGCCGCGGGGTACCGGAGGATCTCATGGCTTGGAAACAGGTGAGTAAGCTGATCGCGGGAGGATTGACCACCGCCGACTGTTTCGTTTAGATATTCGACGCTTCTCAGTGGGAAGATTTAGTGCTCAAGTATATCGTACCCAAGTTGGGAGCGACCCTTCGGGAGGACTTTCGCATCAACCCACGCAACCAAAACATGGACCCACTCAACTGGGTTTTCGAATGGTTTACTCAGGGCGTGATACGGGGTTCAATCATGGGGCAATTGATGGCGAAAGAGTTCTTTCCAAAGTGGTTGGAGACGTTGCACCGGTGGTTGATTACGCCGAAGGCGAGCTACGAAGAAATTGTTCAATGGTGCGTTTTTTTTGTATACTGATCGGTTTGTACCCGAATCACCTTGCTTCTGATTCTAATGCGGATGTCAAGGTACACGTTTTGGAAGGGGACACTGCCCGCAGAGGTGACTGTGTTGCCGGCTGTGCAAGAGGGCTTTCACAACGGTATCTCGCTCATGTCGGAATGGGCAAGCATGGACGAGTCGCAGCGCGTCAATTTACCCAAATTGTGGCTGGCCACGCCGGCTTCGCGTCCGCAGGCACCAACAACAGCCGCAGCGGCGGCGGCGAAAAAGGCCACTGCCGCACGTGTTCTCGAGTCGAGTTTCAAGTCCATTGTGGAAGAATATGCGGCCGAGCATGAATTGCTGTTCATGCCTACGGGCAAAGTTCACGAACGGTCACGGGTGCCCATGTACCGCGTCACGGCGAGGATGGATGGGAAAGGTGGGGTTGTGGTGTATATTTTGGACGACATGATTTGGGTGGTGGAGGGCGGAAGTGAATCGGGTGACGTCGAAGGGGTCGGATTGGAGGAACTGGTCCTGCTCGCGAGAAAGGGCAAATGATCCGTTATTCATTCAATGTTAATGGTACAATCTAATCTGGACGGTGGTAAAACAACTATAAAATGCGTGAATGGAAAGGGTGTGGTGCTAGTTCATATCGAGGAATGACGGCATGGGAGGTTCGGCCTTGCGTAACGAGGAGATTGAACTGGCAATTTGTCTCGGTGCAAAGTAATGTCTGTACAAGCGAGAGGTCAGTCACACGGTCAATCGGGAAAGGCAAACGTTTACGCACTGGTGGATCGGGATTCCCTGAAAGGTGGCAAACCCTTTTTCGTCTGTCGGTGGCGGACTGGGAAAGTCGAGATCGTCGTCAATGGTTTCCAATGTCTGATAAGCAGGAGGAGGGACGTCGTATTTGAGTTGCGGGGGCTGTGTGGAGGGTAATTGGCCAGTAATATCTGGCGGTGCTACGGTGCGAATCAACGGCTCGCACGATCCATCGCGGGTAGAAGTTGCCGTCGTCGAGGTTGTTTCGGAGGTTTCGTGTGAAAAGTGGGATGAACCAGACAGGTCGACGTTTGTGCTCGGGCGAGGGGATGTCGAGTATCTCCGTGGGGGGGCATAGCTTGGTGCGCGCAGGTAGACGCGTTCCGGTGTGGCTGGGAGTGGCTTTGAGCTATAGGAGAGTCTACTATTTCGTGATGCTTGTGCTTGGAGATGAATAGGAGTGGTCGGACCCGCCGACTCGGCGCTACTGTCAGTCGTACTTGCATTGTCCATGATCGGAGACTCGGAAACAGGTGTCACTACCACGATGGTGTCGGGTATTTGGAACGGTGGTTCGGGCGAGGAAAAGATGCGCACGGGAGCCGTCGGTGGCTCGTCAATCTTGGGGAGTGAGGAAGTGCTGGCCGCGGAAGGTTTGGTCGGATAGGGGCTCTTCTTGGGACCCATGTCCTTTGACTTTCGCTTGTTTGCCAAAGAGCTACCGGGTACCCATGGCTTCGAAGGTGTTGTGGGGTATGGGCTTTTCATCGGAGAGGCATTCGTCGCACCAAGCGTACTCGTCGACGCTTCTGGGCTGGGCGAGGTCCCCCTATGTTTACGGTACATTTCGACGAGGTTTGACATGGTCAAGGTGCAAGAATGATGCTTAGGAAGTCGCTACCCTAATAAACCGAATCTTTTCTCTTTGGGTTCCATATGGTGCACTCGTGAGATTTTTTTTGGTGGCGGTCCCAGGATGATTCTCTCCCTACAGATGGGTGTGTCTATTTTCTCGTTTTCAATAGAAACCCCCGGTGATTGATTGAGAAAACGCGAATCATAAAACGTGGTAGCTGGCCGAGCGACTTCTCGCCATGGCCCGAGGTTCTCACGGGCGATGAGCATAAAACTGTTTCGTGGGCTTGATCGAGCCCGTAGACGTCGATTGTTTGTGCAGACGTGTGTGGACTGACATATGCGGACGGCGAAGGGATAAGGGTCGCAGGAGCGGAGTCTGAAAATGGAAAACCGAAACACGAAAGTATCCGGGAACACGAGAGTATCCGGAATCACGAGATAACCAATAGCACCCTGTAATCCCGTTACTAAACCCGTTGATCATGCGAGCCCATTTCGCTTGCTCTAGCCACAGCGCCGTTGCGAAATGACGACGGCAAAGGACTGCGAGGATCGGACAAAACCGCGCCACTCGGCTAAAAAAAAGTGACGCGAGTTCTCCGTACCGCCGCCCCTATGGCCCCAGCCCCCCTCCCACGCACAAAAAAAGTTGGAGGACACATGAGTCGAACACGTTACCTCTCGCATGCTAAGCGAGCGCTCTACCGATGAGCTAGACCCCCGATTGACATTCTTTTATGTGATGGAACCACGATCCCTGCTCATTTCGCCCTATGCGCACTTGGCTGGCTGGCGGCGGGCCCTGCGGCAGCGCCTGCTCGCTCGCGCCCCACCGATGAGCTAGACCCCCGATTGACATTCTTTTATGTGATGGAACCAGGATCCCTGCTCATTTCGCCCTATGCGCACTTGGCTGGCGGCCCTCTCGGGCCGCCCCGCAAGCTCTCGGCCTGCGGCCTCGAGCATCCATAGAATCGAGGATGTTGAGTCTATTAAATCCCATCTCTCAGCTACAGAGACCAAAATATGTAACCACTATTAAACTGCCATCATCCCGCCGAGTTGCTCATCACAGCCGGTTGACGGTGGATAAGGTGTGCTTGTAATGTGCATTCAGTGATTTCTAACACGAAGAAGCACAGAGAAATCTCTGCATA
>KN824308.1:162046-181324 GCA_000827415.1 Serendipita vermifera MAFF 305830 | reverse complement strand
GCCCAGTCTCCAAACAAGATTCCTCTTCCATCTCCCGCACCCCGCAAGAAGGGACCCTGGTCTTTGCTTATATCACTCAAGCGTACGAGCGCTGCCTCGGAAAGATAAAGGCGGCGAGGAATACGTTTGGCCTCGGCAACCTCAATGCCAGTGAGGCGGTTCAAGCAGTATGTGGACACGCACGCGAGGAGGACGAAAGGACTTTGCTACGACAATATAACGACCCCCAGACACTTTTATAGGGACAAAGGTGGTACACTCACCTTGCTCGCCGTCCATCTCACGATAATCTATCTAACCGGGTGGCGATGTCCCTTCTTATGCTCAAAACACTACAAAATGCGTATTCTTTAGATCTCCGCTCTGCATCTCTCGTCCCTCGTGGTTACGTTCACGGCTTTACCGTCTTTCCTCTTTTCGATCTTGAAAAAGTTGTGATTCCCATTACTGCACTTCTTTTCATTGCTATCTTGCTGAGCCTTGCGCTTTACATCGTCCGCATATTCTGTTTCTCCTTCCATATTGCCTCGCGCTGTCGTCGACATGCGATCTAGCGAGCTCTTTATGTGCTATCTACTCTTTCCAAGAGCTTATGATCCGTTTATCAGAACCATGCAAGGATTTTAAACACTATATGCTTTATTTCTCACACGAGGCACCCCTCTTCGATACCCTACCCTACGGGAGTTTCGAGTTGCACCTTCAGAACTACTGCAACTGCGTCTTTCCAGCCTTTTTACTACTTCTGTCTCTCGTGTGTTCAATTCACACATACTCGTCACGGGTACCGCGCTCATTCTCGCCGTTCGCCATGAACAACTGGATGTTCTTTTGTCCCAAACCTCCCAGTTGCATTCGATGGAGTACCCATTAAACCCTCGAATGTCGCGCATAAAGGGTATTGCTTGCATTGTGAAGGAGCTCTCCCCCTGCATCGATTGTGCGTGTTCGTTTTCCCGAGAGCACCATCACCTTCTATCGCTACGCAGAACTAAGATACGCAGAATAAAAGAGATCCCACAATAGTCTCCGTGCCAATCGATACGAGTGAAACAGTTCTCTCGCCTGCTCTGGTCCCTCATTAGGCCCAGACCTTCTATACCCGTTTTCGGCGGTGGCATACAGGTTCACGAAGAATACATACTCTCAAACTCCAGTATTTCTCATTGATCATCATTTATAATCGTAGCTGGGAGCTTTCTCGATTTATACGAATTTTTCTCTGTCCATTAGGCGTCGGTGTTTAGCTATTTTTGTATTTGGTAGTAGATAAATATAATACTTGAATTTTTTCATTATTTTGAAACCGAATTTGAATTACAAAGTCAGATCTCAGGAGCATGACGATAATGGACGCTCGCGTCTCTTCGACTTGGCTGCTCTGTTGTAGTTTCGAGTGGCAAGCCTCTTTGCCCTCTCTCTCTCCTTCTCTGCTTTATACTTATTCTCTGGATCGTCCATTTCGAAAGTATATTCTGGTAAGTGGCATGGCCCCGTGCAACTATGGACAATGTCGCTCAACCGAACTGCATTAGAGGAGCAGACTCAGGGACTAAGCTCTTATTCGCCTACTTTAATTACGTTCCTATCATCTCGTTTCATCGTGCTACCGTTTGGGAAGATAAAGCCGCTGCATAATCCGGATCAGCGCTGCACGTCATGTACGCAGATCGCTACTCTATTTTCCTCTTCTCATTCTTTTTTCCTTTCAGGTCTAAAGCCCCCACGAAGAAAGAATCAGCTTTGAAGCAGGCAAAACTCACCTTCGCCTCCTCGACGGCGCCCTCACGCCCCACGGACCGCGGGTCAAACAACCGCCCAAAGACCACTCCCTATCTAAGACCCGAAACCCAGCCCTCCTCATCGAAAACGCCCGCCCCCGCACTGAGCATCCCAAGCGCGAATTCCGACGTCGAAGCGGCGGTGTTGAGTTTTATCACTGCCAGCTATCGCTACTACTTCAAGCGCATCACCAGCGCAAGACAGCTCTTCTCCAGCGCCAGTGATCCACAAGCCGCCGTTCAGGCGGTGTGCGAAGTAGCCCGGAAACGGGACGAGGTGGAACCACTTCCCGGGGCGGATGTAGACCGCCTGTGGGCTCCGTTTAAGGAGCCTTCACCGATGATACAGTTGATTGGTGCAGACCCCCACAATTTCGATCCGAGCCCCTGGCTCGAGTCGGGGGTGCTCTCCACAGACACGGTCGCCGGAAAGCAGCAGGTTTACCTGCGGAGGAGATCAATGTCTCGTCTCGAGTACCTCTCGACGATGGAGGGGTACATCCTTGCAAGACCGGTGGATGCGGGTTGGGCGTGTGCCCGCTTGGCCGCGGATGGTTATGGCGAGCTTGCCGAGAGGACCCTCAACAGGGTTATGCAGTGCTTTGGGTATAATCTGGCCTTCACCTTCGACAAAGTCAAAGCCCTCGCCCATGACCAGTACTCCGACTGGTATGTTGGCTGGTCGCTCTCGAGAGGGGCTGAGGCCCGCCTGGAGGAAGATGCGGCGGCAAAAGGAAGTAGCCGACATTTAAATTATTCCAGAATTGAGCCGGGGGATTCTAAGGCGTGGGAGGCGTGGACGGTCGTCCCGCTCTGCCAGGAAGGCGATCGGCGGGCTTATCGCCAAGATCGCTTCCTAAGTTACCCTGAGGCGATCCTCGGAGACTGTCTGCCATTCTCGACCATGTCGGCTAGAGGAGGTTTCGCGCCCTTTACGCATCTTCCAGCCCGGTTCGCGGACTCGTGTCGACACCTGATGGCCTCTCTGCCAGGCCCAGTCCCCCACGTCCCCGCCAACGCACTCCGACAACAAATGTCTCAGTTTTACGACGATACCGAGTCGCTGTTCGAGGAGATGAGGATGTCCGGCCAGGCCGTTGGGCCAGCCATCGACCCTGCTATTTTTATGCAGGTCAAGGACAGGCTTGTCCAGCACCTTAACACAGTGCAAGGGCGCGTAATCAGTCTAACGGTGATGAAAGATTTGCCTCAAGAAGTACACCAGGGTCGGGTCAATGCAGTTATGTTCCCCCTTTTGAATGCAGAAAGTGAAGCGGGGAGAGCGCTTGCCATTCATGACGATATGATGCATCAGCTCTTTACAGCCTACTACGAAGAAAGAGAAGACATCGGAGAGGACATCCGGGACTTTTTGGGCCCGTACGTAGACTTTTGGGCTCTGATCATTCGGCATCGATGGTTTGGACTTCTCCTAGTCATTTTGGGACGACTCCTTCGTGCCTTGAATCCGCTCATCATTCACGGGTGGAGTTCCCACATGTCGTCAGTTTTCCGTCGCAGGGAACTCGCCGACCTCCTCGTGGAGATGGATGGTGTTCCTCTATCCTTGGCTTTGCTAAAGAACAAGCGCATCAAGGAGATGCAATACTCTCCAAAGGACAAGAAGTTTCTTTTCAACGCAGGAAAGCTCATCCCCTTCCGGATCGGGAATGGTCCCGAAGACATCTTCGCGGTCATGCCCACCATTGACTTTGGTCATCAAGGGTATAGACCCATCCTTAGGATCCACCGCCAGAGGTTTCAATACCTCACGATGGCCATGAGTGCTGCCCTCAACCGCATCGCAGCGGCGACCGTAAACAAAGCGGCACCAGGAACCCTCAAAACCGCCTTGCTTGAAGAAATCAAGGAGGCCTCGGACGCTCTTTACAGATCTAGCGGTATCACGGTACTTCTCGAAGAGACCCGCGCCGAGGTCATCGAAATGGAGAAGGGCCACGCGGCACTGCTTGGCCGGTTTGTTGCCGATGAAGAGGCAGGGAGCTCCAAGAGAAAGACGTATCCCAAGTCTATCAGTCGCAACTGTGGCCCTAGGGCACAGGGGGCAGCCGGTAGTGTGGAGCGCAGATCCCAGTTGCGAGAGTGGATCGAGGACGCCGAAGAGCGTGAAGGATGGGGCCTAGAACCAGCCTATATCCAACCGAATGGATGGAATATTCGTTCAGAGGAATACTACTCGTGGTTCATGGGGGTCCAAGAGGGAACATCCTTCACCTACTCCGCCAACGCCATCTCGAACGAGAACAGGTTCGATATTGGCGCTTTCAAAGCTCAAGAGGCTGCACAAGTTCGCGTCGAGGCTGTTGCAGAGCAGTCCTGGGAACAGTTCTGCTTCGACAAAGCAATTGGTGCCGTCCTGGAAACACTGTCAAAGCCGCAGAAGGAGTGGGAGCTCAGCCCGGCGTGGGTCAGGTGTTCCAAGTGCAATAAGGCGTTTCTGAGAAAGGATAAAAACGAAACGCACATCTGCAGCCCCGAAGAGACAGGCAAAGTTACGATGGGGGCCAATCAGCTCCAATTCCGAGGAACGTATCTACGACTTCTCTATCCCCACGACCTCCCGTCGTATGAAGGTGTCTCACACCTCGCTACGCCAGCCATTATGACCCAGCATGGCTATTCACTTGCTCCTGCCGCTCAATTTCTTGTGGACGAGAAGGGTGATATCCGACCAGAAGTCCCTGAAGGGATCCTACCGTCGCAAGTCACTGGCAATATCTGGTATCGACAAGCCGGCGGGTCCTTCGAGGCGAGTGAACCAAAGTTTGTGCTGTCGATGGCGATCGACATTGCCGTCAAAGAGGCAAGCGAGGGGAGATTTGGCAAAGTTCCCTATGCAGGATCCCGCGTACCACCTGCAACACCGATGGATCACAGAAACATTCATGTCTATCGTGAGACAACAGTGGACCACGCCATCAGAGCACTGACCAGCGGCACTGCAACGGTGACCATCTGCCACGTATGCTTTGGTCATGTGAACGTAAGGAGCACGCAGGTGTATCAACACAAGGGCTGTGGGCCGAATTTCGAAAAGGTCAACGCGTCGCAGACCCCGAGCAACTTTTTCACCTATATTCCCAAGAAGTTTATCGACCTCCCACCCTCTATTATGCGTGCATATGTGTACCAGGGAGTTGCGTTGAAACTGTCGAAATTTTTGGATGCGGTAGTGTGGTCGACTTGAGTGGCCGCATTTGCCTGGGTGTGTGTCCTCGTCGTAGTTTTCTGCCTCACACTGGCAATTTAGTAGGATCTTATTGCTGGTATGAGAAGAGGGAACGTGTTTGAGTTGAGTTGTGTCGCTTGTACTAGGGAATGGAGCACGCGTCGTTTGTGTAGTCCACCATCGTTTGCATTTTTTGAACTGTATGAGCTCGAATATCTGTCTGTAATACAGGTTGATAGAGATCTCTTGCATTGGTGCTACTTGGGTCCTCCGTCAGCGCCCTTTCTTACAACCATTGACTTGATATAGACAGGACCTTTGCGCACTCGATTAATCCCAAACATTATTCTTGTCCTGCTTTAGAGTTGCTGACAACAACATCTACTAAAAAGGCAGTTTATTACTTCACATAGAGGAACAAGCCACTGCTATACAGCCGGGGTGTTCATTACCTGCTCTCGGCTCAATCGAGGGGTTTTTTTCTTCTATTTTAAGATCCCTCGTAGTCTGCTCTTATCATTTTTGGAAAGTATGAGTCAATTTACTTATTCTGATAGAATTTACATGGGCGAGATCGACTTCAAGTCTGGAGAAAACATGTATACTACGGCTATTTCAGTTGCTACCATGTGTATTTATCAGAAAAAGAATGGTCGATGACTGAATGTCCTTCGCTGCTTTCATCCTCAGACTAAAGATGCCCATTGACCTCTATGACTCCTTTCGGAAAATCCTTGCAGAAATGAAGGAACACCGTTATGACTTCCGTCTCTCGATGTCCCACCGCATTCGTATTAGGTGTCAAGACCGAGCTGGTGGAGCCTATCCACAGCGTCAATGACCGATCCATCTCCTTCACGCTCATGAGGGAGGTCACAAAAGAGATAAACGAGAGCCAAGTTTGAGCCCTCGTGCTCACAAAGGGAAGCAAAGTCGGCTGAAGTTTAGCTATTCACAGAACCACCTCAAAACAGCGTTTGATGTAGCAGGTAATTAGAAGAGTCTGAAAGACTTGCGGATTTTCATTGGCCCCTATGCAGACTTCTGGGCACTCACTTTGAGAGAGCGATGGCTTGGCTTGCATCTCGTCTTTCTCGGACGCCTACTGGCCACTCTGGATCCCTTTGATCGTCCATGCTTGGAGCATCGAGGTTTCTCTGTTCTTTCGCGGTCCAGAGCTCGTAGAGATCCAACAACAGATAAAATTCAATCCCCTCTCGCCTCAGCTACTGCAGCATGCGCGAGTAAAGGAGACACAGCACGCGCAGAACAACAAGAACATTCTCATCAACGTAGGAAAGCCTTTCAAACTTATCAATGGATCACCGGACGGTGAAGTGTGCCTTGTATTTCAGTTCGTCCTGGTCACGTGTCATTGTTTAGGGTTCCCTTTATTATAGCAATATCGTGTCTTTCGCGTTGGATATCTGCTCTGTTTATGGAGTTCCATAATTATCATATATAAATCAAAGCAACAAAAGGTTTTCTAGTGCCGAGGAGTTGAAACAGACCATGCTCGACTCATGCTTCGTTCTAGGTAACTAGAGGAGTCCTTCAGGGAGAGTGAAGTGGGGTTTAATTTGGAGATCCACAAGGACCACAGGGAGAACGTGCAGGCTCGGGCAAGGGTGGGCACCAATATCAGCCTAAGGGAGCTAATCGGTCCATACGTTGATTTCTGGGCCCTCATTCTTGGCAAGAGGTGGTTTGAACGGAGTCATGGAATGCTTTGGGTGCGAGCTCGTCTTCACGTTCGAGCGTTTTAGGATGCCAGCTTACGAAACCTATTGCGACTGGTACGCAGGCTGATCCCTCTCGAGAGGGGCCGAGGCGAGGCTAGCAGAGGATTCCTTCGCGACGCAATCCCGTTGACACTCCAACTACGCAGAGCTGGAACCGGGTAGCTCACACGAATGGGATATCTACACCATGCTCGACCTATCTCAGGAAGCAGACAAACGCGCGTATCGGCAGGACCGTATCCTCAGTTACCCTGAGGCCATTTTGGTGGACTGCTTCCCTTTCTCCACCAACTCGGCATGTGGTGGCTTTGCCATCTATTCTTCCATGCTTCTTCCATCACCACCCCGTGCAATTCGCTCCTCGCAGAATTGCCCGTGTCCTTCAAGGCAGCGAAGTGGGGCGTGGTTTGGCAATCCACAGGGATCACAGGGAGAAGATGTTGGCTCGGACGGATGTGGGCACAGATATCAGCTTACGAACGCTGATTGATCCCTATACAGTATTGACTTTGGCCCTCATCCTTGGCAAGAGGTGGTTTGGTTTGCATCTCGCGCTGTTGGGCCGCGTTCTGAGGCTGCTAAATCCTCTAGTGATCCACAGCTGGAGCTCCAATTATCATCCCTTTGCAAGTCTATGGGCGTCGCTGGTCTCTTAGAAGAGGCCCGCACGATCGTAACGGAGATCGAGAAGGGCCATGCAGCACTGCTTGGCCGGTTCGTCGCCGACGAAGAGGCAGGGTCATCCAAAAGAGAGGGATACTCCGTGTCAATTACTCGCAGTTGTTCTTCAAGGGCTCGGGGAGAAGCTGGTGATGCTGAGCGGCAGGGCACGCTGAAGAACGCGAAGGATGGGGTTTGGAGCCTGCATAAATCCAACCAAATGGATGGCATATTCGTTCGGAGGAATATTCCGCTTGGTTTATGCCAGCTCAAGAGGGAACATCCTTCGTGTACTCCGCAAATGCTGTCTCGAACGAAAGCAGGTTTGAGATCTGCGCTTTCAAAGCTCAAGAAGCAGTACAAGGTCGCCGAGGGTGGCGTGAGCACATCCTGGGAACAGTTTTGCTTCGACAAAGCAATGAATGCGGTCTTGGAAACCCTGTCAAAACCGCAGGAAGGAGTGAGAACACAGCCTCGCCTGGTTCGGTGCGGAAAGTGCAACAAAGCATTTCTGCGAAAGGAAAAAAACGAGGTAAATTATTCCGGAAGAGACGGAGAAAGTGACAAGGGGAGCAGATCAACCACGGTTTCGCGGAACGCCTCTGCCCCTTCTATATCCACACGACCTCCAGTAGTATGCAGGTGTCCTTGAGAGGCCAGGGGGTCTACATGCATAAGAACTGTTACACGACACGGTGGCTCTCGAAGGGAAGATCGAGATATAGGACACGGACGAAGACAGAATCATAGGTGATAGATACGTAAAATACGAGGCAGCCAAGTAAATAGCAAGTTTGCATCAAACTCATTCATAAAGGAACGGAATTTCATATTGAGGCACAGGATCACTGGGGGAAAAGAACAAGCGGGGGAGAGAAAGAGACAGTTCCCGGCTTTGGCCTGAGGCAAGAGATTCAGCTTCATACGATGTAAAGAAGAGACCCATGGATGCATGGATGAATTCGTAAAAACTCTAGGCAACAAATTCATTCTTAAAGAGGAAGTTTGGCATCAAAGCGCAGAATCGCGGTAAGGGGGAGAGCAAAAAGGCACCTTTACCACTTTTGGCCGAAACAAAGACTTTATTTCCCCATTTGCACGAGCAATAGCAAAGCATGAATACCGAGTAAAAATGTTAAAAGAGTATTGTACCATCAAATGGCGAACAAAAGACGACACTGGATATCTTTCCTCTGTGCATCGCGTCGTTTGCACCGACAATAGCTGTTGAAAATGTGTTGCATATTGCTAAATTAGCCATTCATAAGCCGAAATCTCATAGTTAGGAGTCAAATAAACCACAAGGCCGGATACAGGCGTCAAATGACATGTACGTAAAATGATTTCTAAACCATGCAAGCAATATTCTGGAAGTCAGAACTCTACTAAAGCATTATCTTCAGTATTCAGGTAGATACGAAGTGGGCATATGCCTATCTGTGGTCGGACTGCATGACTATGATGCTCCAAGTAAAAATGGGGCTTTAGAGAAAGAATAGCCACGTCGTGTAGTCTTGCAGAGATGGAGAGAGCAACAGTGGCGATGGATTAGCTATGGTCTTGGGGAACATATCCGTTATCCCCTAGATCTAAACTGTTGTCTATTGCCCCAGAAGTGGTGGTCAAGACCCTGGGATAACGCAATCGTATGCCCCCAGCTACAGAGACCACCAGCAACTACACCAATGCACTCAGCGGGGAATTTCGAGAGCGATTAGATTTTTCAAAGCCGTATTTGGACATGTACTCCGCCGAAAGGCCGGTTCAGCTTGGGTCATTTGCCCAGAACGCAAGGACCTGGCCCTCTGTGCCACGAAATACAAGTACACTCGAAAGTGGAAAAGGGAGCGATGAAGATGGATCAGCGATAAATGCAAGAACGCGACAACATAGACGCAATGAAATAAAAATAGTATAGAAATATGGACATTAGAGAAGAGACGACGACAACACCACATGTTTTATAGTTGACAGTGGGACGGGATAAAGGCGGAGAGCCAGAGACAGATTACCACCTTTGACCCGGGGTTAATCGCCTACGTATCCGAACAAGGCTCGTTTATTCATTAGTGATCATATTGTTTTCATCTCTCAAGGTTTATTAGACTAGGACCCTATAAACGTAGATCATCTCTTTACTCCATGAGCTACCAAAACATCGGAATGCCAGACTTGTCCAAGGTACCATGAGCGTAAATGATGGATTTACAACTCTAGATCAACTCCTACCTCATGGTGTCAAATCAAAGGCGTGGCTGTTCTTGGTCGGCATCCCCTTTGAACCCGACTACCACCGGCGAATGTCATCCCAAGCTAACGTGGCGGGTCGAGAGCCCGGATTATGCCTGCTCAGTCTCGGCTAGTTTTGTTCCTTGGTCTCACTGGTCGGCTCTAAACAGTCTGCAGATGCTGGTGGGCCACGAGGCGTGTCGCAACTCGCAATTTTGGGTGAATTAATGCACCGGATTGAGGAAGAGGCGCAGGATGATCAAGTATACCGACCTTGCGGCGTATTTGATATGATTGGGGGCGTCGGAAGTGGCGGGTAAGTGCGAACAACCGGAGGTCGTCAATGCAGCTCTGAGCACGTGGGTATCTAGAATTATTGCGATCCTCCTCGTAGTTCTCGGGCTTACCGTAGAGGAAGCTCGAAGTGACTTTATTGACCTGAGTTCCAATGTTTTGGAAAGCCGGCACGCAAACCCGCAAACTCGAACTGCGGCTCTCCAACGGTACATAGACAGACTGCTTCGAAAGCATAAAATCGATCCGGAGACTCGTATACTCAACTTCCATGATCGTTCCATGAAATGTAAATTGTATGTTGGCGACCTTTTTGGGGGTTGAGAAATCTGACAACCCGGTTTAGGGCGATCCCGATCTCGTATCGGAGCCACGCCGGCTCGATCGGCATTCTCCGAAACTATACCATGGGCAAAGAGAGGGCTCTCGATATCACCATTGCTGAAGCCCTGATGGTTACTCTTGCGACCCCGCCCATGTTCACTTACACTCAAATCCTCAAGGACTCTGCGACATTCGAGTACATCGGTGCGGAGTGGACGCTCAGTAATCCCACGGAAGAGATCCTCACAGAGGCACACGCGACGTTTGGTGCGGAGCGGCAAGTGGCTTGCATTATGAGTCTCGGCTGCGGTCATCCCGGCGTCATCGTGGCTCCCAAGGATTCCAATATTGTGGACCTGAATACTTTCCTCACGCATTTAGTCACAAATAGTGAGGGAAAAGCGCAACAAATCGACACTAGGATGGGACATTTAGGGCTCTATCACCGCTTTAGTGTCAGGACTGGTCTCGAAAGGACTAGTGTGGCCATTGGAGCTGAAGAGATTGTGGCACACACACAAGCATATCTCGACTCTGTTGAAGTCTCCGAAAAACTGGATGGCGGTGCTGAGTCGCTTCGGTTACGAGACGGAATATCATCACTGGATCAGCTAAGTAAGCTTCATTTCTCCCTCATACTGCACCACCCACTCACCTTTACCCAGAGGTCGCTGGCGGACGATTGGTCGTGGCCCCACAGGCTCCTCCAGTGACCGAGACTTTTGTGATGCGTAAAGAGCCATGGGAGTTCGTCAAAAGAACTCTCCTCAGGAATGGAGACATGGAACCTGTTAACCGGCCTAGAAAGCTTATAGTGACGGGGATCGGAGGGTGTGGAAAGTCTCAACTGTTGTTAAAATTTATGAAAGATCATAAATCAGAGTAATTATGTCCACTTATACGCATATTCTTACTGACATCCTAAAGGTTCTCGTGCCAAGTTTTCATCGACGGGAGTAGCAAGGATCGAATCCGTGCAAACACTATGCAATATGTACGCTCTTTGGGCACAGAGCACTCCCAGAAGAGCTTTGAGGACTGCCTCGTCTTCCTTTCTAGCCCAAGCGCAGATGGGGTGCGGTTACTCCTTTACGATAATGTAGACGACCCAGATCTCGATCTCGCTCCTCTTCTTCCCTGGGGAGATTCGTGCGCTATTACGGTTACCTCTCGAAATGCTCTATTAGGGGAGCTTTATCCCGAGGGTCATCTTAGGCTTGATATCATGGCACAGGAAGAAGCAGTAGAACTCCTTCTACTCGCCTATAACCCCACTGAGGCACCTGCGGATCAAAATCGAACAGAAGTGACTGCAATTGCGGAGGCACTGGGCTACCTACCAATCGCCCTGCAGCAAGCATGTGCCTATATGCGGCAAACCAAAATCACGGCGCGCAAATACCTTCAGCGGCTATCTACAAGCAAGAAAAATCTACTGAGCCAGTCAATCAAGCATCAGCTAGATTCCCGCTCAATCTCTACCTACGCAGCTTTCGAGACCTCGTTCTCCAGTCTACCTGTGGGGAGTCAGAAAGTGCTCCGGCTACTCTCGTATTTTCATTGGGGTGGATTTCCCCTGGAGCTGGTCGAAATTGGTGCAGAATACGAGTTTTGGGAATACGAGCAGTCGGAGTTTGAGATAGGAGACGAGTTATCCGCTGGAAGTACCATTCTGGAAGATGTATTTTATCTCGATGGAAAATGGGATGCCAGCAATCTAGACACGATGACATCCTCCCTTCAAAGTTATTCTCTCATCTCAGTAATCCCTACCATCGACACGCCGTTGTTGCAAATGCACCCATTGGCGCATGAGTGGGTGCGAGTAACTATTCCAGAGGTTGAACGTGGTGGTTATCAATCCGCCGCTGTCCTGCTTCTGGCTCTCGGTGCCCGCGAGGATCGCACCGCTGCGACACTGTACTTGGCCAGTCATGTGACTCATATGTCTGCACTCTGGAAGGATTTGGAGTTGTATGATGCGGTGGCATTCAGGTCCATCCTTGAGGAAAACGGAGCGTATTATGGCGCGGTGGAGCTACAAGAGATGATTGTAGGAAGGCTTAGGGAACGCCCAGATCTGAACGATGATCAACTTCCGGGTTCTTTCTGGGTTTTGGCGGATATATATCACAGTTTAGGAAGGTTGGAAGAAGCCGAGAAGCTTCAAAAGGAGGTGGTAGAATTCAATAGGGAGAATTTGGGAGAGAAGCATCCCAATACCATCAACGCGTCGAGTAATCTCGCTCTCACGTACCGCGATCTAGGAAGACTGAACGAGGCCATGGCACTTCAAGAAGAAGTGCTGAGGCTTAGTAAGGAGGTTTGTGGAGGGCGGGATCCTGATACCATCAGCGCGTCGAACAATCTTGCCTCTACCTATCGTGACTTGGGGAGGCTGAGCGAAGCAAAGACCCTGTTCGAGGAAGTTTTGGAGCTCAGGAAGGAAATTCTGGGACAGCAATCCCCCGACACCATTGATGCTTCCAACAATCTCGCTGCCACCTATCGTGATTTGGGTAGTCTCAAAGAAGCCGGGGCACTCTTTGAAGAAGTACTGAAGTTCAGGAGGCAAATCTTCGGAGAGCGTCATCCCGTCACCATCAGCGCATCGAGCAATCTCGCAAACGCTTATCGCGAGTTAGGAAGGCTGAATGATGCAGAGGCACTTCAAATAAAGGTGCTAAAGCTCAGCAAGGAGATTTTGGGAGAACGACATCACGATACCATCAGCGCGTCGAACAGCCTTGGTGTCACCTATCGTAATTTGGGGAGATTGAAAGAAGCCGAGGCACTTCAAAGGGAAGTGCTAAAGCTTAGCGAGAAGCTCCCAGGAGAGCGGCATTCCAACATCATCAACGCATCCTGCAATCTTGCTCTTACACTGAGCGACTTGGGAAAAATGAACGAAGCCGAGGCGCTTCTTTCGGAGATGCTGAAACTCAGTAAGGATAATCTAGGGGAGCGTCACCCGCATACAATCAACACTTCCCATCACCTTGCGATTGTCTACCGTGAGACTGGAAGACTCACAGAGGCAAAGGGCATCCTGGAAAAGGTTCTTAAAGACGCAAGAGAGCTTCATGGCGAGCGTCATTTAAACACTCTTCTCGCATCCAGTGATTTGGCGGCCGTACTTCGCCTTCAAGGCAAGTTGATTGAAGCTGAGGACCTTACAGACAATTCCCTCAAAATTCGGTTGGAGATTGTAGAGGCGGAGCATTTCCGTACACTCTTCGATTCTTACCGGCTTGCCGCAATCTACCACGACCAGAAACGCTTCAATGAGGCTGAAGCAAGGTTGTCAACTGCAATCGTTTCAATGCGAAATACATTGGGAACCAAGCATTATGTGACTACTGAGGCAACACTGCTTCTAGCAAAAGTCTGTCATTCTCTTCACAGAACTGACGAAGCTCGTGAGCTGCTTGCCACAGTCGAACCCATCATCTCCGAAATACTGGGCAAAGCTCATCCTCAGTACCTCGAACTCGTCAAAATCTCATCCAGTTTTCATCATCCCAATCCCGTGTCTGACACAGCCCCGTCTCACACTCCAGAAGCATCCCGTATCTCTCAGACATCTCCGGCCAGTGGATCCATCGTCGAAAGTCAGACACCTCTGGCCAATGCACCCATCGTAGAAGATCAGACGCCTGTGGTCAACATACTAGTCGTAGAGGAGCAGACACTTTTGGTCAATGCACCCGTCGTCGAAGAGCAGACTCCTTTGGCTAGTGCGCCCATCGTCGAAGATCAGTCACCTCTATCCAATGCGCCCGCCGTAGAAAGAAACGGTTCCCAAAGGTCATTTTTGACCACGGAATCTATTATGCTGGTGATTACGGTGACTTCGGTCTTAGGAATTGCATTGTACATATCTCGAAGACGATAATTGTAATGTAGACATGCGACGGGAATCGACCTTATGCGGGGGTAATGCGTAAATTAACTGTTTTTGTACCATACAGGAGCGCAACGACAATGTATGACATAGAAAGAAACAGTATGGAGTCATGTGAGACGAAATGATATAAATGCTCTGATGGACTATATGTTTCGCAAGAAGATAATAGGATGAGATACAAGAGAGAGCAAGACGCAATTTACCACTTTAAACCACATTCTCTGCTTTACGTCGTCTAGGCCTGAAATACTTGCCCTCGCCGGAGGTAGAGTGTTACCTTTAGGTTTCCTAATACGCTCTCCACGACTCGATTCGGCTCCCCATAGGCCTTTTCACTCGTGCATTTACCCCGTTCGTTGGGATGGTTATCTGTTTGCGCGTGTTGACCTACCCCCAAACCACAAATCTGACGGCGTTTTGGTGAAGGAGGATGGGGGCCGAATGGTGGCGCCTATCTGGCCATTCTCCAGGCATTTCACTACGCAAAACAAATAGAAAGACGCACGAGGCTTGAGCACGACCAGGGGGTTATGGCGTGCCAAGACCTTTTATTCAAATGTATCGTCGGCAGCCAACATCGGAACTGAGCTCTGGCGGGAGGTTGCAAACCATAAAAGTCAGGTTCGTCTAAGCCTTAACCTATCGCCAAATAATGGTGCATATCTCTTTTTCTCTTCTTCCTCTCTTCGCCCTCGCCGCCTTCGCGCAAACTACGAGGTCGCCGTCGAATGATCCCGAGTACTGCAATGACTACTGCTTTGCTACCCTTCGCGTTGCCGATGTTCTCAGCATAAACTGTCCCACAGGGTGCGTGTAATTTCTTTCGTTATCGCTCGTTACTGATCTCTATTCCCTCAGCGGCATTCTGGAATGCATATGCACCAATTCAGAGGTTCAGACAGCTTATGATGGCTGCTTACACTCCCTCTGCGAAGCCGTTTATGATACAGCTGCCGAACAACATAGGACCTCATGTGCATCCCCTGGGCATCCTTGGAATGGTCAGTCCCGCTTTCTCATTCGTTTCGTTGGCTCATTCTCTTTAGCAAATCCTTCCAGTGGCACCAAATCGAATGGTGCCACTACAAATGGTGCCACCACGAATGGGGCTAACACAAATGGGGCTGCCCCGACCACGGGCACGTCGCCTCCGGATCTACTACAACCCCACGTTCATCTTCAGCTGACAGGACACTCGCCTACTCGCTTCGAGACGCAATGTATCCTGCGGTTACCGTATTGGGTATCATGCTCGTGTCCAGTAGTCTTTAATGCAAATAGAAACCCGCGATGTAACTCACAGAAACGAAATAGATGGATTCCTACTACAACCGTGAAATGATATGACATAATATAATTTGAGACGAGTATAACACAGAACTCGGTATGTTACGGTGGAAGGGAGGGCAAGCCGCGGTCGGGCTGGACGTATGCCGCCCCCGTTGCTCGCGTTACGTCACGTAGTCTATACCGGTAAAACGTGTCACACTGAGCTAGAAATGTAATTTGGGTTTACAAGATGCTCTATATGATCTAATTTGTCTCTCACGGCGTGGCCTAGCGGAGACCGGACTCTGCAGTTTTATTATTTTTACGATATTGTTTACGGGTGTTGATGTATTCTCAACCCGCAGAACTTCCGGCGTCTCGGCGAATGTCAACTTCGGGGCCGAGGGCGGCGTCTATCTGGCCAATGGTCTAGGCATCTCACTACGAAAACCAATAGAAAGAGTGTCTTCATGCCAGGACATGAGGCTGGAATGAGGTCACGGGTCGGTTCGTAGCTATGTAGTACTGGCATACCAAGACCTTTTACTCAAATGCGCGGTCGGCAGCTACTATCGGAACCGAACATTTTTTGCACTATAAAAGTCTGGGACTTCTTTCCCCAAACTTTACTCTATCGGCAACAAACAATGCGCGTCTCCCTATCTCTTCTTCCTCTCTTCGCTATCGGTGCTCTTGCCCAGGCTACACCCCCCAGTGATGCCGCAGGTTGCGACGACTGGTGCTTGAGAAGTGCCCGCGTTTCCCCGGTATCCTATGCAAACTGCGTCGAAACGTAAAGCATATTCTCTTTCGCTAGCTCTCGTTTCTCATACTCTTCTTTTTCTCTCAGCCCCGATCTGGCCTGTATATGCACCGAGCCGGAAATCCAGTCTGCCTATAACCTCTGCTTGCGTTCCGCTTGTCAAGCCGTTTATGAGGCAGCTGCTCAGCATCATAGGGATGCATGTGCATCTGCTGGGCAGCCTTCTTCCGGTCAGTTCCCCGTTTTGTTTGTCTCTCGTTTATCGTTTGTTTACCCTATGTTGCATCTCCCTTTCGTATAGCCAATACGGGAGGGTCTGCCTCGACTACGGGAGCCGTCACCTCTGGGTCTACTACGACCCCACGTCCATCGTCGGCTGAGAGGACCTACGTCCTCTCACCTCGCGACGTCCTCTGTGCCGCCATTGCCGCATCCGGGGTCATGCTTGTCTTCAGTGGCCTTTAGCTAGGGCCATGGCTAACGAATGAATGAATGAGTACCTATAACACGTACAATGTCACTATACAATATATGCACGAGTTTTCTATGTGTCTCTCTTTTCAGTCCGGTGGGGCTGTACTTCTTTTCGAGTCTATCATCTAGTACATTCAGGTCGGATATACTTCTCGCCTTCACACTTCGTATTCACGCCTGGCCCTGCGATTCTGACGTCAAGATACCTCAATCATATACCATCTTAAGACAAACCGAAACTACTTTGGGGGTGTCAATAGGCGAGAGCGATGGTTCTACCCCGCTCATTGCTCCTTTCGGCGTGGATATTGCTGATAGAAAATGCGAGAGTATACTGTGAGAACAGTGAATCTATGAGAACCTCTGCACCACAAGCTCTTACAAGGTCCAACAGTGACAGGTTGGACTGCTGTGGACTATGCTGAGGACATTTGGATGGTTACTCAAATGTGGTCCTCAACGGAGGAAGTCAAATGCCACCTGAGGGTAGTCACTCGGTTAGCCGGCGTTGAAACTATTGCCTATATCATACATTGGGTATATGTTCGCTTGATATCCTATTGCCGAGTGGGTGTTTCTTGCTCATTCTGAAATCATCACTAGTACTGTAATCGGGTGGTTGAGCTCTCTCAACAATACGACGCGGCATGCCCATGTCTGGGGCATTCCATTTCATCATTCATGTAGATTCTGGTCATATTTGCATCCGATCTACTGCGAAAGAGATAGGCATAGAACTTGTTAAGGTTTAAAAGGACGGCCTGAATTGAACTATCATTCGTCGATCGTAAGTCCTCCTAGTTGGATACTTACCGACGATTTTGGGATACCGTCCTTTTTCAGACTTATCTTCTTGCCGGCTTTGGCTTCTGCACTTTCACCTTCGCCGCCTTTGGCCTGGGTTTACTGACAGCCATATGAATTGTCACTCCTTCGTTATCACCCCCCTCATTTTCATCGTCCTCTTGAGCACGGCGAGATGGACGCTTGGGTGGTGGACGATTATCTATTGCTACCTGTGGAAGAATTAACACGAAACAAAAGATAAGACCGTCGCGATAATTATGAGGTCTTACATTTCGGGTGCTGGCTACCCCCTGTCTCCGCTTATTAGAGGAATTCTTGTCAATCAGAATGATCATAGTTGGTATTTGTGAGGCGCACAGACTTACATCCGATGAACCAGCATGTCTGCTACTCATAATCTTGTTTGTGGGGATCTTGGTCACGTCGAAATGATCCTATTACAGCATTTGTTAGGAACCTTTATAAATCAAATGGCCTCTGTATTTGGATAAGGTTTGGGACTCTGAGGTAGTCAACCAATTCGAGAGGCAGTCAATTCATTCTCGCCGGGGTAATCACCATCAACGGGACACCATTGGTTCGGTGGGCATTTTATTAGGCGCCAGGACAGTTGACCAGCACGTCATCTGAGGAAGGAGGAAGTCGCCGCGGCCGCTCAGCTCAACCGCGTCAGGGTCTTTCGTAAATGGGGTTCTTGGTCTGATATTTGCCGCAATGAATCCAACGAGATTGTTTCGGTAAGTATGTCGGGTAGAAGACTGGAATCTCTTGGCCTATTTACATAGCTAAGTGCAGTCGGAGACTAGAGGTAATCACGGTCAACCTCTAGCAAGTTAGGATTTCGCCCAGGCCACACCCCCTAGATGCCGCAGGTTGCGACGACTGGTGCTTGACGAGTGCCCGCGTCACCCCGATAGCCTATACCAATTGTGTCGAAATGTAAGGGGTATTTTCCTTCAGGATCGTTCGTTTCTAAATATGCCCCTTTCTCAGCCCCGATCTAGCATGTATATACACCGACCCAGAATTACAATCGGCCTATAACCTCTGCTTGCATTCCGACCGTCAAACAGTGTATGCTCAGCATCATAGGGATGCGTGTGCATCGGCCGGGCAGCCCTCTGCTAGTTAGTTGACCCTTTTGATCTACCTCTCTCTCCCCGTATGCTCACCATATGATTCAAATCCCTTCGATATAGCCACTACTGGTGGGTCTGCTTCGACTACGAGCGCCGTCACCTCTGGGTCTACTACGACCCCGCGCCTATCGTCGGCTGAAAAGACCCAAGTCCTCTCACTTCGCGACTTCCTCTGTGCTGTCACTGCCGCATCCGGGGTCAAGCTTGTCTTCAGTAGTTTTTAAATAGGTCTATGCGTAACGAATGATTGCCCTTAAAACGGACATTGTTACTATACGATATATTGACGAGCTTCATATGTGTCCCTCTCTTTATTTCGGTATGGCTATACTTATTTTCTAGTCGATTGTCTACACTCGGGTCGGATATACATCTAACTCGCCTCCATACCTCGGATGTGTTGATTTTCGCCTGGTCCCGCAATTTTGACGTTAAGATACCTCACTATCTAAGAATACAAGTTGCATTGTAGAATGAAAGTAAACTGGAACTACTTTATTGTCGTCAATAGGCGAGGGCAACGGTTCTACCCCGCTCACCCTCATTCCGGCCTGGATATTGCTAAAAGAAAATACGAGAATATCCTTTGATGCCTGTAAATCTCAAAGAAATTCTGCATCACAAGCTTGTACATGATCCAACGGCCACAGTTTGGATTACCATGGACCATGCTGTGGACATTTGGATGGACGGTCACAC